>JAGPOW010002514.1:59469133-59496873 GCA_030014935.1 Caiman crocodilus | reverse complement strand
GAGGAGGAGGAGGAGGAGGAGGAGGATGACCCACTCACCTTTGGCAGTAACTGTTGTTCAGGGACCCAAGCAGGGTGCAGTGGAACAGGATCGCACATACGGCGGCGATACACATGCATCAAGGCTGCTCTGACGCTGTAATCGCAGCATGTTGGAACAGCCTTGATTCATTGAGCCTGCTGGAGTGTGGCAATTTCTGCGCTCCTGCATACTCCTGCTTCATGTCTATCAGAGTCCCTGTGCTGAAAAATGCCTTCAGGGGCACTTTAACCAAACCTCTTGCAATGAACTTCAGTTAAAGCTCCCCTGCCATCATTTTTTCTGTGTGGGGAGGCTGATACATGGGACGCTCTGGGCCCTTTAATTACAGCAGCGATCAGAGCTGCCTAAGTAACAAGCATATGTATAAAAGCCTGTAGGTGCCTATGTCTATTTAAACGTCTAATCGGTGAAATAAAACCTGCCCCTTCATTTCTTAACTCCTTTACATCAGTGCTGACTGCACTCTTTTGTAAAAAGGGAAATTGCTGGCTTTCAGCTGGTTTGTCCAATGTCCTTGGTGCACCTGGTAGTTAGCATCTGCCTTTGTCAGTCTTTTGTTTGCCTCTTCAAACTGCCCCCGGTATCTTTTCTATTGCCTCTCTGGCAACTATTGCATTATATATTTCCTGTTGCCCACAGGTCACGATTGGGACTGGTACTGCATTTTACGAAACATAAGACATACTTCTAGCACAAGGAGCCACCAGTGTTAAGATGCCAACCATGCCGTTTCTTCTGCCAGACCCTTGCTCTCCTGGACTTCAGGGAGGTCCTACTTTCCCAGGGGCAATGGGGAATGGAGACAGCTTGTGGTATCAAGACCTAAAACCCATCTAGGATGCACATAGAAACTGTCAGGTCATTTCACAGAAGTCAGCCATCCGCTGATTAGCGTTGTTCGTCTATCAATCCCACACGGCTCTGCATTGAAGGAGAGGTGGGAGGCTCTGTATCCTACTAGGAATTCCCTGCACAATCTGCAGCATCCAGTTGGTGTGACTGGATACCAGTCGGCATCCTGGCCATGTAGCGTTGGAGTGCTCTAGGAATGTGTTTTGAATGGCAATTTGTCACCCGGCTGGGCCTCCATTAAACACAAAGACCTTCTTCTCAGTGACAAGCTAAACAGAGGTTTCAGTTGATTAATTTGCAGTCTAATCCTGCTCTGGCTGAAGTCAGTGGACATTTTATTTATTCACACCGCTTGGAGCAGTAGCAGACTCCAGATCTTGTCCAAGATCTGGCTCTCATCACAGCAACAGCTGAGCATCTTACAACTATCTGAGCCCTACGTCTGTTCTCTGAGGTTCTGTCTATTGACCATCTACTCCATAAACAGAAACGGTATGAAGTGTCTTTTATTTAGCACTTTTTCTTTCAAAGCAAAATGCTCTCAAGAGCAATGATAGGTTAAAGGAGACATGAGAATTTGGAGGATGTTCCCTGAGCATTTTGAGAAATGTAAGTAAGGTCATGTTCAAGGATTCCCTGAGTGAGTATTTTTTGAAATCATCCATACTTCTCAAATGACATGCTGACAACATTAATAAGGTCAAACACTCTCTGGCAAAATCAGAAGCTCCCTTGAACGTCTGAATTTGAAACGCATAAAGCACCACTGTTAACTAGTTTGTGGGACATAACACAATAAGTTCAAAGATCCCACTTCACAATTGCTCCCAGGCTGCTGTAGTAACCACAAATATCACAAAGTTGTCACCGGCTAATGGCTACAAAATTGGCCCGTGAAAAATGAGGGACATGTGCCTCAGAAAGACACCACAAAAATGAGCACTTTTTGGTATGCCTCTTCTCTCAAGGCCTGATGTAAAAGCTGAGGCAATTTGGTGGTAGAGCGTGAAAGGAGCTGGCACTGCCAACAATTTTCCTGGCTTTGCTGTCCACAGAAAGACTGAATCTGCTGAGATCATCCCACCCAGAACCCTTTTTGGGGGACCAAATTCAATTGCCCCTCAGCCAGAACGCACAAGCCTCATACGTTTGCACTTGCGTTGAACTTTTCTTTTGGATAGTTTTGAAACTATAGATGATACCTTACTGCAATTTAAAAAATACAAAACCCATCCATTTCCCCTTTAATGTTAACAGTTTTTCGTGGAACTTGCAGGCAGCAAAGCATTGGAAATTCACTCGCCCATCATTTGTTGTGTGGCCAGGTCATCGTGGCTTATTTCCAATGAGAAAAGCTTTAATTCGAGTTTTCAGTATCCAAGAAAAAAACAACCCCCCCCCAAAAAACAAAAAACAGACTGGCACAACTGATTTGGTTTCCCTCCCCTCCCTTATCTGAGGCTACAATTATTAGCCATGATAGCAAGATGCAATCAGTGAAAGGATGAGGCTGGAGAATTTCACATTGGAAATTGGATGAAACTTTTCAACTGAGAAGGTTTAACAAAGAAAGTGTTAAATTCTCTTTCACTTGGAGACCTGAAATCTTCTTGGAATATATCCTTTAGTTCAACAGCATGTTATTAAGCTCAATAGCATTCATTTAAAGGGTCGGAAAGACTAATTCCTTGTATTGCAGGAGCTACTTAGTGAAATTAGCTAGTTCAGATGGGATGACTGGAGTGGCCGCTTCTCATTTAAAAGTCCCATATTGGTTTTTACCTTCTCTATTGGACCAAATTCTCTGATCCCAGATCTAGCAATTCATTTTCATTTTGATCAATATTCATGAATGATGTTAAGATTCAATGAAGTTACACAAGTGCACACCAAGACATTGAAGGCATATAAGGAAAAGAACAAAGAAATGTAAGCTATGGTACTCCCAACTTTCTAGATCTGGTATTATAAACAGTGTGACATAACAGCTGACCACAAAAGTAAGGGATCTAGACCCCCGGGTAACAGACCCCTGGGTAACAGATCCTGTTAAAAAACTCTAACAACAACAAAAAAGGCCAGACTACCTCAAGGAGCTTGCAGTGTATGTATAAGATAAGGGGAATAAGGTATTAGAATATACTGGGTACATCTACACAAGACATTTACTGGGGAGCTGCCTATTAGCTCTGGAGTAAAGTCTTTGCATCCACACATGAGGCCCTATTAGACCGCAGTAAACTAATAAACTCTACCATTGGATACAACTTGTAAATACAAGTACTATCCTCCTGTGGAGTTCTTCATTGCACACCAGTGCATATGTACTTGCTGGCAGGGCTGTCTGAGTATGTGGGTGCTTCAGTGTAGGGGCTTCCTGCCACCTTCCCTTGCACTGGAGCACCCTCATGCCCCAGCCAGCCCCTCTGCAGCATGTTGAGCCAGGCCGCAGCAGGCCCAGGCTGGCAGTCTGGCCCCTGGGGCCCCTGCCAGCTGAGACTGCTCCAACCCAGCTCAAAGTACTGAGGTCCAGGGTGCATGTTCAAACCGCGTGCCTGGGAGCAATAAACTCCAACATGATATGTGCTAGAGTTTATTGCTTCAAATGAATTGCAACTGTAGACATATCCACTGATGACATACTTTCATGGTGAAAATGGCCCAACTCGAAACTGGATTACAGGCAACATAATAGCACAACAGCTATCTTTGAAACAGAGAGGCTCCTTCCACTGCAACCAGGCAAAAGAGGAGAATTTTCACCATGTATGTTTGTCGAGGGTGACTTACAATCAAATAACAATTAATCACGTACGAGTACACAGATGTGCACTACTGCATGTAACAGTGACTTGAAAGGACCTTGAATATATACCAAATATAGACACTAGAAAGCACTTTTGGATTAGTCTTTCCTGTGTTCACTTACATGAAACCATTTGGGGAGTTGTGGGTTAGAGCCAAACAATAGTACTCTAGTTTTAGTTACTTTTCAGCATGATTCTCAATCTTTTAAGACTGTAATACAGGTTTGGGACACTCTTGGATAAACTCAAGGCACCCTTTCGAAAATGCCAGCTCTTAGTTTTGATATCTTGTATTAGACCAACTGAGTAGCTGGGAAAAAAAAAAAAATGAGTAGTTGGGAAAATACAACTCTTGGAGTCAAGAGTCCCAGAATAGCAAAGACTTCCTATGCCTGAAGAAGAGTGATTGCATGCTAAAGCTTGCAAAGAAATTTTTTCCAACTACTCATGGTCTAATAAAAGATATCACGTCTACCCAAAGAACCATGCCTCTCTATGTCTACCAACATGGCTACAACCAAAAACCCAGCTCTTAGTTTTCACTCTTTCTTTGGCTACAGAAAAATAATAAAGCAGGCTTTTTTCCGTTACAAAGAACTCAGAAAGATAACAACTATAGATTTCTATTTGAAATCTTTGGATTTATCTTGTGAACCATGTTTGCAAACCTGGTGGTCCTAACACTGGGTAGCATCATGCAGATCCCCTGAAAAGATCTCAAGGCACTTTGGGGTGCCGTGGCACTCTGGTTGTGAATCACTGCTCTACACACGCAGGGCCTGTTCTTATACATATAATGCCATTGTTACCTGTATAAAATGGCTGGAAAGGGTTTTTTTGCAAATTATATTTCTAACTCCTTTATAGAGCTAATGCAAAGCAAAGGGACATAAGTATAAATCAGAATCCGGCTAGTAGTATACAGCAGTGGCCAGTGAAGATCTCTAATATCACAAGATAATTCTTGGTAATTGCTGACATTTTAATAGGCATAACTTGATGAAGGGCATATATGGGTACAGTTCTAGGTATCGTGCTGTAAATTGTTTAAAAACTGTAAACAGGCTTTAACTGCAATATACCACAGAAGTGCATTAGCGTGTCTTGCCGGCTAGGCTATGAATTTGTCAGTAATTGCCTTGATAATCCATATTTAGCATCTGCAGGATTACTTTTAATCAGCTTTGAGGATATGATTTGACACCATTCATTTTATGCTCCAACATTTAACTAGTTAGGCGGCAAAAATGCCATCATCTCCTGACTTAATTTAAAGCCAATAATAATAAAACATTAAAGGGGTGAGATTTAGTCCCACACAAAGGGTCAGCACAAGGTCTATGCATCACTTTAAGAAAGTTTGCATCAGATCTGTAATGACGATGATAAAGATGCTTTACTGTTATAGTGCTTTGCCTCTATATATCTCATAGCCTGTAAGTATTATGTATGAGTTGCACAATGTATTTTGTACATGAGCATGTGCATTTTTTCTGCAGCTCCAAATACACATTTGCAGGTGCTTATATACACACAAAAATACACACACACACACATAGGCACACACATTTTTCCATTGTCTTCTCTCGACTTCTCATCCCTCCTCTATTCCAGCAATCTCTTTTCAGCCTGCCTTTTTTAGGGTGATTTTTCTGTCACAATTATCCCATTCAGCATCAGGATCAGGACTGTGGTTTCCCCTTTTCCCTTCTTCAAGTTGGATGATGCCCTTTGCAAATCAGGAAGACACAGATCTGAACTTCAGAGATACGGAAACATATTAAAAAGGGAGAAGTGTTGCTCTGAAAAGACCTTTACTGAACGCTGGACACAGCTGTGTCAGTGAAGACCCATGGGTGTAATGGGCAATAGAGAACACACTTTTTCCTGAACTTCCTTTATCCCAGATTATAGAAGCTCACACATTTGTTTTTGGAAAAGTTGGCAAAAAATTAGAGGACCGAGGTATTGCTGTATTTTCTAAAATACATAAAGCACTTTAAGATTTTTCTGGATAAAAAAAGAATTATTGCAAAAGTCAGATATTAATAGATGGAAGTGAAAGAAACAGGAAAAGAATCATTGTTTTGGTGCACCGTGCAGGTTTCTTAGCTAAAAGTAAGGTGGTTTGGAAGCCTGGGCTTCTATCATCTGATCTCAAGTTTGGAAATGCTAACTTATGCTGCACCTCTTCCTCCTAGTGACTTGAAGATGAGTGGGTTGCTTTGCAAGTTTTGAAATTGGATGCCTCGATTATTTTTCTACCAGCCGATAAGGGAAATGTTAGTCTACATATGGGGAAAACTGATTATGAAGGTACAAATGTTTTGCCCTTATCTAGGATCGGCTCATGGATGTCATATTGAAACGTGATCACTCTACGTAAGCCTGATAATATCAAAGCAAACAAGAAAGAATCTGGTAAAGAAATATGTTTTTTTCTGATAAAAGTGCCTTTGCTGTAACAACAAATGATACTCATGAAGAACGTATCATGGCCTAAAAACTGTGCCAGCCTAAGAGTGCTCCTTTCCCCATCTGTTTAACTCACATGCTTCACAATGGGTGCAGCTACATCCTGACGTGTGGAGCAGTGAGCTGGTTATTTCTTTCCTATTATAAACCTTTACAGCAAAATTATCTTTTCTTTGCACTACCTCTGCAAATGGCTTACCTGTGCTGCCAATTTTGAAAGCGACTTCTGAAGAGGATCTTCCATTGACATTAATGAGGATGTGCATAATATACAATTGAGATCACATAGGAGATTCTTGCCCTCTGGGCTTTCATAATGGCACCTATCAACCTTGTATGTGAGCACGGCACTGCAGCATCCAACTTGCTTTTCCATTTCATCTGAATGTGTAATGCAAAAAAAAAAAAAAAAAAAGTACTAATGCACTAGAATTGAACTCAGACTTTTCTTCCCCTGAAAACTTAGTAAAGGTTGGTCCCATGGGCTACAAAGTGTTTTCTTTCTTTTTTGGGTGCCAGTTTAGGACTGAAGAACGAAGGCAACTTATCTCACACGGATCAAGTTGCCTGTCTTCTACGGAAAGCCAATTTTTTGACCACTAGGCATCCTTATCTCTTCTTAGCCTTCTGGCTGAGATCAAGCGAACTGACAGTGAAATGCGTGAAACAGAAATAAATCATGCTGATCCTCGTTGGCAAAATAACTTGTGCTGCTGCTTAATGATTTCTGTTTCTCAGAAACCTATGCATATATGAATCAATAGGTTCAATTTGATTCCTGCCAGTTCATCTGCAAAAAGCAAGTCATCATTCACGTGCAGAACCATAACTGAGACCTCAGAAATCTTGAGTTAGAGCTTTCCTTTGATTTCCAGAAATAGTTACCCTTACCTTCTGATTAATCTGTTTTCATTCTTTAAATCATTCTGGGCTTATTAAATTTGCCCCATTTCAAAGACCAAGAGGATGCTGGCAAACAGTAAGATATTTAGAGTAAAAAGCAAAGCAAAAAAGATGGCCAGGAGGACAGAAGATTTGATTTGAGAGGAAATGTTAAATTATCCAAACCTAGGCTACGTGATGACTAACCACACACGCAATCAGAATTTGCACGTGCTTGATGCAGACACGCAACAAGGAAAAAGGCATTTTGTCCGGGGTAAAGGGTAAAACTAGGAGGAAGGTAGATGAACAAGATAAATACGCAGGCCTTTTCATCTCTAGTGCTTATGATTCTATTACACAAAAAGGGGAAACGCTTATAGCAAACCTCTGAGCTCATTTCTAATCCAGATCGTTACTGACAGATTAAATAATAGGGTAGATTTTAATTTCTTCTTTTGTAGTCAAATGTTAATTAGATTCTTTACAGCTGTCTGTATTTCCTTCCGAGTTGGCTGATGAGTATATTAGCAATGCGAATTGATTGAAAAGTGGAGCTGAACGCCCATAGAAAGGATAATGGCACCTTTGAAGCAAAAGCCTAGTTCTGATAAAACACAAAACCATCCAGCATCGGGTGACCCTTTAAAATATATCACACCACAAGCATATGGCCAGCCCAAGGTGAGAGCCAAACATAATCTATTAATCTTATCTCCTCAAAGGCTGCAATGTTATCTGTGTTTTCTAGTGGTAAAAAATGGAGGGGTGGGAACCTTTTGGCTCTCTCTTCATTTCTTTCCCAACTGGCTTGAAAATCTCGGGCGTACGTGCATTATTACAGCTCTGTGCCCCATTTGCTCCATTGGTATAATGGGGAAATAGTCTTATGTTTCAGCTTTCCATCCCCTTCCTAAACTGACACGGCACTGCCTGATGTGTTACAGAAGGACGAACGGATATTTATTGATCCTAAAGTCAATGTTATTTCATTTCCTTGGTGCTTCCATTATTAAGGTTCATAACCTTAATTATGGTTAATAATTAATTAGTAATTAGTAATTAATAATTTCACGTCCACTATGCCAGCAACAAGCAAAGGGCAAAACTTTCAGTACATTTTGGTTATAACCAAATTCTACCAAAATTTAGCTGAAACATTTTTCAGTCTAGAAAACTGGTCTGGGATTCTCTTGGGGAGAGTGGGGAGGGACACATGACCGCTCGGCTGCCATACCTTTCTCTCTGGCCGCGGATAAGAGCGGAAGAAAGGCTCACCACTAGAGCAAACCAACGGGTTGAATTTTTCTCAATGGCAAATGAAATATTAAGAATTTGCTGAAGATTTAGATTGGGTGAAGGTTTGGGTGAAGACACTCCCTGCTTTTTTGCAGCACAATTGCTCTCAGCTTTTAGTTCAGACGTCCAGGCGATGGACGGAAATGACACATCAACCAGTATAAAGGATCAGAAACTGGTCAAAACAGAACAGCGATTCAGGACACGCAGGTGTGCTTCAAAATGGGCAAACTCAGTGTAAGACAGACCTGGGTGATTGCAGTATGAGACTTCAGTGATTGAGGTTCACTGCTCTATCACACTTCTGTCCCAGAGCCCCTCCTCACACAAGTTACCTCGCAGTCCCTCAGCATCCCAGGATGCTGTGCAGCACTCCCCCCTGGGTCCCCCTCATCTGGGCTGTCACAAAGCCTCTGCTCTCCAGCCTGGCTCATGGTGGCAAGGGCGTTGGGGGGGTGGAGAACAGACCCCCAGATGGGGGGAACAGACCCCTAGGCTCCCCCATCTGGGGTCTGCACAATGCAGGGGGAGGGGAAAGGCCCTGCAGTAGGAGCTTTTACCCCCACAATCCCAGCCCAAACCCTTGCTAGCCAGCCGCCCCCCTCCCCCCCAGCCAAGGGCTGCATGGCATGGATCAGACCCCTACCCCATCCCACTCACTTTGGGTCAGAGACTGGCCAGAGGTGGGACCGGGGAGCGAAGGCACGGCCGGGTGAAGTGACAAAGCCCCGGGCTTTTTGAACCTCTGTACTTAGCCCCACTTAGCTGAAATTTTTAAAGCATTTTGGGGAACTGATCTCTAACTTTGCACTGAAATGAATGGAAAATACATGCCTAAAGGCAATACAGAGCTTTGAATATCACCACCTGTATTTTTAAAGGACCGTGTATTTATACAATAAACCAAACAACTCCCAAAAGAGCCAGGAATTCTGGATAATTGGTATGCATACTATACATTTCAGGGCACAGCTTTTAAAGTCAGCTTCCTGGTCATCCTGCGGCTGTGGGTGGGAAGGCTGACAGTGAGATGACACGGTAGCTCATTCAAATCAGGTAATGAGACGTCCAGCTGCCAACATTTGCACCTTCAATTTATTTTGACTGCAGTTAATTATGAAAGCAAGACTTAAAAGTCCTTTAATGGGCAAATAAAGTGCAGCAATTGCATGACTTTCTATTAAGTCTTATATTGTGTCCTTTAAAAATAATCAAATTAGACCCAAGGTCTGAAAAGTAATCTGGCACTGGCAGGGGGATGGACTACGCAACCTAATAATCCCTATGCTTTTTTAACGATGACCTAAATGTGTGCCAAATATAAATGGTTCTTTAAAGTCAAATCAGGCCTGGTTTCTTTTTAGTGCAGGGACTGTGAATCTTAAAATAAGAACAATCTTAAATATTTTGTCACTTTTTCATGGTTTGTATACTATAAATGCTGACACCACCTCTGCTCTAGCAGAGCGAACAATCTGCTTCTATGATAACCTGGTAAAGCTTTCCCATTGGAAGGCTCTCTTATTGTCAGGAAGATGAATTATAAAACAACTTTATATTGTGCAATCTGCAGATTTTATTGACAAAGGTGTCAAGAGCAGAAGAACTGGGAGTCTCTCTTCCTGTCATGGGATAAATAAGCAGGATCTTTGAAGCTCGTAGCCGCATTCAATTTGTTTAGATGCGAGTTGACTGTGAGCACTGATTCGACGCGAGACCAGCTATGGATTTTTAGGTAGATGCACGCACACTGGGAGCAACAGACGGCTCTACAGAGAGTACGAGGATGCAGTTCACAGGGGAGGCCTGCCTGATGTCACAGGGCAGCTGTACGCACATGGCAGATCAGGGGGGCAGATGGCGAGACAGGAGGTGGGGTCCGATGCTCCGGTAAAAGCATTTTCTCCTTTTACTCCAGTAATCAAGCACTTTGTTTACCCTTGGGTGTCCATGTGACAAGTCAAATTTTAGAGAAGAATATCCATCGATTCCTCCTCCCCTAAAGGATAGGCCCCCCACTCCTACCCTTCCCATATAGCAAAGCGTTAGCCATTGAGAGACAACCAGAGAATCCAAGCACAATATAGGCATTAAATGCTGAAAGAGACACAACAAAGCACATAACTAACGAGACAATGCTCTGCTCCACTGCTTTGCCCTTCCATTTTGGCCGGACGGCACTGCCCGTCCCTTGCTGTTATGCCATCTCTGTAGATGTTTGGAGACACATCCCTTGTCTTCACACCTGACTGCAAATGTAAGGCACTGGGTCTGCAGTGCAACAATATACTTTATTTAAGGACTCATTAAACTCAAAGGGAAAAAAACATGATTGGGGCCTGAGTGCTGAGTAGCTGTCAGGATACAAGAAGTACATCAGGCTTTGAAGAGTAAGGGTTTGGAGACTCATGCCCATGCTCGTATCACTGTTTGGTGGGTTTTTCTAATGACACTGCCCATCCAAGGAATAGCAGAGCAGTCACAGCAGAAGCTTCCCTATGCTGTTTTGCCAATATGCCTTAGGAGGGATTGGATGATTCCCTCTGTTGTTATTTGCATTGCTGAATTGATCCCAATGCTGTGAGTGTGAATGAGATCCAGACACTGCCAGCCACAGTGGTGGATCTAGTGTGTGGTCGCACATCAAGTTGGATCTCGACTGAGCACACCGACTCGTTTTACAACAAACACTCATCTGAGAGTAACAATTTTAACTTCATAGCAAGGTGAGCCAAGAGTCCTTTGCCGGCCTCTCGATCCATGTAGTCGCCTTATATTACTGGGTTTATCTTTTTACAGTATATGCAGACTGATGCTCCAAGCTATCATTTGTGTCTTTGTTTGCAGTTGAAGTAATTAAGGAGGAAAATGTCCTAAATTCCTTAGTAGGGAGTAGCAGTTTAACCACAGAGTAATTTCTTTATCGCATTTGAAACTCCTCTGGATATGCACTAGTATAAATTATTATTATATTGCTTTCTCAACACTAGCAGAATTCTTGGTTGAGAAGCTACCGGCTCAATTAGAACAATATATTTAGCACAATTCTTTTTGCTTAAAAATATTTTCTTTGGCCAAATCTCTGGCTAATTTTGTTTATTTTTCAATTCATTGAGATGGTGAGAAGCTGAAATGTTTTGATTTCTGGAACATTCTTCTAAAAAAATCTCCAAGGTCCCAATCTTACAGATAAGACCATCCTTCTGTTTTACTATTTGTTCAAGAGGAACAGCCCAGACTAAGAAATTTAAACAATCTGTGTTTCCCACCATCACTGTAAATGGAAAAGAGAAAGCAAGTTGCACTGTAATGCAAAACTGGGGTGAACTAACTCATTCAAAATTAAATAAAAAGGAAAAAAAATAAAGCCTGAATAGTCTAACTCATGCAATTTGACTACTTGCTCTGCACTATCTGGGCCAGATTTAAAATATTAAAAAAAATAAGTTTTAGGTAATTGATTATAAAATAAAGCTGGGAAAAATCTTATTAGTTAGTTGTAAAAGGCTTGGGAGTCTGGAGATGTAGTTCTCATCCTTAGAAATAACCCTGGACTGGGCAAGGCACAACATCCCTTGGCCTTGCCTACTTTCCATGAAAAGGCATTGCAGAACTCAGAAAAAGCACTCACTCTCTTGTTCTGGCCACTAGAGCCATTGCCATTGAAGAGAGAATGATGGTGGGATACAGAGGAGACTAGAAATGGTGATACTGGGTGTGTCTACATGTGCAAGAGATCTGGGAGCAGTTTTCTCATGAGTAAATTACACTCAAATAAATGCTCCTAGGCAGGCATCTGCACGTGCAGGGAGGCAGGAACAGATTTGCTGCTAATTGCAGCAAATTGCTCTTGCTTTGTGGGGACCTGAAATGGGCCCCTGCTGCCACCAGGGGGGTGGCTCTAGGCTCCCCCTTGGTGCTAGCCCAGGAGCTGCCAGGGCCAGGAGACAGCTGTGTCCTAGCTGGGGCTGGAGCACTGCACCCTGCTTCGGGAGGCTGCCTGCTGCTGGTGTTCTCTGCCAGCTGCCTGTTGCTGGGGACAGTGTCCCCCTGCCCTGCCAGCAAGGAGCTCCTAGCCTTGGCTCCCCAAGCAGGGGCAGGGGACTTGGAAAGAGCTGCAGGAGAGAGGCAGATCCCAGCCCCCTGCCCTGATCTGCTGGTGGGGCAACTAGCAGCTAGCTCATTGCTACCTGTACCACCAGCAGATTGGGGTGAGGAGCTGGGACCTACCCTACTCCTGCAGGTCCTTCCAAGCCCCATGCCTCAATCACCATATAAACCAGGGCATGATTGAGGTCCCAGCCTCCACTCTGTGATCAGAGGGTGGAGGCCAGGGAGCCTGTTCCCCACTCAGATCCATGAGTGTGGAGTTAGGTGAGGTACAGGCTTCCTGGCCCCCCCCGTGGCCAGTGCTGGAAGATCCTTATCTCCCTTTGCCAGCTCCATACCCACAGAGGTGAGTGGGAAACAAGCTCCCTAGCCTGTTCCCCAACCAGCAATGCACTCACAGAACTGGGTGGAGAACAGGGTCCCCAGCTCCGCGATCACAGGGCCTGCACTGGGAGACCCTTATCTCCCAGTGGCAGCTCCATGGTTGCATGGCCAGTGTGGGGAGATAAGGATCTCCTAGTCCCCTGGTCCCCAACTACAATGATGAAGTAGGGGCTGGGAAATAAGGATCTCTCAGCCCCCACCCCCCATTTGCAATCTTGGATCAGGAGTCTTGGAGCTCCTTGCTGCTGGAGCAAGGGGACATACTCCTGATCCCCCTCTCCTCTCAGGCTCTGGTGCAGCAGGCAGGTCCCAGGGACAGGGAGCAATTTTCCACTCGCTGGTGGCTGGCTGACCAGGAGCACACATGCTCCATCAGGGATCTACATGATCATTACTGCGCACTTAGTACTTGCAAGCAAATGCAAGTAGCAAATTTACTTGTGATTAGCGAGCTTTACTGTGCAGTAAATGTGTGCATGTGTAGACGCACATGTTTACTACCCAGTAAATATGCTAATGCACAGTAAAACATCTCATGTAGACACACCCATTTAGACTCAAATTTTTAAGACCAAGAAGGCCCATGAGGTCAATTAGTTTGCTCTCCTGTATAACACAGATTGAAGAATTTTGGTCCATTGCTATTGCATTGAGCCCAATCTGTTGTATTCGACCACAGCATATCTTGCAGAAATACATCCAGCCTCGATCTAAAGACTTCAAGAGATAGGGAATCTACACTTCCTTTGATATCAATAGTAAGATCCAGGTGTCACCCAGGGTGCTTAGAAGGATCAGATTCTCTTGCACCTTTTTGCCCTCCCTAATATTAAACATGGCAGTAATTGTCATTTCCTTCCAGGCACTGGTCCATAGTCTACCAGAGGTAGCAGCATTTCTCCTAAGAGATGGAAGGCAAGTGGGTTAGTGAAAGGTCTTCTCTCAGATTAGCCTAGGGATGTTTTGTGGGTTCCTGTTTGCCAATTCCTTATTCTCCTGGAAGCTTATTCTTTTAGCAGCTCCCCTGCAGTTGGTGCCCTGACATCCTGGCCGGTACCCACCCACTGTCCCCAAGCAAGGGCGGCATATAAAAGGGATGACCTGGATAAATGCACCTCAGCAACGGGTAGCATCAGGGTAGTGATGTGACACTGACTTACATGAGGCACAACATAGGCCTTGCCCTGGGACTCCACGATGGTAATCAAGTCCAGTTATGTTGCAATGTTTAGCCTCCGAAAAACCTTATGCCTGTAAGCAAGCCGCCTCCTCTCAGATGGAGGATGGCAACAACCTGGCACATGCTCTACGAAAGCACCGATAAAAACACAGGTAGAGCTATAAACAGCATTCAACAGATACAGCAGCAGGTAGAACATCACCTTTGCCTTAAATCTCACTCTAAATCTGTAGCTAACCTTTGCAGATCTTCCTTCATTTCACTGTATATACTCAGGCTTTTCCATTCCCTTCACACGCCTAAAAACTGCTATCCCGGCTCTCATTCGTATCACATCTGACTACTTGCAAAATCTTTCTGTCTGTCCTTGACAAACAATTTGTGCCCTATTTATACTTGCTCAGAATGAGGCTACAAGGACCACATTCACTGGTTTGATAAGTTTTGTTCCTCGTTTTGTACTCTTCCACTGACTCCCCTTCTCTATCATATCACCTGTAGGCTACTTGTCAGCAACATTTACATTCAGGCAGAAGTGAGGGAGTCACTTGACTTCGTGGCTCATCATAATCTGGTTCATGGCTGGTTCAGGACCAGGCCATGTCCTTGTTCCTCCTACCCAGGCAGGTTGGGGCCGGACCATGCACGACCAGTTCTGGTCGTGGACTGGGACATGGCCTCACCCTTTCCACAGGGCCATGTTGGGGACAAGCCAAGCACCCCTTCCTCTGCATGGCTAGGTTGGGGCTAGGCTGCCCCCCACTCCCCTCTGTGAAGCTGGATAGAGCCCTGCTCTGCCTGCCCTGTGCCCCAGATTGGGTTCACCAGCCATATCCAGCCCACGGAGGAACCGGGCACTGTCTAGCCGGCCCACTGAATGAAAGGATTGAGCACCACTGACCTATTCAATTCCTTTTAAACCCTTTCTTCCACAAGTGTTAATGGATCTCTTTCTTTTGTAATGATCTTTAATGGTTCCACTACTAAAGCAATCCTTTTCCTGCAATTCTGTCTGTTAGCTTCTCCTAATCATGCAGTTCCTATTTCACAGCCCAGCAGGCTGCTTTTTTAACTCTAGGTACAAAACTTTAACTGAGGTGTGGAAATATTAACTCAGGTGAACATTAGCCCAGGTGTGGAGATAACATTCAATGAAGCCTTGGATGTACTGCCAAGGGGCTCAAGAAGGTTAGATTTTGTTTTATGAATATGAGAAAGAGACATACATTTAACTATAATGGCTACAGGACTAATGCAACAGTATCTTTTGACTATTTTTGCCTAGTTTTTTGTGTTTTTATATCTAATATATGATGTGTGTGTGCATATATATGTTAATTTATATATACACACACAATTTATTAATTTCATATATATATGATATATGAAATTAATGCACATTCCAATAAAGTATTTTTTTTGCTTCAGCCTTAAATTGCTTGCTCTTGCTTCAGGGCCCCTAACTTATTACTGAAGCCCCTAGTTTCTTTTTAACTGGAAAATAAATGTGTGTTGTGTTGTATGCAATGATGCACCACACCATTTGCACCCGCTTTGCAAAATCCTAGGTCTGCCCACGGACACAGCATTTCTAACTAGGTCACTGTGGACTTTCCTGTGTATGTAAAGACATGCACTAAGTTTGGAAGCCAGGTCCTTACGGACAATATGTTCTCTCGGCAAAGCAGTGTGAGAAGCATGCTCACTGCCAAGTTTCAAGAGTCCACAAGAATTCAAAATCTGAAATTGTACACCAATCCATGATTAAAGCCTAAACCCCAAAATTAAACAACAAAATGCTCGTAGAGTAGCAGAGACATACAGAACCTGGATTCTGCGTTCACAAATACATCATGCAATTGCCACTGGAGATACAAGAATATGTCCACTGGCCGTCAGCAGGAGTAGGGGTTTATAATATCTGTAAGCAACAACCAGCCAAGAGACAATACCCTTCTTTTCCAAATACCCTCTCTGTACTGCATTACCATAACAAACAGTACCACACAGTGGTGAGAAGACACAAAAGCAATATTGTGGTTGGGAGCACAACAGCAATCCCAGATGATTTTCATTATCTTCGTCGCAGAGAGGATTCTGGTTTTTTTTGCGGATCTCATCATACAGAACATGGTGCAGTACTCAAGTGTCTGCGTTACCAGTAAGTACAATAACCTAAGCTCACCTACTTGGATTTAAATTTATAGCACTGCTGAATCAAGGCCCAAGTCCTCCGCCACTAAACCGTCTCCTCCAGTCTATGCTTTCATGAGTTATTGCACGGTTCTGGTAATCATAGCTTACCTTGTGACGCCGTGCCGATGTGAAGTGAAGACGGGATCCTCTGACTGCCTGGCATTAGCAGGGTTCAAGCCTGACACTTAACGTTATTTTACAGTGTAGGATTTCTGTGTGGTTTAATTATTTACACACACACATCTGTTTGATTTGGATCTGTCTGAATGTCAAAGCTTCAGCTATCAAAGAAGAGCCAAGCTTTTTTTGCTGCTGCTGCACCCCCGGGCTAATACAGACGGCAAACAATGATGCTTCCTGAGCCCGCTGACATTCGTGATTTCATTTCTGTGTGCACTTCCTTCTACCACTAATCGTCAGGTCTTTGGAAAGAAACGGATATTAAGACAACTGTGTGGGAACTCTGAAACACGTCTACCGCTTTGGTGACTTTCTGGCGTGATGGAGGGTCTGTCTGAGAGATGCCGATAGGGTCCGCAGTTTTATGCAGTAGAGGACTAGTCACAAGCCCATTAGTACAAACTGGTTGATATCGATGGGGCTGCAGCCATGCAAACAGGTAAACTGGGCTCTTGCTCTCCTAACCTAAGGCACAATCAAGTATAAACTCCAATTAGATCAGGATGGGATAAAGTATAACTCTTTCGTTCACCCCTTTCGTAAAGCCTAATACTCTGCATTTCCCTGAGTCCGAGACTGAGCCCCAATAATTAGGCATGTCCAAGTGTGGACTCCAATTATATCAGGATGGGATCAAGTATAACTCTTTTGCTCACCCCTGCTGTAAAACCTAATGCTCTGCATTTCCCCGAGTCCAAGATGGCGCCCCAAAAATTAGATTCTAGACATGCAAAATGATAACACGGTTAAAAATTTTTCCTTAAAGTAGTTAGAATCACGATTACAATAATTAGTATAAAATAAATAAAATCAGTCCCTAATCCCACTGCTGCAGTGGGGAGAGCAGTGGTAGGGGAGCAGGCGGTGGGGTCAGGTGTGAGGGAGGGCAACAAGGGCAGCAGAGAGGCAGGAAATGGGGGGCATGTACTGTGGGGCAGTAAGGAGGCTGTCCTCTGCAGTCTTGGGCCCCTGCACTTTCCCCCCTTCTTCCCCGTCCTTGCTTCTTCCCCTCAGGCCCGTGCCCCCTTGCCTCTGTCACTCCAACCCCCTGCAACCTCAACTCCTCTTCCCCTGCCACCCCCCTCCTCCTGCACCACTTACCTTTCATCCAGCTCTGGCAGGCTCTGGCCCTGCTGCAGCCTGGGGCATGGAGCAGGACCACGGATGAAGCAGGACCGCAGCCTGGCCCTGTAGCAGCAACGCAGAGCTGACACAGCTGTTCAAGGGCCAGGCTGGGGTCACGCTCCATGCCCCAGGATGAAGAGGGGATGGAGCCCGGGGGTGCCAGAGCAAGTGTAAGCAGTGGCAGGGGGAGGGATGTGGGCAGGTCACGGGGAAAGGGGGTTGGGGAGTGGGGATGGGGGCCTGAGGCTGTGTGGAAGAGGCAGGGGTGCAGAGGCTGGAATACAGCGGGGGCGATGGGTGCAAGTAGCAGGCATGGATTTTTCCCCCCGTGTTACATGGGGAAGAAAACCTTGCCTTGGCATTGAGCACATGCAGCAGCTTCCCTAGACAGCATCCACAATGCACCCCAATTACATCTGGGCTGTGTCTCCAAACAACTGCCTTTCTTTCTTTCCACAACCTCACCTCATGATGGGCCTGGAAGAACTGACGGGTGCAGTCGTACCAGGGGACCTCCTCTGCCCTGAACGCAGAGGCTCTGCAACTTCCCAAAGGCCATGCGACAACACAACAGGAGACAAGTGATTAAAACTCAGGGTTTCCTGGTTAGAGGTTCCTTCTGCCACTCCCCAAGACCATCACTAATCTTCTGCAAGGCTGCTCTCACTCTCCTGCCCTGGTTAGTTCTTGGGCTTTTCTTTCGTAGAATAACCTGCAAGGCAGCTATTTGGCTGGGGAAACTCCTCTGGAGCACGGATATTCTGACGCTTGTCATGGGCAGCAATACTTTCAGCATAGGAGTAGGCGACTGGCAGTCTTTTTGGATCGTGGAGTATGCACGAAAGGTCACCAGGACCATCGGCGTGTCTGCCCAGGCAGGAGTGTGGAGGAGTGAAGGCTGTCCAGACCCTCCATGCCTCCTTTAGACCATCGAGACAAAACCCAAAGGCCAGACCAAGTACAGACGATCCGTGCCTCGACGGCTGTGGTTATGTGCGTGTCTGGGAACCAACCCCGGGTCTCCCACATGGCAGAAAATGCCTCTACTGCTGACCCGCAACATTATCAATTACTTAGAGGAAGAAGGGACTTGGGAGCAGGGAGGAAGCCTTCTCCCCATCATTACTGCAAATGATGGATTGCCGCAGATGATCCTGTCTCTGCTTTCCTGGACTGCACAAACACGGCCTGGTGTACAGTATTTCCCACATGCTGCAGAGCCTCTCTTCGGTAAAATAGCTTTAATCACTGCCATTCAGCAAATCAGTGTAGCCACTTACGTTAACTTTACCAGTTATACAACTGACACACTCATGCAGATGTTGTTTGCAGAATATTAGAGGTGATGCCAGCCAGACACTTGGCACCGCAGCACACACTGGGAAATGAGAGCTTTCTAAGCTCATTCCTAGCATTCATTATTTTCTTATTTAATAAGAAAATTGACCTGACACATAAGGGAGACTGGTCAGTAAGCTAGTATGGAAACTATTAGCGCAGAGAAATGAATAGCCTGGCAGTTAATATTTCTGCAACACCCACACGCTCCCTGGAAACAACCTAGAAATGGAGTTATTCATCTGAATTCATCCATATTCCCCATGACCTAGCACAGTAGTCGAGAGCGGCTAGAGCAATCTTGGCTGTTTGGTGTTGGGTTTGAACACACTGAGGCCACTGCTGAGTACTTTCAACAGAGGGTTCCCAAGTCTGAAACTCATTCCCCCAAAGCAGCTGAAGATCAAGTGTAGCAACTTCACAGGCATCCTGCAAAACACATGTAGTTAGTTGGATATGTTCTTAGGCATTCAGCTGGGTGGGATGTATTTGTTAATGGCTGCTTAAGGGTGACTAATGGCGTGGCTAATTTAGTTATAGTACCTAGACATACTGAAAAAAGATCTTTTCTAAATACACTATATTAAAATAATTACTAATAATAATCAGTCAATGAAGTACAGTTTGCAAATTATGAGGATCAGTGCCAGTAACATTGCTTAATAAAGAGACTAATGGGGACTTTCATGCACCGGGCTGTTATATCATGGACCAAACCTCAGCTTCACTGAATGCTAGTGAGGAGGTTTCAAATTTGTCTTCGTTTCTTGCATATTGCTTTCTCTTTTGCTTATTAGTCAAGATCTAGACCCGGTTTCACCCATTAAGCGCCATTAAAATATAATAGGGACATTAGATTTAGACTGGGCCAATCCCGTCCTATATCTCCATTAGGTTTGTATCTTAATCTACCTTTTCTTCAGTGCCATATCATGATCAAGAATGACTACTGGGTCAAATCCTGAAAAGCAGCATTTGTACTTAATCAGGCAAAACTGTCACGAGGCCAAACTCTGCTTCTCATTATCCCACTGGAAATATGGAACAGTTCCATTAATTCCAGTGGGAGTTTTGGCTGTGCGATGGCTTAGGGAGCTGGTCCATTTCTGTATTTTAATATCAATAAAAACACGTTTCGATTCTGCATGGTATTTTGGAGAGGGGAGAGAAAAATGCTATTTAGAACATATGATATCCAGCTCTTTCCTGTGAAGCTGCCATATGGCAGAGTGGCGATGGGAGTAAGAAAACTGTTGACAGTGAGGATGTATCTTATTGCTGAGCATATGGGCCAAATTTTCCTCTCAGTTACACTAGCGAAAATCTGGAGTGAACAGCACCGGCCCTATAATGGAGACCAGTTAGTGCATGTGTAAAGATGGTAAGGAGCGGGAAACAAAGACAAATCTGAGACACATTAGGTTTAACAAAGGGAAATGTAGTAGGATGCCAAAACAGAACAGGAAGCTATTGGACCTAACATACACAGCTACACTCATGAAAAATATCATACAATCTTTAATAACCACAAGTGGTCAGGTTCTTATTTTATGCCTGAACTACCAGTCTGAATGAAAACTGCCCCAAAACATCTGTTCTGGGTTCCCATCATTTATAGAGGCCTCTGTTAGAGCAGCAAAGATGGCATCGCATCAATAGGAAAGAAACCTTGCAAAGGAAAGCAGCGTATAGAGGGTAGTGAGCAAAGTCCAAGATTAAGCCAAGTTCTGCAAATATTTTACATCCTAGTAACTTCCAGCGGTTCCATGCAGAACATCCATTTGATTAAAACTTCGAGCCGTATTTGATAGACAATCAAATCAAACAAATGCTGCAGGGAAGGAGACCAAGGGGAGTGGTGTATTTCCATTTCCATACTGTTTTGAAACACTCTAATAGTTACAAATTAGCTTGGTGATCCAAACCACAGTCGTGGCACTGCGGGAATGTTTAGATGCAAAAGCATCAATGCAAAGCAGCAGCGAAAAGGGCATTGGGAAATATACTGAAAAGCACACCTGGAACAACAATTTTCTTCCTGCATGAGTGCAAGGTGACATATATTCTTGTTGTACATACAGCCAGGCTGAGCCCTATTCAGCACTGAATCCCACTTTTAGGCCTGTGTTTTGAAAATGCAAATGGTGCCGAATCCTTGTGCCCCCCCCAACCCTGATATCAGGGTGAATTCTTCCTACAGGGATCAGCAGCAGGACAAATAGAGGGAAACAAAAAAGGCATAGCATTGTCACTGGCAACTCCACACGCAAAACGGTTAAAGTGCAACTTAATAAACCCTGTATATTTTTGTTTGGAGGCATATAAAGACTGAGGTTTTGCAAATGAGTTCAAAGACAGACTGCAGCTAGCTCAGTGTCCGCATTTTTTTGGAAGCGGTATGGAACATTTGGCCAGAAGAACCAGTGCCAAATATCCAGGGCAAAGCCTATACTTTAATTTGCAAAAACTAAATGCTGTGATTTATACCTTTGAAGGGGGGAAAAGGAAAAAAAAAAAAGAGCTAACAGTACATTCTGTGTAGGGTTATTATTTTGCCAATAGTTTGTGGGTTGGACGACAAGGTACGTTCCTGAAGATTAGACATCACTAAGCTTTTTTTCTTACACAAACCAAATGGCAAGAGAATCAAAATTTCCCAAAGGAGAGACAGTCTTGTGAAAGTTTTAAACTCAGGCGCTTCTTACTGGCACTTCTTTTATACACAAAACTCATCAAGCTACAGGGCCGTTGACTTCCAGCTCGTTGACAGTGGATCTCCTTGAAACCAATGACAATCAAAACCATCTAGTCAACGGGTCCTTTTCTAGGTTTTGCAAAACTGTATCAATACATATTTTTTCCATGAAAAAAAAACTCCAGTGAAACATTTTGTTTCTGCATTTAAACACTACCCTGTATTCTCTGATTAGCAACTTTGTGCCAAGGCACGGGGAAAGGAAAATGATACAGAATAAAACTGAAAAGCAAAAATGACCAGTGCAGCTTCAATGGCAAAGTCAACCAGCTAAAACAGGACTAATGGTAGTTTTTTATTCTCGTATTAATAGTCTTAGGTGATCCTACTGACAAAGCTAAAGAACTGGGGAGTAGATCCTCAACTGGTTTTAACTGGCAAGACACTATGAGCCAGTGATATGGACCTTTTATTTTTTGGACGGGACCATTTCCTTGTTATATTTTTCTTAAACTTATTTCTGTTCCAGGCTAAAGCTTCAGAAAAACACAATGGTTGTCATTCTTTGTAGCTGATCCATAAATATCTGCAAAGAACAGTAACACATTCCTCCAAACATGGCCATGTCTAATGGTTAAAAACAAAATTTTGTTTTTAGATGTTAATCTTTTCTTCCCAGATGTTACTTATTATAGCCACAAATGGTCCTTTATGGCCTTTAGCCATACATGAGTTTCCCTGTTATCCAAGAAAGGGATAAAATCAAACTTAATATTTCTTTTTTGTTATGATGGGTAAACTATCCTTTACAAAAAGCCAAAAGAAAAAAAAAGAACATGAACACTTAAAGGATGAAATAATAGCTAGTATCTTCATTACCAGCTACAAAATACATACTTCAGAAAATATACAAAATGTATATTATTTAACATCTCCTCTTGGGTTATTGGCAAGCTAGTCAGAAAATACATTTCTTCAAGCATGCCCCAGAGTTACTCTTTTATATAATTATAATGTCCACAAGTAACATTTAGGAAACATTCAATATATATTTTTTGGGTTTCAGAACAACTAAGCAAGCTGCGGTCACAGTATTCCTAACTTTCCATGCCCTGAAATGTGCACTGTTCCTGAGCCCTGCTACACAACTGTCACGCTGGTCCTTAAAGGTAGCTGTTACTTTAGTGATAGATAAAATGAAATCCTATTTATAAAGTTCACAAAACCCTCTGGGATGAAAGGCACCAAGTAAATGCAAGATATTATTGTCCAGATCCTCACCTAGTATAAATCAGAACGTCCCCATTAAATCTTACAGTGGTGTCAACTTCTACCAGCTGGGGATCCATTTTTATGTACTGTTCCTATTATTTCCGAGTTTTTCATGAAGACAATCATCTGTGACTTTTCTCTTCCCTGATGGACTGTGTCACATTTTACCTTCCATTCCCTGTAGCAGGGCATCCGGACAGCACGACAAGAGGCCAAACATACTCTGAGTTTCTGAAGCAAAAGTAAGCCTATCTGCAGGATAATAGGAAAGTGGGCTGGAAGAGACGTCACAAGGCATCATCTAACCCCACCTCATAGTCAAGGCAGGATTGTTCTCGAGGAAATAATCCCAGCCAAACGTTAGCCCAACCTGCTCTTAAACATTTCCAAGAACGGAGACTCTACAACATCTCTAGGCCGCTGGGTTCAGTGCTTGATGACCCTTGGAGTCGGAAAGATCCTCTTAATCTGCTCTGCTGCAGCTTGACCCCATTGCTCCTAGTCCTGTCCTCTATGGCCACAATCTCCATACTCTTGGTAATCTTCGTGTATTTGAAGACTGTTATCAAATCCTGCCCCCCTCCCCAGCCTTCTCTTCTACTGACTAAATAACCCTAATTCGTTCAAGCTTGCTTCCTAAACCTCTAATAATTTTTGTTGCTAATCCACACCATTCTCTTGCAATCTGTCCATATTTTTAGTGAAGTATGGGGCCCAAAACTGGACTCCAGGTGAAGCCTCAGCCATGCTGAATAGAGGGGAAGAATCATTTCCCCTGGTCTGTAAGAAACATTCCTGTTAATACAACCTTGTTGCAAAAAAAAGTCTAACAAAAAGTCTAACAAAAGTTGGCTGATATTTATCTTGTGGTCTATCGCAGGGGTCTCGTGAGATGTAGCCCATGGAGCCCTATCATTTTGCCCATGCTGCTGCCTGCAGGTCTCGGTTTGGCCCTGTGTGCATACGTGCATGCACGTCTCAGCCCTGACTCCTGGTGCACGTAGCGTTCAGGGCTGGGCCTGGCATGTACCGTACATGCAGTGTGCAGGACCATGGCAGAATGCATGCTGCATGTGGTGCTTACATGAGACTGGTCCTGTGTACTGGCCTGGCAACCAGGTCAGATCAGGCCCATAGGCTGGATCCAGTGCAGATGGCTGGTCTGGCAAGGACACTGAACGTGTCCTCAACGGCCCCACATGCCACAGGCAGCATGTGCCCCAGATGAGGATGGGGCATGGTGCGTGGCATGCAGCAGGCAGGGCTCGTGGAGATGGTGCAAGTACTACACACAGTGCTCAGGGCTGGGTAGGGTGTGCACTGCTGGTGGCGCACATGCTGGACTGGCCGCACACCTAGGGCATTGTATGTACCCTAACATCTTGTAACCCCCAAATCTGTCTCTACAATACTGCAGCCTAGCCGGTCTAAACATACCAGGGCATAAAGAAACCTCTAATGAAAGGGGGAACTACAAAGAAACTTTTTTCTGTAGATAGGTTGTGTCATAGCCTATGGGATCCTATGACCCCTGCTGACTCCATGCCCTCAGGGAAGGGGGTTGGGCTCGAAGATCTTCCGAGGTCCCTTCCAGCCCTAATGTCTATGAACCTATGGAATAATTGTCCTGTTTTTCTCTTGCAGCGATATCCGCCCTCACCTTCCTCTGGCAGTGGAAGGGAAGGAGACGATGTGGGTCCAATAAGGCAATTTTTATATTTCCACTAAATGCAACAAATAAAGTAAACAGAAAACTAGATGTGCCGTACACTCTGCAGCATATCAAGTTGACACCTGCCTAATTAAAAAAGCACATGTGGCTGATTAGACTTCATCACCCCTGCATTTCTTAGACGCTGGATGTTTTACTATTTGTGTGAATGGTACAAGTCGCTTTCTGCAAACAGCTTTTCCCCTCCTCATTTTTGTATTATCTTCTAGGACCTTTTAAAGCAAGATAATCCCCCACTGGCAAATTTTCTCATAGGAGTGTGATATTCATCAAGAGAACAATGTTATTTAGATGAAATAAGACTCCCCAAAGAACTCCCTTGGAAACGGGAAAATCTATAAAGTTCCTTCGGAAAGATAATCTAAGTTATGATTTCGTCCTTTGGAGAAAAATATTAGGGACATTTTATGGATTGGGTGCATTTCTAGTTACAGCAAAGAGGAAAGCGGCACTTTTTTAGGCTATTTGTACAGTGAAAATGATTCTTTTGATGAATCTGATATTCCCTTTGAAATGTCTTTGCTCAGGTTTAAACAAGGCAGGAATTATAAAATGATAGTATGATGACAACATCTAAAAAAACCTGATTGACGATTGTGTTGAATTGTGGACCATTATTAGCTGCAAGTATACAGGAAAGAAAATATGTCCTAACGGTTAGGTCTACCGGCCTATGATAAAATCTCCCGGGGGAAGTGCTAGAATCCATCTTGCTGTAGTCACATAACTTTAGTCACATAAAAATGCCCCAGGGGAACAACAAATCTCTGGAGAATGCACCACGGAGAACATAAGAAGTGCCATACTGGGCTGGACCAGTGCTCCAGTATCCTCGCCTGTCTCCTGTTTCCGACAGAGGCAGGAGCAGATTTTGTAGAGGGAGAGCACTGCATTGAACTGGGTATATCTAGAGTGAAATATCCCCTTATTCATTACCCTCCCGAGAATCCACCATTATCGGTTTAGAGGTACCAGAGGAACACCTCCAACCATGCAACAATTCCATGCATGAATTCGAGGCCCGTCAGTGCTACTTGACTTCCGCCTTCAGCATCTATAACTTGTGTAGTCACCATCGTGAGAGCTAGTCGCAGCCGTAAACACTACTGTATTCCCTGTTATTTCTTGGCTCTGCCAATGGCCCGCTGAGTGACCTGCTGAATTCATTTCACCACCTGATGTCTAAGTTTCCCCATCTGTAAAACGTAACAGTTTTATATCGGGTAATGAGATAACAGTGGGCTAATGATACGGGCCTCCTTTTATAAGATCTCTTGGAAATCTATTGCTGAAAAGTGCTCTATAAACAGTTGCTGTTAGTAGGCTCAGAAGGTGGGTAATGAATGCAGCAACTCACTTCGGTTAAGTTAGTGAGAGCAACTCTTGAGTACTCGTTTCATTCTTGTCTGGACTTTAGTCTAAAAACTAACTTATATCGGGATCATTAAGACACTGGTGAATTGCTATATACAGGGCACATCTACCCATCCATTAATGCTCCTTAATTACTGTTCATTTAGTTAGTACCTCTAATAAGGTACTAACTGAATGTGCAGTAACTAGAGTTACTGTACAGCAGCGCTGGCACATGGTTTTTAGTGGCACTTACTGCACATTTGCCTAATAACACTGCACAGTAGGCTATTAGCATGGTTAATAACCACAATACTGCAGACCAGTGTTATTAGACTAATGTGCAGCAAGCGTCTCATGTAGACGCTCTCACAGCCATTAAGTTTACCTTCATCTTTGTAGTAGCTGACACTATAATAATAGGAAGTCCAAATTTAATTGACATCTGAACTTATTTGCAATGAAAGTATAAGATATAGGTGCAGTGGTAACAGAATAAATGTTATTTCCTCGTAGCAGGAATAGGCCAGGTCACACCGGACAATATTCCTGGCACGTGGCAATGGTCCTTTGACACATCCATTTTTTAAAGGATCCTCTCTGTGCATTTCTATAGCCTGAAGTAGAAGGCTTGGATCCAAATAACTTTGCAGGTGGAAAAGGCTGAGCACTCGGTTAGTAAGCTCATGTTGACTGTGCTGATGAGTTTACTGATTAAAAGTGATTATACCTGACTAGCAGCAAAATAGCGGTCTCCTGATTTGATGAGCCAGTTCAGCCTAGAGTCTTCATCCAATGCGCCTGGATGCTAAGCCAAGACCTGCTGTCTGGAGCACCTGCCTGGGGGACAGAAGCCTTGTCTTGGGTGTGCCTCACCAACCATAAAAGCCATGTAGCTTTCATTAGCATCAATCATAAAGGGAAAATAGAGGGACAAAAGTAGGAGAAAACAGCTCTAAGGGCTCAGGTGGACATTTGCTCTGTGCTGCCTTGTCACTGAGGAGTGATCAGGTCTTCTGTAAATCACAGGAGGAACAGCATACGTCCCTCTACCCTGCTACACACCTTGTGTAAACCCTCCACACAGGGTAAGTGGAGGATCGAGGACAATTGGGTAAGACTACGAAACTGAAGAAGACTGCGATGAGTGCCCTCAGCACAGCAGTTTTGAGGTCGAATGTCTCTTGTCCAGAAGAGTATAAACTCCAAGAGGCATCACATTACGGTCGCGATTCACAGCAAGTCACGGGATGCAGCGTGTTTGCGGCTCGCTCAGGTACGCCCTGGCATTGAAGCAGAAGGCGCAATAAAAGAACAGCTACGCTTCTTTGCGTGTCCATAGACATTTCCCTCCAGCATTTCGAGGCAGTTTATCTGAGTTCATTTGAGCCTTCCAGCACTCTTCTGACACAGTCAACTGTTATTATACCAGTAGGAAAATAGTGGCAAAAAGGTAAAAAAAGTAAAATGAGAGCCAAGAAGACAGAGGAGAAGAGACTTATGAGAAGTGTGAGGAGCCCTTGACTGGTCGTCCACCTCCTCACAAAGTTTATGAATGTGATCCAAGTAAAATAGCAATGGATGAGCCAGGGGAGTTTAGGTGCTCAACTAAGTGATGCAGCTACTCAGGAGCAAAGTGGTCCTGATTCTGACATTATGGCATTGCTACATGATAGGGATTTCTTTTCTCACTAGCTAGGGCTATTCCTGATTAGCCCTTGTGCAAGAATCTGGGCCATTCTTTCTACCTGTAGCTTCTCCCTGATGTAAGTCGGACTCCCACAATGATTTCAGAATTCATCCTTTAAAAAAAAAAAA
>JAGPOW010002514.1:59451926-59469033 GCA_030014935.1 Caiman crocodilus | reverse complement strand
AAAAAAAAAAAACGAAACAAAAGAACTTACCCTGCTGACTTGCCTGAATTGAATGTGAACACTTGCACAGTCAGAGGAAATCATAAACACCACTGATTGTCACTGGGAACCACTCACCCAAATTGCACGGTGCTACTGAGAACACGTGCACTTAGCTGCTTCCCAAACGGCTGGCTGCATTGTACTCTGTCACTGATAAGATCCTTTTTACCACATATACCACTGTTATGATGCACTGTGGGAGCTAAAGAACGCTGTGCCTGCAAAATGCACACACTGCTATAGAATACAGTGCATTCATTTTTAACAGAAGATTCGATCAGACAGTGCCATATATTTTAATGCAATGTAATCCCTCTTTTTTTTTTTTTTAGGGAGATGTAGTCATTACAATCAAATCAACTGAACTACAACAAATCCCAGAGCAGGCTGGCAATTTCCAGTATCTGCTTAGCATCTCTCAGAGACATCCTACTGCAAAAATGGCTCAGCTTTCTGATCTACCTCGTGCAGGTCATTGCGTGGAAAGAGCAAGGCCTGCACGGGCTAATGTGGTGGGATGAAACAGAGGTTATAAGGTTATTGCTTGCATTCACACCCCTCCACTCTACCCCCTCCTGTCAGGAGAAGACTTACACTTGTCCTTGGGTGCACTCGCTGGAGGCCCCCTTGGCTACATGCAGGACTCCACCCACATTCACCCACACTTGGTGCTGCAAAACTTGTTTAAAGTGGTTCTGAGGTTTTGTTAAGAGGAAAAACAGGAAACCTGCATGAATCTGGTGTCTTTTCTTCTCAACACTGCAAGTCTCCAGTTTTCGTTTTGCAATAATTATTAAAGCAACAAAGGATGGGGACACAACACATAGGTCCCGAATCTGAGCGGCGTTCAAAGCTGTCCTCAACGCACGTTGGGCAACGGGGAGCAAAGGATCCTGCAGAAGGCCAACTGTTGACTTGCCACAAGTTACCCGGCTGCCTCTGGTCCAAAGGGGCCCTTTTTCCAGCCCAGGCAAGCTGAAGCACAGGATGACTTTAGCTATTCCCCGTTCTCCTCCTATGTCGAAATGACACGGGACAGAACTGCAATGCGAGCTCAATGCCACCTTGTCATATGCAAGACGGATCCCCAAGGAGGCGGTTAATCTGGCTGCTTTGCATTAAGAGCAGGAACCACAGCCTAGGCCATAAAATGTAACAAAATGGGCACATACATTTGAGGGTGTTCGAATGGCTATGGACCGGGAGATATAAAATTAATGTAATGGTGCTGGAAATACCCGATTTGCAACGGGAGAGAGGTGAGTCTTTCCTCTACAATTAGCAGTAACACAAGCCCCGCCCCCCCCATCCCATTTCACACACCTATGTCTATGTTGATTGAGTATAACTAATCAGCACTAGTGTAACGAGTCTACTTAAGTATCTGAAGCTGCCTATTTATGTGCTTGGGGGAAGGGGTGTTGTTTTAATTCGAGCAGTTCCCAGAGAGTGGCTCTAATTAAAATGCCACAGCGTCATGTGTATTAAGCCTCCGCACATTTAAAAAAGGACGCAGGATGTTTTAACTAAAACTCATTCGACAAGCTTTAGTTCAAGCACTCCAGTCGCCATTTTTAAATTGGGCGGGGGCTTATACACGTGATGCTATGGCAATGCTAGAGCATTGTAATGCGGAGAACGTGGAGCAGACTCGATTCATTGAGTCTGCCCTGACACAATCTAATTACAAAGCATCGGAGCATGTGTATAGGCACCCTCAGTGCTGGCCTCAAATGCTGGCCTTTCCGCTGACCATGTCAATGAAGTAGACAAAAACTTGGCGGTGCTCTTTACAAGGTGACCGTTTGCAACCCCTGAGAGTCGCAGTAAAAGCCTCAACTCATTTCACGCAGATGGCTGAACTGGCCACAAGTGGCAAGGGCTTTCTAACACTATTGACTCTAAATGGTCTTGAATTGGTGGCCTAAAAATCATACAAGCATAGCCAGTTAGGGTTGGAAGGGACCTCCGGAGGTCATCTCTAGTCCAACCCCCTGCTCAAAGCAGGACCAGCCCCAACTAGATCATCCCAGCCAAGGCTTTTTCTACTTGGGTCTTAAAAACCTCCAAGGACAGAGATTGCACCACCTCTCTTGGTAACCTGTTCCAGGGCTGTACTACCTTCCTCATGAGAAAGTTTTGTGTAATATCTAACCTAAACTTCCCTTGCTGCAACTTGAGCCCATTGCTCCTTGCTCTGTCATCTGCCAGAACAGTCCACTTGCATCTCTTTCGAACCCCCTTCAGGTAGTTGAAGCGGCCATTAAATCCCCTTTCCGTCTTCTCTTCTCTAGGGCAAATAAGCCCAGTTCCCTCAGCCTCTCTTCATAAGTCATGTCCCCCAGCCCCCTCGCTATTGTCACTGCCATTTGCTTGTCTCCCTCCAATGTGTCCACATCCTTTCTGCAGCGGGGCCCCACAACTGAACACACGGCCCCAGATAAAAGCCTGCACTCCAGTACCCAACCTTGAGGCATCCCACTTGCTAGCTTGATTGATGGCAAACAGGTATTCTTACACCAGGATATGTCTAACAGCTTTTGCTATAAGTGTGTTTGTGGGTCAGATTCTGATATCATTGACACTGACATGATCAGGGAAAAACTCAATGGAGGTCAACTGAGTTTACACTAGTTACACTTGGGTGTAACAAAGATCAGACATAACATAGCTTGCTTTTCAAAAGTCATCTGGACAAGATGTCTCCTCTAAACTCATCTTCTGCTTATTTTACCTGGTTACATACAGGCTCCATTTGATAGATCACACAGCTGCATCCCTCCCATGGTTGCTCCGGCATCACTACGTTGTCAGCACCGCTATTTGACTTTCTGTCACTATTATCGCAGATTAGATTTCAACCAGTGACCCAGAGGCACAAGGCTCCATAGCTCATTACCAAATCCCTCTGAGCCATCCAGTCCTGCCTTTGCTTGACAGTTAACATTGCCTTGTACTCAGTGATCTGTGCTCCACAAGTCTCTTACAATTAGCACTAATCTGTGTGAAAGCGGAGTCAGATTTGGTGTTACTGTAAAGTGCAGGGCAGATCCAGTCCCCGCTGCGTGTTTCCAGCAAAGAATTGCTTCCTAGGGTGGCTTCTTCAACCTTTTTGAATTCTTATTCCAGTGTAAAGGCTCACCACTGGAAGGGGACAGCTTCCCACCCAGGCATTTTTCTGTATCTGCAACTGTCCGTATATTATTCTGTGTACATCTTTCTCAGTGTGTCTACCCCGTAAACAGAACTCTTCTCCCTGAATTATTGTTATTTAGCTGCAAAACCTCAACTCAATGAAAAGCTCTTAGCTCTCCTTTGCTGTGGGAACTAAGGCCATGTCTACTGTACTTCTCTGCCAAGCCCCACAGCACTGCCAACAAGCAGGCCCCACTCACTTGCTCCATCTCCAAACATGCCAAAGCCAAAGAAATGAAGCATCGTAGCCAGCTTTGAATGGCTCTGACATGCACTGAGAAAGCCCAGGAGCTACACCACAGCAAGGGCTTGAACCTCTTGTCTTATGCTTAGATAGGCAACTCTGGGACAGGTGTTGAACCTTTCATGACACGTCCATACAGCAACTAGCACAATGAGGTCCTGGTCCGAACCACAGCCTTCTAGAAGTGGCCAGAGTTTTTTTATGAGTATTAAATAAATGCTTGTTGCAGCAGATATCTGGGTTGCAATGAATCAAGGGCAAATCAAAACCAAACTACATATTTAAGCTCTGAAAACTTAACGTTGCCTCCAAATCTTCTCTCTTGTTCACACAACAGGGCTGGATTTGCCTCTCTTAATGGCTTCCTAATTGCACGGAGTAGGTAAGCTGAGCTCTAACAACACACTGGCAGTGAGACACCATTCAATTCAAGGGCCTGATTCTCTCCTTACTGACACCCCCTCTACCACCACGGAAACTTCACTGGATCAGCCAAATTGATTGGCTTCACCTGGAGATCTCCCTGATTTATGCTAGGTGCAAGGAGAATCACCCCATGGCTCTTTATTGCCTTTTAAAGCCAAGAGCCCAGCAGAAGCCAAATGCATCTCGAGCGCAGTTGCTGCAGACACGATATGGAAGCCGCACAACTCCATAAACCAGCAGTGGTCTAAATAAAAACTTCCAACAAGACATTCTGGCATTAGCCAGCAAAAAAAAAATTAAAAAATAAAAGCGATGATGAGTAGCTCAGAGACTCTGAGGTCTAAAGGAAGAATCGCTTGCCTGTTGGCCAGAGAGCAAAGGAGACACAGACAGTAGACCGGGTACTTGGAGGCTTATAACATTCCCAGAAAGTGAGGGGTCACTGCATTTAATCTGATTAAATCGAGGCCTTTCCAAAAGACATTGTGCCGAGCCACAGACAGCTCAATCGAATAAGTTAGGAGAGAAAATAAAAGATTGCTTTGGTGGTCATTCCAAAAACTCCCTTTCCTGTCTCTGCTTCCTACCTCTTGTTCCTCTCTCGCTGGAAGCAGCACAGGAAAGAAATGCTTCCTAGGACAGACATGCGGACTGCCCAGGGGAGCTGTGGGCTTTTCGTCACCGGAGGTGTTTAAGAAGAGGTTGGACAGCGCCTGATCGGGGATGATCTGAGCATAGCTATGCCTATCTTCTACCGCGGGTATTGCCAATGCTTCTGGCTTTTGCTGGTGGTCATGCGGGACTGGGAGGGTATTCCTTCCCCCTCCTCTGTGCTGCTACATGTGTCAGGGTTTTTTTGCAGCCTTCCTTAGAGGCTTTGCATATCGACTACAGCCAAGGCTGGGGATTTTGACTGGGTGTGCCAATGCTCCTGCTGGGACTTAAACTTAGAGGCTCCTGGCTAGGGGGCTTTGCCCCTCCACTCAAGGGCAGACCCATCACCAGATCTGGGGTCAGAAAGGAATTTTACCCCTTGGTAGATCGGCGGGGTTGTGGGGGGGTTTGCTTTTCTCTGTAGCAGGGAGTGTGGCCCTCTCCCTGGGATCTCTTCAGCGTGTATTAATAAGCTTTGCAGCAGCAGAGCATTGGCTGCTGTGGTCTCCCTGCTTTACCTGTGAAAGTTTAAGGTGTTATGACTTGTGCTGTGTTGCCATTGGCTGTGTAGTTTTGCTAAAAGTTTTGCTAATGGATTTGTATAGGATGGCTTGGCTAGGGAAGATCTTGCCTAAGGCAGGGGCTTGCACCTGATGATGTCTGGAGGTTTCTTCCTCTCTTACTTCTCTATGATTCTAAGTGCTTTGTTGAACTGAATTGCACCCATCACCCTTCTTATTTCCTCCCAGCATCCTCTTCCTAGAGGAAACACCATTACAGCAGCACAGGAATGGTCAGATCAGTATGCCTTATAGTCTAAGTGCTCTGCTGAATTGCATTGCCTCCATCACCCTTCTTATTTCCTGCCAGCATCCTTTTCCTAGAGGAAACCCCATACAACAGTACAGCAATGGTCAAGCCAGTATAGCTTTCTCTGCATGCCACAATGACACATCACTCATGTTGCATGGGAAAGCAAACAAGACAGAAGTTTATCCTAATGGACTTGGAGGACTTTTCTTCGGTCATTGACCTAAGTCATGTTGGGTCACATTCTGCAGATATTTTTAGAGTGTTTAGAGAGCTAGACGGACATTTATGCATGTGAACAAATACAGAAATAATGATAATGGGTAGAGCAATGGGCAAAAAAGATATTAAACCCTTCATCTGTAACTGAATTACCCCCATCTTGTATCACTGATCTGTATCTTGTATCTTGGACAGAAGCAAACTGATGAGTTGGTAGATTTTTTTTTAAAGGCAGCTGCTTGAAGCTGCTCTGAGGTTTCGAATATTAGAACGTCTCGATCATGATACGGCTGGATCAGTGGAAGGAATGCAAGAGATTAAGGTGTCAGAGGTCCGTGGTAAATGAAGTTATCATCTGGGTCTCTGGATCTCAACTTACAAGTCCCCCATCGTGGCAGTCTCTGAGCATCTCTCAGTCTAATGTTTTGACACTCACAAGACCCTTACAAGGCAGATAGAGTTATCCCTATTTAATATAAAGGAAACTGAGGCACAAGACGGTCACACAGAACATCTGTGATGGAGCAGAGACCTGAACCTGGATCTCCGAGCCCACAGTAGCATCGCAACCACCAGCCCACCCTTCTGCACACAGCCACGCGTGCATGTATAGATGAAGAGCTGGTCAGTAGAGATGTGCAGAACCATATTTGAGAGCTGGCTAAATGGGAAAAGAAAATCATCAAATGCATTTTTGACAAATGTTTCTGCTATTCCTCAAATAATATATTCAAGGCTGAACGCTGTACAACTGATGAATGAGGGAAAAAAAATATTCATGGAATACATTATTCAACCAAAAAAAAAAAAAGGAAATAAAAAAGAGCACGGGTGATGAATAATGTGGCTGACTAAGACTATTTGTCCAGCTCGGGTACAGCATACTACATGTTCACAGAAAGACAAATCACTGTGTCTATTATTGCAAAAGCAGGTCTCTCCTAAGGGTAAAGCATCATGGAAGTTTTACAGAACTGTTTGTGCTGCACTTCAAAAAAACAAGACAAGCGGCGACCTCACCAGCATTGCACCATGCTCTGTTTTATGCATTCTGAGTCCTGGTTTAAATCAGACTAAAATATTAGATTATTCAGTGATGATTTCCAGAACTTTAGTCTCCGCTGTGTAGATGTCCCATTCCTGCAAACACTTAAGTCATGGAAGAAGTCCTATTGATTAGAATGGAAAAAAAAAACTTGAGACAGTTCAGTTCTTCATGCATGCTTGCATCAGCATGAGGCTGGTTGCTCATTCATCTTACTCTGTCACATAGCCTCTATTCTCCCTTCGCTGTATTTTTAGTTACTTGTCAAAATGAATAACTTGTATTTTTAATATATGTGCAAACTTTCTATATATAATACTTGTGTGGGGGTGCTAAAATGTTTAAAAAGCTGTGTTGCACTGCTCGTTGTGCGATGTAAAACTTCACCCTCCAAAGTTTCTCTGCCCTCTTTAACAGTTCCCTTATCTTCTTCCATTAATGCTTCTCATTTGTCACTTAAATACGTTACTGATTGCACTGGCTCCACCCATGACACAGGGAACAGTGGCAGAAAGTCAGGGCAGAAAAAGTTCCCCTTTCAAGGGGATGTTGCTTTCAGATAGTTCACAGGTGAGTTGAGGATTAATTTGTAGTGTGTTCATCATGCTAAACACATGGCATTTGGAGACGGATGATTACTACCTTTTCCAATACCTGCATATGATTAATTTTTATTCCTGTGAATTTACTGTGTGTAGTGTCTACACTACATCTGATGAAACCCACGCATTTATTAGCTGATCTTTGAGCCAGGATGGCTGATATGCATGCAAGACAATCCTATATAATCTCTACTTTAAAAAAATGGCAGAGATAATCTAAGCAGAAAATAACCCCTAGACCTTAATTAGTCTCACTAAGAGGAAAGACAGAATTACAGAACTGTCTAAAGCAACACTTGGCTTTGCTGCACCTCAGCTATACTCAGCCTGTTAACTATTACAACCTAAATTTAATCAGACGGGGTTTATCTAACGGTGGTACCCATCTGATCCCCATTGCAGGAGCATCTATGCATCTTTACTGTGACTTTCCTCCTAGGTGTCACTGAGGTAGGGAAGTCCTATTATTCCCATTGTGAAGATGGTTCAAACAAGGGTCCAGAGACCCTAGTTTGCCCAAAGTCACACCAGAAATCTTGCAGTGAAGCAGAGGATTGAACTGCCATCTCCTAGACCAGTGGGGGCCAAGTTTTTTGGCAGGTGTGCCACAAATGAGCCCTGCACCCTGCATGCATACTATTTTGACCCCCTTCTCTGCTCTGCTCCATGCCCTACTCTCCCTTCCTGATCTACTGCTCGGCTTTCTGCTTCGTCCCCCGTGCTCCCTGCCCAATTTGCCACTACGCTGCCTGTACCCTCCCCAACCTGCTACATGCCACGCACACAGGCTGCCTGTGCCACTGGTGGTACACGGGCACCAGGCTGGCCACCCCCGCCCTAGCGGCATCTTTCCTGTTCAATCGCTGGGCCCAGAAGAAGAAGAAGAAGATAGGTATCATTTTGTTTCACACGGGATCCTGGAAAATCAAAGTGCCGTGAAAAAACAGAAGGTAACAACGAGTGGGGAAATGGTACCTCCATCAGCATCTTACATGGACTCTGCAGCGCGTGAACACGGGAGAACCATTTAATACTCTCCATTCCCCTCTGTCACTGCTATCTCCTTATGCAGCATACTGTTGATGGCCCTTGTTCCTTATCTGAAGCCTGATGTGATAAGAGATATAAATGGTATATTCTGCTGCTTCTCAGCTGGGGCTCCTGGAGTACCACGAGGTCCTTTTAAAGATGCAGTGAGATGCTACACACCATTAGCACACATGTAAGCATGATTCACAAGAGAAACCCAGAGCTTTCAAGTAGGAATCCATAGCGTCAGACACCTTCTACCCCACCGCAGTCTTTCTGATGTCTATGCAATAAAAGAACTGCTCTAGTATTTTTCTGTAATCAAGAAGTGAGTGAAAGTTAAGAGCTGGCATTTCTGGAGTGTGCCAAGGGGTGCCTCGAGTCTAAAAAGGTTGAGAACCATTGGTTTGTTCATATAATGAAGGACCTGTCCATAACCAAGTGTCCACACACTAACATTTCCCAGACCAGAATAATACTGCCATGAAAGTCAAATATAAATCTGCTTTAAACCTGAACTGGAATATTCAGGACACCTTTCCTAATCTTTAAATAGGAAGAGATTATAAATTCCTAACGGTGATAACAAGTAGTCTGAAATAGCCTCCGGTGATAAGACTTCTTGTCTAATAGGGCTCTTCTGCCTCACAATTTGATGATTAGTCAGTCTCTGTTTCACCACCATGGGGAAACACAAGGTGAATTAGGGGAAAAAGGTCAAGTTATCATGAGAAAGTTGAATCCATCCTCAGTGGACAACATTTAATAGCTACAGACCATTTCAAGCACAAAACCCCAGCAGGGAATATCTCAGTTAAGGGCAAAGACAAAATAAAAATAAATAGATAAATACAAAGGTTGCACTGAGATCTTAGAAAATCATGAGACAGATGTTCATAGACTTTAATGAGCAGTCTTGGCTCCAGACCTTTCTTGGCACAGCTCGTTAGATTTAATATTTTTCTTCTAGTAGCACAAGGTATGGCTCTGGTTAGCTAGATGCTGATGATTTTTCCATTTAAATAACACTTTGACAATGAAGAAAACGGTTCATAATCGGCAAGTTGATGGATTAGGTCATGGGGAATGACACATTTTTGCAATGGGGAAAGCAAAAAGAATGCTGCAGTTTAAATGAAAAACAACTTTGAAAAGCTGGAACAGTGAATCCGGCAAGGCACAAACCGTGGGGCCAGTCACTTCATCTCTTTTTTTTTATTATTATTATTGTCCTGAACAATAAGCCGAAGAAAAAGGACACGAAGCAGGTTTTGTGGTAACCATTCCATGCCTCAGAAGTCAGCTTGCTGGGGGTCAGGCCACTTTCCAAACGTTAATTTTGGTCTTTTTCTCCTCTTCTCATACATTCATTTATTGGAAGGGGAAAATTAAGATTCAGTGTGATGATAGACGCATGCAATTGCTAGTTCTCCAACGTGTAATGGAAATGCAACCAGGCCAAAAACACACACGAGTCCTGCACCCTGGCAGGTTAGGAGATAACCTTATCACTGTAACAGAAGCCACTGAAGTTAGTGGAGGATGAATGCTATCCCGTGGGTCTTTTGCCACTGGCCCATATTTTCTGGTGTGGTCAGGGAAAAAAAAACAACCTATAGCTGTCTTTCTAGCATTTCTGGGTGTCACTCGCACTGGGATTTTTCAGTACATTGATTTTTATGGGTACGACTTCTGTTGCCCCATTTTCTCTCCTCAAGACCTCAAATTGCAAATTTGCCTAGTGCAAATTCTTCCCAGGAGGCAGGCAAAATACTACCTAACCATCCCTTGGGGTAAATGTTCCTAGTTTAGACCATGTCTTCTCATTACTTGGGTCCAGATCCTGGTCTCGAGAAGGGAAATGGAGAAACCCAGCTAGTTTCAATGGGAGCACTGTCTGGCTCTGGAAATGAGGACCCTTAAGAGTCTCCTATGGGCAGGGGGCATACATCGTATGTTCTCTCCTACATCAGGCTCCAACAGCAATTAAAACTCTTCATGATGGAGCCAGCTACGGCCCCCATTGCATGTGCCTCTGGTGCTTCATATGTCCTATAAGAAACTCTCTTTCAAACTGGCCATCCCAGGAAAGAGCATCGACTTTCCAAACCCAAACATGATACCCACTGTGAAAGATAAATCTCTGCACATCTGATGGTGCAGGAGCCCTGGGCTTGCTCCCATGCTTGAGTAATTTAGCGCTGTATCAAAACACCTGCCTGCGTGTCACTAGGAAGGCAGCTTCGCATGATAAAGTACAATTTGGCCTTTCAAACAAGCTTCCTTTTATTCCTCTGTGGGAGGAGAACAGATGTCCTGAACATCCAAATAGACTCCTCTTTCACCCCCCACTTTGATTACACATTTTATATTTCTAACTTGTGAGCACAAAAACTCTTTGGAGTCAATCAGCGCTGCTCCTCAATCACCTACAGCGCATTGTTTCATTGACAACAGTCTCTTCCTACTTCTGTTCAGGATAATTACTTCACTTGCAACAGTTGCAAATCGCTGGCATGCAGCCACCGATTAAAGTTTGTGCAGGGCAGGAGATAACCCTCCCCTGAAGAGGAATGACCTTGCAACACTACTTACCATGGGCTAAGCTGCTAGAAAGTGTGTCTGTTTGCACTTTAAGTGCACGTAGCACACTTTCAGTTGAACAGGTGATACTGCCCATCCTCTGCAGGATGCCTGCTTACTGGGAAGTGACGGATTTAGCTAGGATTTTAATCAGCATCTCTATATATTTATTGCACCCCACACCGCAACAGCTAGCAGAGCAACACAGCGCTGCCCTATCTCCACGATGGTGCTTTAAATCCCAGAATATCTAATCAGGCTCAGGCTACTACGATCAACAGGAAGTCTGGTTTTTTTGGTTTTGTTTTTTTTTTATCCTCCCTATAAGAAAATCCTTCTTCAGTGTGGCGACCGCACTCTCCTGGCCTGTGCCAGCACAGACCTTGCGCACAGTGGTCAGAGATACTGGGCCCCATTAAGAGGCAAGATGGCAGTGCTAACCTTGCCAGCAGACACTTATAAATAGTGCTTGTTGTCGACTGCAGCGCAGGGGAGATTTCCAGAGGAAAGGCAACCAGCTAAAATAAATAGGGCAAAGCCGAGAAAATATTTATAAAAACGCTGAGGAACAACTAAATGTCTTTAAAAGGCTTTTGGCTTAATATTTAACCAGCATTCCTGACACACGCCCTGCCCTGCCTCCAAAACAAAATCCAACCTTTGGATTAAGAAAGCATCAAGGAAGCGGCTGCCGCTGAAACGGGCCCTTATCTGTGGCAACTGACCCGTCCCTTTTTGTGCCGGGTAGGAAATCAGCACTTACCTGAAGAGGCTGGCGACTCGTAGGAGCTTCTGTCCTTCCGATTTGTCCTGAAGGGCTGAATGTCTTTTTCCCTGTACGTTCCAAACCCTTCAAAGCTTCTCCTTTTACTCCCACTTGCATCGTTGTCCCGCTTTTCACCCGCGGAGCTCATGTCACCGAACATGTCCAGGGACTCTAACCTCGCGTTACTCTCAGCGTTGCTGGAGTATCTCTTTGTGCAAGAGTCAACAGGATCGCCGCTCGAGTCACTTTTATCTTTACTCTGTGTCCACTGCTGGGCATCAGAAAGCGATAGTGTAGACAGCGTATCCACTTCAAAGTTGCTCTTTGAGCCTTTGTGTCCGGTTTCACAATGCTGGTGCTTCTGCTTCTCCTTATGCTTGCTTTTCTCGTTGAGCAAGGAGAGGTCTTTGTCTGAGTTGCTCAGCCTTTCGTTGATCGCGTGGCTGGAAAAGCCAGTGGACTTGCTAGCAAAGAGACCGCTCAGATCATCGTGCGTCCCCAATATCCGCTCATCCTTGTGCTTGTGCTTATGTTTGTGTTTCCTTTTGTGAAGTCGGCCACTGGACAGGCTGGTGGCTCCAACCTTCGGAGGAGCCAGGGAAGACTGCATGTCTCCCAGACTCATTCCCACAGGTGTTTGCAAGTGCACTCCATGTTTTGCTTTGTGTTTGGCAGTGGTGGACATCTTCATGTGAGAGCTGGCATGGAACTGGGGCGGGGGCACTGTAGGTCTCATAAATGGAGAAGCCGCTCCGAGCGTGTGAGACAGGTACAAAGGAGCTGGATACTGACCGTAGTAACCAAGATTCATCATAGGCATTGATGTGTAAGGCATTCCATAGGGTGCATAGTAACTCCCACTGGGAATAGGGTAACCGAACCCTTGTAAAAAAGGCACCTTTGTCATGGTGTCATTGGTTTTGGCAGGTCTACCACGCTTCTTCTTAGACTTCATGTCAGAGGTCCTGCGAAGATAGAGCAATGGGTCATACTGGATATATGGCACAGGGTAATAGTGATCAAAATTAATCCTGAAGATGCTGGGATACGGATTTTCATGATAAAATGTGTAGCTTCTATGGGAAATCCTGAACACTTGAAACTTGTTGATGAGCTCCTCAAGGTCTGCAAGAAACTGGAGGTCATCTCTGTTCTGCAGGCTCTTCCGTTTCCTCTTGTGCTTTGGTTTTTTAATGCTCTCATGCGAGAGAAAGTTATCAACGATGAGATGCTTCTGCCGGTGACCATGCCTGTTTTTTGTGCTGGTGTCTGACGGCATGGTCTCTGGATTGTCCAGCGTGCAGAAATCAAAAGAGTACCTCCTGCGGGATTCTGAACTTTTCTCTGCTTGGTCAGAAGTGCTGTTGTTGTCTGTACCTATCCCACTGTCGCTTGGTATGGTTTCCTCGCTGTGAGACTCGCTCACTGGCGACAAGGTGACTTCTTTCAGCGAACCGATTTCACACAGATGGGAAGGCGAGTTTGCCATTAACCTGGGTGGGGACAGCTTCCAAGTTCCACTGTGCATTCCTTTCTGGGTTTTCGTAGGAAGAGCACTGATGGGTTGAAGATTTGGCATAGTTTTTAACTCGGAAAAATTCGTTTCAGTGCTTGCAGGGCTAAGGTTGCCATTAGACCCCACTAACTGTGTTGAAAGCGGATGAATAGCTGCTGGTGACGATGCCACAAGTGACTGCAAGTTGGAAGGCACTGCTGGGTTTTCTGGCTGGCTAGAAACAGGCCTTGAGTGCTTGATGGCTGTCTTAGGTTCTTCTGGCGGAGGCTGCAGCTCTGCTCTTGGCTTCCTGCCCCGTTTTTTGCCAATGTAGATAGTCCCCCTCTTGCTGACATTTATCTGCTTCCCTAGCCTGGCATCGATGGTTGCAGCCCCGGTGCTAGTTGGCGGCTGTGTTTTTGTCTTCAAAGCTATGTTGCTGGAGCAGGAGGACAAGATCTGATTCAGGATGTTCTTTCTCTTCAGGGTCTTCATCTTGTTGATGGTCTTGATGGTTTTCTTATCCAACACACCGAGCTTCCCGACCTTTTTGTGAAACTTCAGTTCGCTGATGGATTTGTCGTCTCCTGGGACCATCTGGGCCAACTTGGCCAGGTTTCGTCTCCGCTTCCTTTTCTTTGTGCCTGGAAATTCTCGATTGATCGGACTGACCGGGCTGGTGGAGGTTCCCTCGTGAATGGTTTCAACCGTGAGCAACGGCTGTTTCTTTGGTCGTCCTCTTTTCTTCTTGATCGGCGTAATCACAGTCAGACTATCCGTGTTGGTATACAACGGGCTGGATGGAGTGATGGGATAGGCGGAAGGAGGCTCCACCATCAGCTTCTCGGACGTTGTCACAGAGGCTTCCCGAAGGATGTTTTTCGGTTTGCTGCAGGTCCATCTCCGCTTTGCTGCGAGTTTCGGGTGCTGGATCGCTGCTAACTTGCTCGAAGGAGGAAGGTCGACAGGTGCTGAAGCGGGCATCATAGCCGCGGCTTTTCTGAGCCTGCTCGCACTGCTCGGGGAAGCTTTGTCAGCAATCCCGCTGCTTTCAAGAGCTACCAATGGGGACTCATTCTCAATCACTTTCCCTTGCTTTGTGGCTCGGAAATCTTTTTTATTTCCCTCAGGTTGCGAACTAGTCCTGTTTGCTAATTCACTGCTCAGGGGGAGTCCAGAAGGCAGGCTTTTCTCCTGGATATTTTTGTCTGCTGCAGATTTTGCAGACTGCCTTTTTTTCCTTTTGTGACTTGCTGCATCTGCTGTTGGAGTCTTTATCGGGATAGTAATTCGTACGTGACTGGCGTCACTCTCAGAACCGCTGGCAGAACTGGGATTCTGCTTTGCGGGTGATGCTTCTCGCATACTGTCCATTGAATAGGATTCCTTTTTCCCTTCCACGCTCTCATGGGCTTTGCTCTCAAATGCTTTCTGAGCACTTTTCACCCATTCTACATCTGAGTTTTGGATGGTTTGAGTTATTAAGTCCTTTTTGCTAGACTTCTTCTTCGTGTTCCCAGAGGGTTGATCTGGGGCCTCTATTTGCCCGAGTCCCTCTTGATCCACTAGAGGATGGAGCACATTGCACTCGGATGGGTTGCTAGGCTGGGATGCGGTGGCGAGGTTATTGGGTGACGGGACTGCACTGCAAACAGCATGCTCTTTGCTACTGGCTGACAACTGGGCCCACGTGCTGCCTGCACCAGATTTCTTTGCTTGGGACTTGCTGAAGGAAACGACTGGCTCCGGAGCAGGAACCTTGGTAGCACTGGTTGCTTCTCGACTGGATTCTGTATTGATGAAGCAACTCTGAGAAGCAGATCCAGCGTCAGAGCTTGCTGACCAGTCAAGATGGTGCTGGTTGCTACTTTTTTGCTGGTGCTTTAATTTTAAGGTGTCACTGGTGAAGTCTTGTTGGAGGCCTGGGTCGTAGTGCAGAGCAGAGTGCTTTTGCGGCCGGTCATAAACCTGTAAAGGAGAAGGAAGCAAAAAAACCCAGTAAGTTTACCTCTCGATGTAAAAGCAATATGAATGCAACATAGAGCTCTTATTTACTTGGACTGGAAGGACAGCTGCTTTGAACTAATCTTACTCTCAGCTCTGCCACGCTTTGTAAAGCATCCCCCAAAAGACACAGGTTAAATTTCGTTTCAGATTGTTGCTATGCTATATAAGTTTTTTCTTTCTTCCTGCAAACCTCAGACTCACCAAAATATTTCCATGAGCTTTTAGATCAGTAAGACAAGAGATGTGATTTTGTTGTTTAAATATTAAACAAAAGCCAAACATTCCCCTGATATGAACCACTTGTGCACCCCATTCTCCTGCTGGATTCTCTCTATTTTTGTGAGCAATTCCTCAGTTCGGGCCGGGTTGCAGAATCAGGCCCATTATTTGCTGCTCAGATAGTATTACAACATGGTGCTAATGGAGGAAAAGCAGAAAATGAACTTGATCCTGAGGCGCTTGCAAACAGGAGTGCCATCGATGGTTTTGCTTTCCTGCGAAAGCTCAGAGAAATGCACAACGAGTCTGGTTCTGCATACGCAAGGACATATTCACGGGCTTAACTTGAACCATGCGAGTAGCCCCCGCGAAGTCAATTGGGCTACCTGCTTGCATCCAGCTAAGCACATGAATCACTCGTTGCAAGATCAGGATCTATATTAGTTTTTAACATCTATTTCCATTTAAATAATCTGTTAGAAGGGATATTTTCAATTAGTTTTTCCTTTTTTTTTAATCTGACAGCATCCTTTCAAACCACAGGGGTAGCAGTAAGGGTACAATTATGCTAAAGAATATTGCAGAGCAGATGAAAGCCCACATTTATTCTCTGTGGGCTTCCTTTAGATGAAGACATTATGTATGTTACCGACAACCTCTAAAAAAAACCCCGTAAAACAAAACAAACTCGCTTTGCTCTCCTTTACTGACAACATCTAGCCCCGTGCTAGCCTTTAGTCATTTGTTATTCGTATTATGCTTTCTTATGTATTTTTGTAAAGCTCCATCTCAAGCTGTGAAACTTATTTCATACATGTAGTATCGCAAGCAACTGTTCAATAGTAAACTGTGATTGTAATTAGACCACTGTGAATACCAAATAAATGATGGGATACTTAAAATAAACATGTAACCAAGGAAAGAACAGTAGAAGACAGCACTAAATATAGTCTAGTACCACAATTGTGCTATTAAAGTTACATTTTATATCAGCAATTCTATCATAAACTCCTGCTTGGGGGATTTATAACAGGTACACTTGGGCCAAGTAAAGAGGTTTTGAGATCTGGGAAGCCTACTCTTCGGCAATGCTACGAACCTACAAATCCGACCGACTTCTACGGCGTGCCAATGGTGCCGCACGGGACGAGGCCTGGTGTATACTGAAGGACCTGTTAACATGCCTGTTCTTGGCAAACCGAAGAGGACACGTCCGTAGCGAGTGTGTTAAAAACAAGCCCGGCCCTTTTGGAGCGTGCGATAATGATAGAACTGTTCTGGTCCATCGTCTCGAGAAGGAATTGGGGACTCTGAAATTCCACGGACAGTTCAGCTGTGGCGCACATGGACCAAGTGCACCCAGGAAAAGCGTGGAGTGAGAAAACAGAGCGTGCCGCTGTGATCAAAGGCAGGCGTTTAGGTTAGGGATATTCTTCTCAGCCTCAGCAGAGAGCCCAGGGGCTGAGCAGACTCTGCGGGATGGACTAGAGCCGCTATCTAAAAGGAACTGACTCTCTTTGAGCTAGCTAGACGGTGTCCGAAGCACAGGGAAAGCTTGCATTGTGCTTGCTCTGGGTCTTACAGAAGGATGGTAGTTGCTCCGTTGCAAGGGCTGCATACATGGAGGCTTTCAGTTTCCAGGGTTGTGGATCTCAAGAGCTTTCTTCAGGGAGACAAGCAAGAATGAAGCCCATCCACCTCCAACCCCTCTGGTGAGCGAATGCAAAAGGCACTGAAATACTTTCAGTATTTTAAACTATATGGTTAA
>JAGPOW010002514.1:59418469-59448388 GCA_030014935.1 Caiman crocodilus | reverse complement strand
GAGGCTACAGCTTTCAGCGGGGTGAGAGCGAACAAGGCTCTTCGGGAGCCAGCTGATGGCTGCATCTCGTTGCCTTTCAGGGAATCCACTTCTTTGACTGTCAGCAAGTCCATAATACAGGGCAGCTTGCGGATCGCTCCATCAGGCTGGTGACTTCAATAGGGATCCTTTGTAGTTACATCAGCAGAGCGAAGAGAAACAGCCTGGTCTGCTATGCATTTTGGGGGAAGTGAAGGATTTGTCCTTACTTCGCTTTCCGTCTATCAGCATAATTCAGTCACCAAAAAAACAGCTCGGTCTTCGGTGCCTGTCCCCTATTTGCACATCACTCCCTTGAGACCCCAACACAGGATCTCCTCTGGAAACCCCCCGCCCTGACCCTCAATTCCTCCTGCCCTTGCTGGACCGAGTGCGGGCAGGCCTTTACTTCTGCACTGGGTGCCTGTGATTTTCTCTCATATCTGGCGGGCCTCTTAGAAGCCCCCGTGCCGGATGTGCTGGTTGCATGAAAATCTCAGCTTTAAGAAGAAAAAAAAAATAGTTATTCATCTTCAGGGCGTCAGAGAAAAGCTCGAACACGTCACCCAGGCGCCCCCAAATCAGCTGAGAATATAAAAGAGACAACGAAGACGCCCCCTCGTTTTGTCTCGTGAAGTTAAAGCCAGTCTCGTGAGTTTTGAGCACTCAGGCCTAGCAGTTCAGGATAGACCTAGCAGCAAATTACATCCCAGCTATTTGCAGCTCAGCTGCACTGCCTGGTACAGCGTCCCTAGTACATGCCACCTGCTTATACCTGCTCTTCCCCCTTTGGTAGCCCAAGCAAATGACGTGCAATACAGACCTTTCAAAGGAGGGCCAAGCCACAATGACCAGCCCCTTACTCCGTGCACAGGGAGAATGGCAAACCTTAGTCCATAGGGAGATTTTTCACTTAATAACAGCCTGCCTCACAATGCCTAATCATTTTGCTTTCCAAAGCCTCTCACTAAATCTAGGCGTGATTCACTGTCGCAGAGAAGGAGCCATAAGCACGAGAGAAGATCCCAGCTACCAACTGGTCAGACTCAAGGACTGAAAAGCAATGTATTAGTAAAAGTGATGCAAGCTAGAAATAGATATATATTGGGGGAAAAAAAAAGGGTAACCCCACCCCTTCAACATGCTCCCGATGAAAAAACTAGTTGCTAATGTGCAAGGAAACCCCTGTTAGAAACGTACCTTCCTCCCGAGGTAACACTCATAAAGCTTGTCAAGAACCTGGCTCACAAATCAAAGTTAATACTACAACGCCCCCTCTTTAAATCATTCACAGATCCATCTGTGTAATGGCTCCTCAAGTGTAATTCCCTATTAAGAGGCTTTATCTGGAGAGATAAGCAGCTGGTTCCCATGTCACTAATTGCTGTCTGCTGTGATTTTAAAACATCTGCACCATTGTGCTCTTCATTTTCATATTCTAATCACCCTGAAACTTGAAAAAGGTACATCATTGATTGTTTCTGTGGGTTAATTAGTACACAGTCTCCTTGTACAGACAATTTAAAGGCAGTCAGAACCTCAATCAGCAAGTTTGTTTTAAAAATTAATAACATCGGGCGAATCTGTGGGGATTGGCATCCACAGTGACACATCAGAGCGTGCTCTGGGGAGACGCCGTCCTTTGTTAGACTCTCCTCGGGCCTGGAAAAAGGAGCTTTTTTCATAAAGGAAGGATGTCATTTTAAAAGCAGGGTTTTGGAAGGTATTTGCTGTTATCTCAGGGCCTCCCTCAAGCCTCCCCGGGAAATTTGACAGGGTTGAGGGTCCCACAGCCTCAAGCTCCTAAGTGATTTAGGGGCAGTACTTCCATTTGCAAAAGTGAGTTTGGCACTTAAGGTTACTGGTAGTTCCTAAATGCCCTGAATCACTTCGGAAAATGGGAAAATGTTTTCTTAAGTGGATCAAATGCCATCTGTTTAAGGCACCCATTCTCAGACACCTTCCAAGGACTCGATTTTCAGAAAGGGATGAGCACCCGCCTTTGGGAAATTAGGCCTCTTTTCTATTTCTCAGTTAACTATTGAGGTCTCTCAACCTGGCTTTAAAATCTTGGCCATAATCCCTGCCATAGAGAAAACCAATGTGCGTGACGCGTTATTACTGCAGTTTAAACAAAAGAAAAAAGAAACCCGAAGACTTCCTGCTCCAACAAATTATCCTGGTTCATACCAGCTTTAGTGCAAACCTGAGGCTGAGCAGGGCCTTTTCTCTCCTCCCAAAGGGGCAGCTGGAAATTGGTCACTTGAAGCCCGTAATGAAAGCAACGTCAAATTTCCCATCAGCATCCTTCTGAGCTTGTAGCAGGCTAGAATCACTCCTAAAGCGTGTGTCGTGATGCCTTTATCGTCTCTCCAAACACAGGTTTGCTAGACACTGTATACTTTGTTCAGTGGGAGGATTTTGTAGTTCCCATCACCGTCGGCTGGGGAAGAAGAATACAGGACCCTGAAACAAAACCCTGGCTGAACGGACCCGAGAGCTCGGCAAGACTCAAATCAGGCTGGCGTAGCAGCAACTTAAAGAGATGATCAGCTTATAAAATGGAGCTCGATCAGTTTATTAAAGGGATTAGAGGATTTGATGGGCTGCAATAGCAGGGGACTGGACTCTGACTCCATAGGCACCTGCCATGCTCCTCCGGATCAAGAATGGTAGGAAGGAAAAAACTGCAAAATATGACCAATACCAATAGGGTCTTGAAAGTATAAATATGGTACCAGGCTGCCTCCAAAAAGGCTCAGCAAAGCCATTCAGGGTCTGATATAATAGTTATAGTAATCGTAATAGTAGTTAGCCCTGCCATACTAGCAAACCATACGTAAGTAGCTCATATGCATCATTGCCATAGAGGGTTTTTTTTTTTCCTGGAGGGATGCAGAGGAAAAAAAAAATCTCATTTCCTCACACTGCTCCTTCCAAAATCCTTTTGCTTTCCATGATGTCAAAGCAAGCCCGAACGGTGTTTTCAGGAGTCCTGATTGCACAGGCGATTGTGGGGGAAGGTGGTGGGGAGGAGGGAGGACAGAGAAAGAAAGAGAGAAATGAACAGGAAGCTGCAGGGTGACCACTTGAGAGCATGACACAGTATGGGGTTGAAGTGGGTTAATTAAAAGTAAAACATCACCTGCATCCATTCAACAGCGCATGAACATCAAAGGCAAAGTCCTGTGCTTATTGATGCCGGAAAAAATCATAAAGGGTCTCTACCAAGTTGCTCGTACCCTTTGTGATTTACTCCTGTAAAGACAAAGTAACCCTACCACTTTTCTGATGTGATTATCATAAGAGCACGGCTCTACAGGAACTGGAGGAGGGAGAAAAGCTCAGTCCAGTTGGTTATTCCTCTGCCAGACTATTCAGAGACATGTTGCTGTCACCTACAGTCACAAAACTACTTCTCAACCCCCCTGTATTTCCCAGGCCATGATATAAATTCAACACTTGATTTAAATTTCCAGCACAGAGAAAATGAAAGACAGTGGGGGAAGAAGGACTGTGTATATAATGCCATGATATGACAGATGTCTGCTCTGGTGTGGGTAGGGTTGCTACCTCTTACACCAGGGGTGCACAATTCAAGTATGTACCTGGGCTAGAGGTGATGTTGGCCGAAGGTAGGAGGGCTGGACCCAGTGCTGTGCAAAACATAACATGGGGAATTTAAAGTGCCGTGCAATGTGCGGCACGCCAAATTTTTTGCCATAGTTCTGAGAAGAAAAGAGGGCAGGAGAGAGAGCGTGTCGGGGTACCCACGTACCCCCTGCCTGTGTTTTGCATACCCTGCAGGGGCACACATATCGCAAAAAGTAGGACTTAGATAGCCAGGTGTTTAGAAATGGATGCAAACCACAGCACTTGTATCTTCATCTAAATACCAGCCATTGCCACCATCCAGAAGTTTGCAGAATTAGGATCCGGGGTTGCTTACATCCTTGATATTAGCACAAGCCCATCTCAATGCATATTTTCTTTATCCATATGCGTAAACACCCCTGCTCTTCTCAGGGCTCTGTATTAAGCAGCGAGTCTGGGAAAACGCTAAACAATGGGATTCTTCTGTCATCTCCAACAAAGAGCCCGTCACCACTGACATAACAATGCAGTTTAAATATCGTGTTTAAGCATAATGCAGCTTGGCTGATCGGTTTAGGCAGCTGCGGGGGAACAATCAGGTCCTAGATAACGTCCTGCGAGAGACTTCTAATCCTGCTTTGCTCCCTTCACACTGGCAAGATATTTAGGAACTTGTTAGGATCCCGGTGGACCTCCAGTCCATTTAAAAGGATTTCCACCAAGACATTTTAAACACAGGTGTTTTTTTATGGATGCAAATTGATTGATCTGATTTAGACGCTGCCCTTCCCAGCAAAGACTCGGGGCAGCTTACCCTAAGAGAGCAGCTTACCCTACTCTAAAAGCACGTAGGATATTAAAATAAGAAATACAATTAAAACTCCCTAAGCAATATCCCAACTTAGTTCTGCTTGCTAAATACCTGCCAAAATGGGAAGGTCTTACAGTGCTTTTTGGATGGTATCCAGGCTTCGGCTGTGGGTCCCGAGGTGGAGGGAGCTCCAGAGGTGAGGAGCAGCTCCCCAAAATAACCTGCCACCTGTTTTCAGTAAGTGGACCTGGCAAACGGATGATGCGAACAGAAGGTTGTTCTTGGCTGACCTTAGGGGTCAAGATGGCGCGTACGGGGGAAGGCAGTGTCGTTACGGCAGTGTCGAGAGGAAGACCACAGCAGAAACCACCCGATCGTGCTAATAATCGCAACTGCTTCATTTGCTCATTAGTGACCTGCTTAACTAAAACGTCCCAGCGGGGGAATTGCTCAGGCTTCATTTTGTTTAGAAAAACGCGGCCGCATACATTTATTAGGTTGTACTGCCCAGAGGATGGAGGGCAATACTGGTACTTGGGAGATCCGCTTTCATAGCTCCTGCTGCGTGACCAAGGTGCATTTTGTGACCATCTCTATACCTCTTTGCCTTTCCACCGTTTGCCTGTCTTCTCCACGTAGGTGAGGAGACTATAGGTTGCAAGCTCCAAAAGGCAGAGGTGGCCGCTCACTACGGACTTGCTGGTTTGCGTGGAGTGAGGCACTGTGCAGTGTCCCCAAAAGAGACCAGAGCATGAAAGCAATGCAGAAAAACAAGTCACGAAAGCACGGCGTCCTGCCTCTGAGGGTTGTGCTGTTGTCCATAACCGCAATGCCAGAGCAGTCAGCCCAGGCTCGCAGGGTGGAAGTACAGTGCGCATGGCCTTGGTGAGCCCTTCTCCCTCCCATGGTTATATACAATGCTCTGATTAATGAATTCCTACTGTAATTTCAAAAGCCTCGAGTATTTAATTTGTGATGAAAGATTTCTTTTCCCCTTCATTTATTATAGCAGAAAATGCAGCCTGGCCCTGAATGCATTTTTTGTGGGGGTGGGTAGGAAGGTTATAAATGGCCTTTCTGGTGAGGCTGATGCCTCTTTCCACTACAGTTAAATAACTTGACTGTAAATCGAGTCCTTAAATGTCACGGAGGTGCTGAATTCACCTGAACACAGGCATTTAGAGGAGCTCATAAGAGCTGTGAGCTATAGTTACTTAGCTCATCATTCTTTTAGCACGCACTTCATTTAGCAGTCACTGACCGCCAGATTAATTCCTTCGAAGCACCTTGATTGCCGCTAAGATCTAAAACAAGCCTGGAAATATACGCCAAATATAGGCGTTCTGCATGGTACAAGTGGTCAAAGCTTGTAAAGACATGCGGCAGAGAAACCAAACTCAAGGAGCCAGTCTCTCCCTGTCTCGCTGCCTAGCAGAGCTGGGTTTTGCCCCCCCCACGACATGAATGTGAGTTTTGCTATTGAGTTCAAGGCACGTAGGATCCTGCTTTAAAGAGCTGGTAATGAAGAGATGCGTTGAATAATCCTGACCAAGCGTATAATCTGGATCCAAATGTCTGAGCCCGTTTGAACCCCTTCTCCCCATTCCCTCAGCCTCCCTGGGAAGGACGGGGCTCAGCGGTCCAGTAAATAATGCAGCAGGCTGAGTTCAGGAAACTTGCATTCAAGCCTAGCATGGGTCACCAGGGACAAGAGTCTGGCTCAACTAAGTGCCTGCTCAAAACCACAAAGCCACTGAAGAATTCTGCATGATTGGCGATCTATGCCTAGGAGAAGCCCCAGGCTAGAATAGCAGAAGAGTTGCATGTAATATAGATTTAAGGTGCTTTGGGGTTATTTAAATTGAAAGATGCTGTACGTGAGTAGGAAGTTGCATTTCAGGATTGAGATGTGTTGAGCGAGCTGTGCTGGAAAAGCCTGCAAGCGCCTTCCCGTGCGCCGACTAGCCATTGCTATTTGTCCCTTACTGCTCTCAAGAAACAATTAGAGGTCGAAAATGTGAGTTAACTAAACTACCACGTGTTCCTTCACAAGAGCAGCTTTCCTGCCTCTGGGTCATTTGCTTTTGCTTTTTTCTTATTTCCTTCCCAAAGGGACCTCAGGTTGCAGGGAGTCCTTCCAGGGGATGGGGGCACAGCATGGGAAAGGAGCATACCAACGGCATGTCAACCTGTTCATCAGCCAGAAAGGGATGCCAGAGATTGCTGCAAGCTTGAAGCGCCAGCTGACCCCCAAATCTAACTCCTTGCGTCCCACTATCTGCTATGATTCACTTTGTGCAATCATTAGTACCTGTTTTAAGTGAACATACCTTACTTTCATCCTCAGGACCTAATTCACTGTGGCCTCACACCTTCTGTCGACATTTAGACCGGTCCAAATGGACATAAAGTGCCCCATTGTACTGCGGTAAAATGGTTAGAGGGGAAGCAAGCTAGAGGAGAATCTAATAGTTAGGATCTCTCTTCTCTTAATTTACAACTGGGCTCACAGAGAAATTTCCTGCTGTAGGTTTGTCCAGGCCATCAGTAAGCTTTGCAAACAATTACAATGTGAAATGATTCTGTAGAGACGCTATGAAGGGCGATTACAGGTTAACATCACTTAATTGGAGCATTGCAACACCATTTCTGCACAACCGGTATCTCTGACTTAAGGCGCATCTTCCCCCACCGCCCCTCGCCATCGCCTTCCTCTTCCACCTCAGCTATAGCAAAATCACCTTTACTAATAAACCTACAGCTCGAATAGCAGGTTTTATTTAGTGCACTATAAAAACAGTCATTTCTCAGATCATAAAAGGAGCTCAACTGGACTGCATCATTTTGCTGCAGTGAGTTTTCTGGTGGAGTGATTCTCTTTTCTAAATGCCAGCATCCCCCACTAGCAGTATTTATGTACCAAAATAAAATGCAATTTTCTGTATTTTATTAAGTGTGAATCTTCAGCAGAAATCCATTTGGGAGCTGAAACTAAGACTTAATTGTCCCTTGATTTTACACTTATTGCCATATGAGGCTGTATCGGATTGTCTTACAACGGCAGTACAAATCAAGAAAGGGTTTGATGATGGAGGAGCAGGACTGCAGAGACACCTAAAAGCCCCAACCAAGTATGGTGCCCATTGCAATAGGCTCTCCATACACACTTTATGGAAACTCCTGCCCTTGTCTGTTAATATAGACACAACAGACATAGAGAGGGAGGGGAAGCAAGGGCAGAGATTAGGGGTAATTCTCTACCACTGCCCTACTGAACCTTGGATCATTACCAAGAAACAAACCCTGCCCATTTGCTCCACCCTGCACCTGCCCACATCTGACAGCTAGATGGAGCAGATGGCGTAGAGGGCTCCTTGGTACAAACCGTGGTGCTGCTCTCTCGTTTTCTGCCTTGGGATCTCCTGAGAACGGCGCTGGCAGGTGACTGCTTTGGGCATAGGCAAGAATGGACATGGGAGTGCGCGGGGTGTTGATTGTTTCTTGGTAGCAGTCCCAGCATTCACGGGGAGGCAGTAGAGACATGACCACCAGGACTTGGCAAAGCTCACAGTCCAGGTCTCTGGCAGGGATGAGATCAGACTCAGCTTGGTTAGATCTCAGTGCACAGCCCTACCCACTAGGCAACTCTAAGCCACACCTGGATGAGTCCTTTACCCATTTTAGATCCATTTCTATGACTGGTAAAGTGATCTGTGTGAACAACCCCTGCAGAGCCCCATGGGGTTTTGCACAGCTGTAAGAAACTGCCTGCATACAATAGGTGCCCGCATAGACCTCACTGAAGGATCAAGACTAGAGCAAAATACCATGGCACTGCCATCATTTCAGAATACTGCTCTCTTAATCGTTCTGGCATCAGCTAGATCTTAGTTTTAGGCAGGTAGCTTCATCTGAACGACCAGCCTGGATAGATTTGGTAGAAGGCATGTGTTTTTAGGAATGCAAACTCTAAAACGCTTGGTTCAGAGATGAAACCTTTGATTAGATCAACTGAGAAATCTCGAAAAACAAAAAAACCCCAACCCAACCCAACCCAACCCAAACAAACAATACACACACACACATATATAGTTTGTTTTATAAATATATATCTATAATACTGTAATAATAATACTATATAATATTACATAATAATGTTTTATACCTATAAATATATGTATATGTTTGTGATTTTTCAGTTAGTCTAATAAAAGGAATCATCTTGGAACCAAGAGCCCTAAAGTTTCGCATTTCTTTTTGTCTCAGACCAACACGTCTGCTAAATACATCCCTGTGTTTTCAGGAGGCATTTAAAACCAAGAAAGAGAGATCCATTAAAGCACAAATAGGATGAGGGAGTTCAGCTATGAAGAGTATCCCTCCGTTCATCAAAGACCAGTGATACGGGTGGCCTGATGGCAGTCTGCATGTGCCACTATGAGGGATTTGGTTAACTGTCTTCAATCTAGTTGTCTAGTTATCAAAAGATCCAATACCTAGAAGTTAACCTGGACAAATGCAATTTCAATTAAGACACACCAGTTTAAGGTTTGGAATGGTTTAACAAAGGTAGTGAAGTCTCACTGCTGAACGTTTTAAAATCAAGACTGGATTTTTTTTTCTATTAAAAATGCTCTGACACAAGCTCAGTTATTGGACCTGGACCAAGAATTAATTGCAGTAACTGGCTGTGTGCGTGTGCTTCCCCAACACTAAGTGGGAGCTGCAGTAGCTTGGCCCTCCGTTTTCCACCTCGGGACAGGAGCATGCATGTGAGCAGCTAGTGTGGAGCAGCTTTTACCATTATAACTCGCTACCTTCGAATGACACTCCTTGGGTGCCCGTAAATCACAGGGTTTGGATTTTTACTTCTTGGATTACGTTTCCGTCCCTAGTTGCATCTCAACCTTGTACTCGTGCAGACAATTCTGCCCCTCCCCTGGCAATTTTAGCCACATTCATATTTGTTAACATGCTAACAATGAGCTATAGTCTATATTCTCTACTTCTATGTGTTGGTGCAGCTTCATCAACTGCACTACAACTGCATCAATTTACACCAGCTAGATGACTTACACCCTATAGTTCAGGATGCTTATGGCATGAAACACTTCTTTCTGGAGTGATGGAGGATGACCTATTGACAAACAACGCTCTCAAGGAATGGGTGGGAGAGGGGAGGAAAGTCTTAGTCCGGTTCAGTAGACTTGTCACTTGCACCCTTAAAAAGACTTCAATGGACTCTTTAGTATCAAAGAAGGATTTAAATGGTCTCACAAGTTAAAATCCCACTTGAAGATCTAATATACTTGAGGAAACTCAATATATGTATTTCAGAGGGGCAAAGGGTTGATTTAATCCTGGTGGGATTTCAGTTTTCTACCGGAGTTAGATTTCCTATATTAAAGTATGATGACCATTCAGGTGACAGGCACTGAAATAGATGCCAACCTTCATAATACATGTAGGATATGTGTCTACTCCTTTTCACTGTGTCTACCGGAAGAATTTTATCTAATCCATTTACCATTCACTATGATGCTATTGCTGTGGTACCAAAACACAGTATCTTGGGCCCGTCTACATGAGATGCTTGATGCGGAGTAGATGGATGGACTGCATATTACAGCACCATGGCAAAACCCATGCTATTAGGCTAAAGCGCAGTAATATTAGTCTGCTGAGCATGAACTGTCATAAAAAAGCATGTGATTGCACTAACGCAGAGGAAGGCAGCCTACTGCGCATAGGTTTAACACTTGGTTTTGCAAGTACAAAATTGAATGTGCGAACAAAACAAAACACTCATTGATCCAAACATGAGACATGGGGGGACCCTATTGTTTTATTTAAAGACGGGCTTCTTGAAGAAATTCTAAATCTCCTAAAGAGCAAAAATTTGGATTGCCCTGTTTGAATTTCTGTGCCGCGATTCATATTGTCAAAATGGCATTAAACCAAATTTCTGTATTCAAACGACTCCCTCAACTCTGCAGGAGTTCAGGTCTGCATCCCAACTTCACAGCTGACCTTCTCTCTCACGGAAAAAGACCACAGCAAAACCTGGACAATACTGCGCTCTGGCATTTCAACTGTCGAGGCTCAGGACTATTTGTAGACTACTGGTGTAAAAACTATGCAATGACTGCTTGAACTCAAACACCGATAAGTAAGCAAGCAAGCTATTTTAAACAAAGTGATGCTTTCTTTATTTGGGCTTTGGCAGAGTAAAAATGCATTAGAAAGCTGTTTTCCATTACAACGTGTGGGTTTTACTGCATGTTCTCCCTTTAAAGCATTCTCTCAAGAACACATATATTCAGCATCCAGACAGAAACACTTTCTGAAACCACTGAAAATTCATCACCCTCAATACACACGACCTTTTCAACAGTTGCGACAGGTAGGCCCAGTGGAATACCATGGAAAGGGCAAAGCCAGAAAATTTGCACTTCTAAGTGCCAAAGATTTGAGTTCTGCGCGCAGCACTTGTAATTCTGCAGTTGCAGATTCGCTGGCTTGCTACAGATATTGAAGAGCTCTGGGTCCCCAAAGCCCCCCCAGGTCCCTGGATTTATTTCACTATTTCTTTTAGTACATAGAGATGAAGGCTGGTATAGATATAAGTAATACAGTGTATCCTGGGGACTACCATAGGTATGAGGGGCAAGCAGAAATGCAACTGATACTACTTAATTTTTCCAGAGATGACAAGTTTTTGGAAGAACTAAAAAAGTTAAAAAGGAGTCCACGTTACTGCTGGCAGAGATCTCCTCTCCATAAGGAATCACTGATGTCCCTTATATTTTGAAGAGGCTTAACTAGATAGTAGTAACACAGCCAGATACCTCTTTATACCCTAAAGTTAGGGGTATAAACTAGAGGACAGACAAGGAACAGAAATGGGATACACAGATTTTTCCCTTCCAATTTCTATGTATGGCATATACAGTTTTTCATTAGAGCTCTCTATGTGTTTTACATAGGAGGAACACACTATTACCCCCCGTTTTACAGATGGAAAACACAGGCAGAGAAAGAGAGCAAGGGATTTGCCCAAGGTCAGCAAGTCAGTGGCAGAGCCAGGAATAAAATTTAGGTCTTCTGAGTGTACGATGCGCTTGGAGGATATGGCATCCTGCATACCGGACCGGGCCTGTCTCAAATGAATAAACCTCTGGATATCAAGCCACAGTGATGGTAAGGTAAGGTTTCCACCCACTTACAGCTGGTGAGTTCATTGAATACAATCATATAATCCTTAGGGGAATGGGAATCCCCCCCCCCAGAATTCCCATGACCCATCAGTTTAACTTGTGAATGTTTACTCTTTCTGTGGCGTACATGCAAATCGTTTCCAAAAGGCTTTTTGATGGTGAAAGTACTAACAATTCCACTTCCTGAACACTTCCATAGGCCACGTTCACGTGAGCAGGAATGTGCAGTTTGTGGCACCGCAAAGCCTTTTGAGATGCCACAGAATGCACGTGGTACGGGCGGACCGCTCGCTACGCTGCGTATTCGTAGCTCATTGGCAAAATTAGATACTGGGAAATCCTGGTATCTAAAAAAAACATGGGGAAAAAAAGCAGGGTGGCACACGTGGCTGCAGCATGTGCTGCCAGAGCCACGCTGCGGTTCCCAGCCAGGATCTGTGCACCTAGGTCACCATCACTGCAACCCCGGGAGCTCCCAGGAGCCCAAGTAAGGCTGCTGGGGCTGACCCCAGCCTCCCTTACCCCACCTGAGACAACTTGCCGTGCACGCAGGGACATGCCCAAGGACAAGTAGCGGTGGCACAGGTACGTGGCACTGCTGTTTGCCCCCGTGGAAACGCATGTTCCTGCTTGGAGAGACACGTCCATAGCATGCATACGTGTGTGCATGCTTTCTTCTGTGATTAATGTGCTCTTGTGCTGGCTGTGGATGAAACAAGACTTTTGCTACAAAGATGACCCCTCTCTTCTGTGTAAAGGGAGGAAAAAAACCCAAATTTTCTATGAACTAGTAAACAACATGATTTTTCATCAGCTCTGAGAATAGTTTCTGTACATCTCCAAGGGGAACTACAGGTTTCCTAAACACTACAAACTTTGAAGCTGATCCAAGCCCAGCGAGATCAGCAGAAAGACGTGGGCTTGTACCAGACTCTCTACAGCCCCCCAATTCCTTGCTCGTTATACTGACACAAAGGATGCAGAAGCTCACTCTTGACACTACACTACACATCCTGAATGGTTATTACTACCGGTTCAAAAGTCCACCATCCCCTCCCTGCTCCATCAAAAGGATGAAACTCTGACCTTAACCTAACTGGATGAATCTTGTAGTGAGGGCAGAGATCCCTACCTATTGTCATTTGGTTGCTAGTCTGGTATATCTACCAGCGCGGCTGCCTTTGGTGCCAACGGGGACGGAGATTTTTATTTTGCACAAGTCAGTCGTGACCTTACTTTCAGCTGATAGACGGAGATGCTAATGATATTAATACACTGCTGTTTGCAGTCACTAGAGTTTATTTTTGCACTCATTCACCATGGCTACGTGTAAGTTTTTTTACTTGAAGATACATTTCTTTACCAAATTTACACGTGCACGCAGTCAGCTGAGTCTTCCACTCTCCAGCCAATTATTCTGGAGAAAGCCGTCTATAGTGCGTGTATCCATTTCTCATCAACTAAAGGACACAGTCGCTGGCAAGTGAGTGACCTAATGTTTCTGCTACTCAAACTCCAAGCAACCCACAGTAACTTAAATTAGAACATGTGCAATATAATTAGATTCCCTTCCCTTACAGACTTGTCGTGTTGCTTCAGTTTGAAGAGAAGGGGACACTTCAGACAGAGGCTGTAGCTCGGCAGGGCTGTCTGACTACTCACAAGAAGGGTTTTACTTTTAGCTAGACAGGAAAAGGACTGTGAATAAAACAAAGCCTTTGCACTTGCAGCCGGTGCTTTACAGAAAGTAGGTGTTCAGGTAGGGAACGTGACGGATAGCCCCGAGGAGCAAAATCAAACCTTCCCAATTCTCCAGGAAGTACTCAATACGGGCCCCTGGCTGCTTGCTCCTTCCTTAAATCAAAATGCAGACACGGAGATGCTCGTTAGTCTCATTCTCTTCTCATCCAGGCCTTGCCTCCAACTTGAGACCACAATTGTAAGGGCCAAAATGTTCACCTACAAAAAACAGGTCGTTCCTAAAGCACTGCGAACCCTGCTGGAAGCTAGACGGACCAGGTGTTTTCTGACAAAGCCTCCAATTGTAAAATTTCCAACCACTTTTTTGAAGGCCCAACTAGTTGGGACGGTCTTTCAGATCAGTATATACATGTCTGAAGAGGGCTCAAATGATGAGCCTTTCCAGGTTCGCCTGCTGCCACTTTTCCATTCGTACAGACATTTTTAACCACTGAAGCACCACATTCAAATCTCACAGCAGTCTCAACTGGACGTGTCTTTGACCACAATCCTCACTGAAACTTTTTAAGTAAACACAACCACAACCAAGAATCAAACATATACCAGGCTGACTTCTGATGTCCATAATCCATTTTTAGCCAGGAATGGGGGAACCGGAATAAAAAACGGAGCACAGCTAGCAATAAAAATTGAAACCAAACCTCCTTTTGAGGTGCAGAAATGCTTGATTAACCCATCTTTGCATGTGCTGTTAGGATGTCAGCTCTCCCAATATGTGTTCAAAAAATATCTTGTACTTCGCATATTGAACTGTCAAGGCATCACACAATAACGAACAAACCAACCAAGTGAAAGTGACTGCTCTGATGTTGCTGAGCCATACGGAGGCAGGAGAAAACAGCAGCCACGCAAGGAAAGCTGTTCCCGGAGGCCCAAGGTCACAGGGCTCTGATAAGCTTCTGGGTCCTTATCCAAACTTCACTTCAGCCATGTGCGGTCCACCTTTATTACAACCTAGAGCCGCGTACATGCTGATGTTAACCACACAGTATCATAACTGACCACAGGGAGAATATAACTAAACCTCATATACGTTAACCAAATGGCAGTGCCATCAATTGCCTCTGGGAGTCTTTTGCAGCAGCTTTTCTTGCAAATTATTTCTACCGGGGCACTACCACATTCGGTAGTTGTACCTTTGGAAGCTTTATCTTGGTGCCCACAAGTCATGTCCCTGAGGATGAGAGCATTATTCAGCTGCTTTGGCCGGGAGTGGGTGGTGGGATCTGCTCTGTTCGATCCAGTTTGCGGGACTTCCCAGACGATGTCCTCCGTTCTGAGAGTGTCGTGTGGCAAAATTACCCAGATGACACCAATACGTTTTCTTTTGTAGTTTTGAATCCTTTTGCTTATTTTCTTGGGCAGGCTCTTTTTCTTTTAAATAAACATGCTCTATTAGCTAGAGCACTGGCCTGGGGGCCAGGGAACTTGAGACGAACTCATGGCTTCTGCACAAGCCTTTGTGTATTTGGATTGTATATTATTATGGGGAGGGCTTGTCTCCTGGACTAGGGACAGATGTTACACCTAAACTGATTTGAGTGATCAGAAACTGGTTTAAACCTGCGACAGAACAGAAGTTCAGAGCACATTAACCAGTTGCAAAATGGTAGGAACTGGTTTAAGATAAACCTGGTTGAATGTAGTATCAGACTGAACTGATTTGGGTCAAACTGGTTTATGAAACTTCTGCCCTACACCCCTTTCTGGTTCAAATTAAATCACAGACCTCCAGCATCCCAGCATGCTTTCTAGCCCTGGGCTGGGCTGGGCTGGGCTGGGCTATCTGGCTTGGCCCCTCTCTATGCTCCCTAGCTGGAGCAGTGAGAGCTGGCTGACAAGGAGGAGTGGGGCAGAAGCCCAGCTGGGGATGCAGCCCAGTCTACAAGGAGGGGGCTGCCTCCCCAGGCAAACCCCAGCTGGGAGATGGGACCAGGGAGGGGGTGTTAAACACCCCTTCCCCTGCTCAAACTTACTCCTGGCTGCAACTGTGGACTACAAATCCCAGAGGTACCTGGAAGCAGGAAGAAGTGATGAGCAACCCTGCAGAGTCCTGCTGCGATAATTCTGGACTGCAAATCCCAGAGACCTCAGGGACAGCAGGAAGAGGAAGTGAATATACAGCCAGAGAGCTGTGCTATAATGCCCCCTGGCTTCTGGCATCAGCCAGCTACAGGCGTGTGGTTGCCTTTCCTAAATCAAAGGTAAATGTCTGTTCACTTCTGTTTCAATTGCATTTGTGCACTTTAGAATAACCTGCAAACACTGGATTGATTTAGCCTCAGGCTTTTTGACTGTCTGTATCTAGCCTTCATTTGTGTCTGTAGAGCACCTGGCAAGACAGTGCCTAAGGCTAAGTACAGACACTCAAAAAGCATGAGGCTGAATCAATTCAATTTTTGCATGTTAGTATAAACTGCACAGATTGAATTGATAAGCAAATGAACAGACATTCACTTTTGATTCTGGAAATGCAGCCACCTGCCTGCAGTGGCCCAGGCCAGAAGCTGGAGGGCGCTAGAACATGCGTCCCTGATCATTTGGAGCAGACAGTTTGGGCCAAACCTAGCTCATCCACTTTGCCAGGTGGGGTTTGCAGGGAAGGTGCAAAGCATCCTGGGATGCTGGGGGACTGCAAATTAAGTTGAATCTGGAGAGGATTTGGGGCGGAAGTTCAATAAACTGATTTAACTTAAATCAGTTAGGTCTGATACTACATCCATTCAGATTGAACTTAAACTGGGTTTGGTCCTTTTGAATGCGGCTTATGTGCACTGAAGTTCAGTTGTGTTGCTGATTTGAACGAGTTTCCGATCGCTGATCCCGATTTCTGTGTAACGTCTGTCCCTAGCCCAAGTCTTGTTTGTGGTCTCTAAGTGCTACAATTACTCAAAGGGGTTCAGTTTGCTTGCTTGAGCTGAAGGAAGGGTGACTGCATTGTTCCATATAAAGCAGAGACAGGGGCAAAAAATGGTAAATTAAATGAAAAGGCAGCACATAAAACTCCCCCCTTGTCCAGGGGCAATTAATAGCTTTAACGTTACAGGCTGTCTGCTTCTTCTCTTAGTCGGAACCTCTGTATAATAATAAAAGATGGACTGCATAAGAACTCCCCTTCCAAGAAAGTCATGGGACCTGGTCTGCCTGTGACCCTGACGTTTGATTTAAGCAACAGTAATCTAATTTTTGATGACAAACACCACCGGAGTACACCTTTTATTGGGCACATACAATTACGCAGGAACCAGTACCCCTTGCCAACAAACAAGCAGCAAGGTCCATGCTAGAACTACCCCTTCCTGATGGGCAAACAGTGCAACCTCGGGAGGCAGCTCTCTTCCTCAGCGGGCAAAAGGAAAGGCTCAGGGTAACCACATTTTTCCTTGCCAGCCGGGTACAAACTAGCAGTAAGCCCAGAGTTGCAATACTGCTCGCAGTGCAAGGTGAGCAGAAAGGCACTGCCGTGCGTAGATCCATGGACGCACAAGCTCTCGCTGGTGTTTTTTCTCAGTGGAGGTCATGGCAGAGAGAGTGGGAGTGGAAGAAGAATAAACAAGAGCTACACAAACCTCTCCACAATAAACAAGAGAGGTCGTAGGTGTCTATTCAGAACGTCTACCCACGCTCCAGGAGAGTGGCAGCAAAGAGGGCTAGCATAATGCCTAACAATCTCATGTTCGAATCAGCCGTGTAACTTAGGGAGTGTAACTGAAGCACCAGAGCCTAATTCAAATGAAAACATGGGGGTTACTAAGGATACAGGCAGACTCTTAGAGTAATTAAACAAACACACACACATGCACACACATGCGTGCGCGCACACACAGGCCTTATTTAATCAAATCCCTGACAGTTGTTTATGGAGAAGAAGGTGTTGACGGTTCACTTGTCTTGGATGGATTTCTGCCGGAATAAACACCGCTGCTTTCAAAATGTCTAATCCCATTTTCTTGTCAAAAATATGCACTGGAACTATATACAAAGAGGGTATCGTTGCTGCTGGCATGCTGGAGAGTGGGGACTCCATGTATGGGAAAGACTGAGCTGCTAGAGTGTTTTGGAAAATCAAGAGTTATTTCGCAACAGGGCATGACATCTCCCTTGGAGAAAACTTGCCTACATTCTCCAGATTGCTTTGGAGATAGTGAAGAGGCAACGTTTGATTTCAATATACACTTAGTTGGATCAAACTGGACTCAATCTATAAGCGCCGATCCCCACCCCCGACAGAGATACAAATAAACATTTAAGGCTTCAATTCTGTTGTCTCTCAAACCAGTTTTTATATTCAAACACGTGTGTAATTGCTTGATAAGGCTTAGATAGTCTCAGTTGTAAACTGGAGTGTATTGGATTTAAAAGGAAAGGTGGACAGGTAATGGGCTAATTTGCAATTGGCATAAATGAGCAGAGCTCTACTGAATTAAAAATGCTACCCCGAGTAGAAAACCTGGCTCTGATCTCAGATCTAATATGAATCTGTATCAGAGCCTACCCCTACCAGTGCCTGTTTGAGCAAAAGCTGCCTTTTCATATTCACTAAAATACAGGTGCAAGCAAAACACTCATACCACCTCCAGTTTTCTTCTCTTAATCTGCTTGGCTAAGCTTCTAGGGTCTTTTTAAACTGCTCCAATCAATGCACCAGTTCTTCAACACATTAGAGCTAGGGACAGACATTCAAAAAGCCTGATCCTGAATGGATTCAATCTTTGCAGGATAGTCTAACCTGGCTAAGCTGAACCAGTTTCAAATACACAGACATCCTCTTTGCATTGCAGAAATGCAGGCACATGCCTGTAATGGCTCAGGCTAGAAGCCAGGGGGTGCTAGAGCAGCCTTCCCTTCCCTTGCACAGTGCTGAGCTGAGGGGGTGTAACCAGGCCCCGCGGGAGGCTCTGCTTTAGGAGGGGTCCCCTTCCCCCCAGCAGCCCAGCAGGGAGTTGATAGCACAGTGTTTATCACCCCATTAAGAAAACAAAAGCTTCTTTCATTAGTTTAAGCTCTTCTTAAACATTTTTTTTCAAGGAAGGAACAGAGGGAGGTTACCAGCTACCAGTCGGTTAGCTTAAAAAGCCCCAAGTTGACACAGTCTCATCTGCCTTTGTCCCATCTTCCACAGCATGCACTGTTGCCAGCATGTGGTCTGCCAGCTAATGCTGAGGTGTCTGTGTAAGGCAGAGGGGAGGGCAGATCCCTGCTTGAGCAGGGAGCGGGGGTGGGGGGAGGGAGCAGGAGGAAGCCAGGCAGGCCCCCTGCACCTGCAGTCTCTGGCAGAGCTGCAGCCAGGGAGCAGAGGGGAGGGCCAGGCCTGCTGTGGAGCCGAGCGTGCCACCCAGACCAATGAGCATGCTGGGATGTTGGGAGAGTCCGATTTAACTTCAGACAGACATTGCATAAGCCAGTTTGTGCCAAATTAGTTAAGTCTGATACTACATTCAACCAGGTTTATCTCAAACTGGTTTCAGCCATTTTCAAACTGGTTTATGTGCACTGAAAACCTGTTCTGTAATAGGTTTAAACTAGTTTTTGATCACTTAAACCAGTTAATGTATAATATTTGTCCCAAGCCTAGTGAACAGAGAAATCAAGTGCTTTGCCCTCAGACATGGCATGGCCGTCACAGAATTGGGTTAAAATCCCAAACCTCCAGTCCTGTGCTTCCTTGGTAGAATGACTTATTATTCTGTTACACTGATTATATTATTTATTATTTATATATTTATTATTATTTATTATTCTACTACACAGAGGCCCAACCCAACAGCACGGTGCTAGGTACTGTACAAACACAGAACAAAAGACTTGGCCCTAAAACTTTCAACCCACATAAACAAACACGTTAAAAAAAAAAAAAAGAAAGAAAATAAAGCAGGAGCAGCACAAGGAAATAGTTCATCCAGAGCTGTGTCAGCGCTGAATCCATTATTTTGTGCCTTTAGAGGCACCGTCTTTGTCCAAGCAAAATCATCTCCACACTTTTAAAAAGGACCTGCTTGCTTGCTACAGCCATTCCCCAAGGAACACTTAGCTGCTATGTTGTACACAAGGCAGCATGCTTTCCCCAGTGTGAAATGAAAGGTTAGCACCACGGCAAAAGTTACCAACGCAGAAAACGTGGCTCTTTCTGCATAAATAATTAAGCAGCGTGCATTTAAAACACGAGCCCTGAAACGGAACTGTTGCCAAAAGGGAGTAGCTGTGTCATCTGAGTTAATCTTTCATAAGCCAAACCTTCAGACAGTTGCTTCTTCGTGGACGCTTCCCAATGCTGTGCTTTCTTTTGAACCAGGAGTTCTTACAGCAAAGCATTCAGACAGTCCCACCAGGACCCTCTCGCTGTGTGTTCAGAGAGAGATTAAAAAAGATCACAAGGCAGGATTGTGACTCTAACGATCCTAGGGATTAGCTTTTCTTCCAGGTATCAGAGGGCAGCCCTTTGGACCTATCTGAAAACAGAGTAGGGTCTTTGTATGCTGAGCCAATATGACCAAACTCCTTGCAATTTCATAGATTTCATCAACAGTAGGGCTGGAGGGGACCTTGCAAGATCATCGGGTCCAGCTCCCTGCCAATGGGGAGGGAGTCCGCTGGAAAAAAGGGATCCCTGCAAGACAGGCATCCAAATGCTTCTTGAAAATGTGTTTCTTATTTCCATTTTCCCTTTCTCCATTCTACTTCCATAACACTTTCAATCCCGAATCTTTGATGCCTTGTATTTCAGACACTGTACTTCCACCCAAAGGAAAGCATCTATGGATAGACACTTAGTTACAGAGACGTGTTTGTCTTGATCTGAACAATGGTCGTCCCTAATCTGAAAGGACCCAAGTGAAATGCTAAATGGACAGTTAGCACTGCAGTGATGGTTCTCAGGGCACTGGAAAATCAGATCCAGAAAAGGAGATAAAGTCATCTGGAGGAAAGAAGGCCTTCTGGCTAAGACATTAGAAAGGAATGCCAAAGACACAGAGTCAATCCTTGGCTCTGCCACGGGCACCCTCTGTGACCTCAGGGGTAACACTTGATCTCTGTTGGCCAAAGCTTGAAAATTGCTCAGCTTCTATTTAGGCCCATGAACGTACAGGGACAGATTTCCAAAAGCGCTCAACAGAGGTCCATCACGTGTATAGGTGCCCTTTGAGGCACGCTCTCCTGACGGTTGTTGAAGAAGCTCAGTGCTCTCATCCCCGGCCAAAAAAAGGAAAAATCCTATAAGGGAGGAGAATTCAATTGCCCATAGTGCTGGAGAGAGCAATATCCAAGAGCTCTTGGACAGTCACAGTCACATCATATAATGAATAGACCAAATCAGATTATTTAACATTTTAGATGCCTACATCTACGAACAAACATAGAGGCACGTATGTGCAATTTGTTAAATAATCAGATCTGATTTAATTTCTGTCTTGGGTAATAATTATACAACCAAAATGCATAATAAAAAAAAATGATGCTCAAAGAACCAAATGAGTCAGGCAGTGCCACTGATGAGGTTGCCTGTGCATTATATCACAGGTTTCAATTACATCGTCACTCACTTTTTTATCCTCCATGGGACCCTTGCTGCATTGGCCACATTGGCAAGGTGATGTTTGCTGCAATCCTGGGACAAATTCATGAGAGGGGAAGGCCCAGATGAGTTCTTTAAGTCATTGCAGATGCATGCTGTGGACCCAGGTTAATCGTACAACATCCAGGATTCAAGGCATCTCAACTATGTTACGGGTGAACTATGTTAAGTATCCCTTAGAGGGTCACACATTGGTTTTTCTGGTATCCCTTTTCCCTGAAAAAGCAGGTGTCTCAGTGACCACATTTCCACCACCATTTGGCTCACACGGGGAGGAAAATGCATGTAAAATGTATGATGACTCCAGCAGCGCCCTTCAGTAACTTTTCCATGAATAAAAATGTCAATATATTTCAGGACTAGCCACGTGCTTCAGTGTGCGTCTCCTATTAGGAAACTTAAGACTCTCCTCTTCTCGTGGGTTTGAAGTCCCTATTTCTCGCCCTGTGATCCATTAAACACCTTTAGATCCATGACATTTTTATGTATAAGAAAGATGTCACCGATCCAAGATGGACTATTGATCACGCTGAGCTTTGGACAGGTAAATAATGTAAGGGTGAGAGGAAATTTCCAAATTTGGATGAAGCTCCTTCCTCTTAATTGCATCTGTCTGAGCCGTGCAGGGCTTTGGGATGTCAACTGGATTAATGGGCAGGGAGCAGATGAAGTGGTCAAAAATGAAAAGATAAATAGACGTACTATGCTCCTTTCCTCCTTCTCACAGGGAGACATATACAGATGCCTTTGCAATTCACTGGCTTTTGGTATCTGTGTCATCCTCACTCATTAGTGTCTTGAAATCTTCCAGTCAGTGAGTCATAAATATTACATTTGGACAGGATCTTTCAGGTTAGCCAGACCATCTCTCTGCTATATGCACAACAGTTCCTACTGAATATTTCACACGCCTAATTTAGTGTTGCCATCAGTGAGGTCATTTCCTTTCTAATTACCAAGGCAGGGATGCAATGGACCACTAGTTCTTCACTGTAACATCTGTATTAATTTCCAATATGTATTTAGCATGCATTGCATATGGCTATTCAGTCCAGTGTAAAATACGCCTGAGAGCATGCAGAGTCTGCCCGACAAACTTTCTAGTTCCTGACTGACTTGGCTTTTCGCAGGAAGGGAACTGCTCCTGGACTTTCAAGAGTGGGGCTTGAAAGCGTACGGTGAGCCACCCATCCTTCCTCTGAGGATTATCAACACTGGGATTGTTTCCTTTTGACAAGCCTATTTTACCAGGAGTCTGGGAGCGTGGAAGAACAGAAGAAAGCTGCTTTGATGCCACCGGTATTGCATGAGCGTGTAAATGATACCAGGGCTCATATTCTACAGTGATCTACATCTGCTGCAACCTCATTAAATGTAATAGGGCTATAAAAGGTGGAATTTGGCTCCTTATGCTTATGCATGGGAGGGTTGGGGTGGCCGCTGTGTGGGGACCACCATAAGAAATCATTGCCTCTTGTGCAATTTCTGGACCATCATGCCTACAGCATTACTCTTACACTAGCAGAAAAGACATTGTCTGCTGATAATGACCTTGGCTTTATTTCTTAGGTATTTCTCCCCCTTTCTCTGCTGCATTCAATGGGCATTATCTATTAAGGGTAGCGGGGCACGTCCTACATGATGCTCCATTCCTTGCAATCACAGTAGAGAGAACAATTGGACTCCAGGCTGACACATTGTCTTAGTCGTTACCTCCCACATCATTGTGTTATTAATCATAAAATACATAGACATCAGGAAGAGGCCGCACCTATTGTGAGATAACTGAATGCATCGGGCCCGTCTGAGCGGTAAAAGCCAAGGAATATAAAAGCAACACATGCACACGCCACCCACAATGCTCCCCTCTCCCCGAAATTATATATTCAATGTTAGGCATGGTGCCTTCTGCATTTGGGCCAGAGATTGGACTAGCTGACACATGAGGTCCCTTCCATCTCTCTGAGTCTACATTCAAGCCCTGCTACGGAGAGTTAAAACAGGTACAGCGAGGGTAAAGTTTGGCCTTACAGCTAATAGCAACAGTAATTATGGTATCTTTTCCAGATGAAGCAGAGAGATCCTTGAACACAGGATGTTAGACATCACCCAAAGAGCAGGTTGCGTGTTTGCTATTTAGGGCGGCACAGAGCAATGCATTCTGGTCCGGTGAGATGTCCCATGTTTCGGCTGCAATACAGGAATGGGTAGTTTCCAGGGATGCAGCACCAGGATACCACAACCCACTATAAAGTGCAAGACCTGATTTTTGCAAATCGTGCCATGGGATATTGAGGGACGCTAGGGCACAGAGGACTTTCAGCTTCTGTATTCTCTGACATACAGCACACCGTGTCCCCCAGCACCAGGCTCAGGAATGGGTCCTGTTTTCATTCAGACTGGAAGGATGCCACCTCGTTTTCTTCCTGATCGCTCGGTAGACCTCTGTGCATACAAAGACGGGGGGGGCAATTATCTAGTGAGATACTCCAGCTCTGGCTTATCTTCAAGCATCTGATCGAGTGCCCTACAGTGAAATGTTCCCTTTAAATTGAAGCATGTTCAAACCAATTGTAGTAGCGGCGGTTTCCTTTTATACTGCATTTGTCAGGAATCAATAGGTTCTGGAGGTGCAGTTTTCTTCACGCAGGTGAAGAGACTGAAGGGCTTGGGGGTGGCGAGGGTAGAATACAAAGCAGGGAAATATCACTTAAAGGTATGCTTGCACTACCTCCTCGCCCTGGGCTACTCTGTGCTCCTGCCTGGGGTTTCCTTGCTCCCCCATCTGTATTCTCAATAAGCACTTGCTTATTTGGATTTTGAGCCTGTTCCTGCCGGCCAGCTGCAAGGAAGGGTTCAAGCCCAAGTTGTAAAATGTCCTGTTTCCAGGGAGGATGCAGTAGAGACGGTGACTTAAGTTACACCGGCCCTCAAACACCTTTCCCACAAGGCCTTAAGAAATTTTCCCGTAAGTGCCACAGCAACAGGGAACACCTCTGCACAAAAAAAGCCAAGGGCTATGTCCCAGACACCCAGATAAGCGCAGAATCAGTGCGGGCAGAGTACTTCATGAATATGCCTCTCTTCAGCCTCAGGTAACCTAATGCACAGACCCAGGTGTCAAGCACTTGCATCGGATCATAACATGAAGCTTCCTGCCCTGATCTTTTATCAGATTGGGGGGGGGGGGGTGTACACATGTGTGTGTAAGAGATGTGCAAGCTTACCAAGCAAAAGTGAAGAAAAGGTAGAAAATCCAGTTTGCAGGGATCCCCACTTTGAGGGTATTTTCAGCCAGAATATACTTCCCTTATACATTTGCCCTAATGTACCCTTAGGGAGTTTATTTAGGTTTTCTCCTTGCCTTCTGCTTTGCACCTTATGACACATCCAGCCACCTACACAACCTCGGTGGTAGCTAGAACGGGGAAGGTTTCTCTTTGGGAAGCCGCATTTGATCAACTCCTCAGACTTTCTTGACGCCTCTGTACTGTGAAGCAAATGAGCTACAGTAAGAGATCCAACAGGTCTGAGAACGGAAACCAAGGTATTCTGCGAGCTAGGAGTGGTTACACACAACAGGCAGCCACAGCAGCTGACAACAGAGGGCACCGGGAACCAGAACAGAGAACATTTTGTCACATGCATTAGGCTGATTACCATTTTTCAGTACTCGCATTAATAACAAGCAAACCACAAAGTTTCATAAGTTGTCATGCAGTTAAAAAAAAAAAGAAGAAGAAGAAGAAGAAAAACTCTCAAGCAAATCGCAACAGAATTTGTTTAGCTACAGTTGACTGGCATGGAAGAACTGAAAGGTGACCTTCAAATAACATGTGGTGTAGACAACCATCGCGAGCCTGTAGCTGTCACTTGTTTCCTAGCACACAGCAGGCAAACTAACCACAGATGACAACTTTCTGAGTAGCTGCAGGAAGATGCAGTGTGCAAGGAGTTTGTTTCTACTTCTCTGTCTCTTACATCACCACCACCATATTATTATTATTATTACGTTGTTCCAATAATGTACCTTACCATGGCAGGGTTGGTTTGTTTTTGGAGGGGGGAGGAATTACGATCACATTTTCAGGTGTGACTTTTAAGTTAATAATATTCTGCTGTCAAAGCATTTGTACCAGAAGAACTCAAAACACTTTATAAAGGAGGGCCGTATCATTATGTCCATTTTACAGACAGGGAAACTGAGGAGCAGAAAGGTACGCTGACTTGGGCCAGATGACCCAACAGGTTAGTAGCTGAGCCAGGAATGCAACCTAGATTGCCTGAGTACTGGTCCAGAGCTGTACTGGCGAATTCTCCTTTGGAAAACTGATGCCCCTTTAAAGATAGTTAGATAGATATCAATATCTATATCAATATTGAAATAGATAGCTATAGAGAGGACGAAAGAGTTGTGTCTATAGATAGATAGATAAATAGAGAGAGAGAGAAAAAGACAGAGATGTCTATAGATAGATAGATTTAAAAGGGGCATCTAGATATATCTATCAATCTATCTATTTATATAGATATATATAGACATAGATCAACAGATAGATAGAGATCAATCTATCTATCTATCTATCTAGATGCCCCTTTAAATATATCTATCGTGTGTGTGTGTGTGTGTGTGTATGTGCACATACAAACCCTCAGGCTTCCCAGTATTAGGCAACCAGTGTGTGAATGGGAATTAAGTGTATTCAGGTTATTCTGCAATTGTCCATTAGGTGGTTTCTTGCACATTTCTCTGAAGCACCTGGTGCTGGCAATTGTCAGCAACATGACACTAGACCTGTCTGGGAGTTGCCATGTCACTGTGGTTAATAAAGAGCGTGGCTTGAACAACATAGTCCTTTAGTCACCACTGGCTGGAAGAAAACTTCCTGGACATGAGCATGTTTAACACAAGGTCCTAGCCCGTACCGGTGCCCCCTCTCTGCTCAGCTTTCTGAATGATACACCGCTGCAGCGTGCTCTTGCCAATACGTGGACCCACGCCGCTTGTACCTCTGCTGTTGCTTGCAACGCCCTTCAGCAATAACAGCAGAGTTGCGCTTACTGGAGTCAGGGACTTTGTGGGATTGCTATTCCCAACCCTCTCAACGGGAGGGAATCGGAAAGGACTCCTGACACTGCGATGCACTCAGCAGCACCGGGAACACAGGATACTCTCAGCACTTCCAATTAACTGCACGGCTGGTCCACCAGCCTTTACCCTGAAGCCAGATAAAAACACACCTTTCTCACCTCTTCAGCGGATGACTCTGGTTGAGCACTAGTAAGGATGCACCATGTCAGAAAGGCCAGTGTCCCCGGATAATAGCTACAGGAAAACCTCCAGGTACATAAATAATACTGAGGTAAGCCTCTGTAACCAAGGGCATTGCTAAAATCCAGACACCACACTTCTTGAACTATTGCTACCAGCAGGCAGAAAAGCAGAGCCAGAGGACGTGCCTTTCATTCCCTGCCGCTGCACAGAAAGTGGGAAGGCCTTGCTCATTGACTCGAGCAGCTGTGAGACAGCCACCGAGTCTCATTATCCCAATTTGCTTTGGGGTGAGAAACCCGTAAGGGGAAGAAGCTAAAATCTTCGTACATAAGCACTGGAATAAACCCGACCTGAAACGGAGCCATTAAATGATTTTTTTTCCAGCATAAGAGACGCTAAGACAGGAACGAACAGAAAGGGGTGCCCACATTGCTTGGGACCGCTGCTCCAGAAATATGCTGCTTAACACAACGTATTGTATCAGGCAGGCTTCTGGCCAAAATGGCATATTTCTAACAGCTTCATGTGTTGACTTCCTAGTGAAAAGCAGTAGCAGCCTTAGGGGAGGGCAAACCAGATGACCGCCTGGGACCCCACACTTTAGGGCGTCCCAAAATTTTGCAACAATTGGGGGGGGGGAAGTTATTAACAACTCTGTTCTTTCTTCAAATCAAATGAATAAGTTTAATGGATAAGGCAAAGTGAAATTGAAATAAAAAATGTCCAACTTGCTTATAGGCCATCAAAATTAAGCCTCTTAGGGGCCCCAACCGACTCTTGCTGAGGGCCCCAGCAACCCTAAGGCCACCACTGCCTGGGGGTATGTTGTGCACATGAATTGCAAGTGAAACTCCTGCTGGTGTCAATGCAGGTAGGAATGGGCACGGTGCCCAAAGGCACTCAGATTCGAACTCTGAACCCCACAGGGGGAAAAGGCGGCGTGAAATCTAACAGCACGAGGCTCCTTCAGGACCAGGAGGCTCCAGATCAGCTGATCTGAGCTAGGAGCTGTTAATATTAACTTTCATCTCAAACCCAAATCAGGTTTGACGCTCCACCCCACTCAGCCAGGGCTTCACCGCAATCACCCCCTGGGACCGGACACAGGTATTCCACCTCTGGCTGTGATTATGCTTATGCCATCGTGTCAGCAACAGCTGGGCATGGCAAGAGCATCGTGTCCCCAGTAACCGGAGAGGATCACTTTTCCCTGCAGCAGCAAGCAGGAATAGCAGGTCTTCCAAGCCGTCTGTGGTCCGGCGTCCCAGGAATCTGCAGCCACCAAAAAGGATGGTAATGACAATAGCAGTCTTTCCTGCGCCATCTGGTTCGGCCATTACTGCTCCAGACACAGAGGCAGCGAGTGGATTGCCGTATAGGTAACATATTGTTATCTCTGGGATCAGCAGGGCATAGAGCCAATTTACAAATGAGTGGAACAACATATATTTACAGGGTATCGTTGCTTCAAAGGACTTTTCAAAACTTAAATGCCTGCAAGCTGGTGGGGCATACAAGGATCACTTCACCATCAATTAGGTGAGAAGCAGCAGCTGTTGTAGAGATCACAGCCATAGAGACAGTGCATCCTGGGGACAGGACATGAAGCAGGACAGTGTCCTGCTGCGTGACTATGGACAAGTCCCTTCACCTCTCTGTTTCTACAAAGCAGGGCAAGGCTAGTCAGACTCTGTAATCACAATGGATTGCAGAATTTCCCTCCTAGTCTCCTGGCCATGTACTGGTATAGCCTGAAGTTCCTGTTTCAAAGCCAACTGAAGTCAAAGGGAGTCATTCAACCGCACACGGATCAGGTCTCCAGCGAAGCAACAGGATCCCAGCACAAAGTGACATGGCTAGACAGTGGTTACTTGCATGCGGCTCTACGTCCAAGAGAAATCACCAGATGCACAGCTCCTAAAGAAGTACCACCCGGTGCTCCTCGTGCATTTTGGAGTCATTCTGGGAAGGGCCCCGGACAGGAAGAAATGACCACGAAAGCAGGGTTTAATACCTGCGCCCCAGCATGCCTTACGATGCTCTCCTCAAGAGCATTCCCAGCTAAATGCCTGCAGGCACAGGGCACTATTTCTAGAGTCTTTATCTAATCACAAAGCGTATGTGAAAGAGCAAATCCCCGTGGCGGTGGCGCTGGTCATTTCAAGAGAGCGAATTCTGTTGCCGTTCACAGTAGCATGAACTCAGATGACTCGCACGGAGGTCAATGCAAGTATTGAAGGTTTGTAAAAATGCCACTCAGAGCAGAATTTGGCCCACGGCTGCCAGTGCACAACGCCTATAACAGCAAGACAGCGATGTTTATGTTCCCAAGACCTCCTTTCAAGAATAATTATTAACATATCTTCATGTGGAATACGGGCTCGTTAATTTATAAACAGTGCTCACCGACTACGCCAGTGAAACAGCTGCTGGTAAAATTCCTGTTCTGTAAATCTAGAGGTGATTGCACATGTGTTCAATAGATTCACAGGGCCATTGGATTAACCCACAGATCCCAGACCCTTACATTTCATCCCACTACCCCTCTATGGAGCCAAGTAACTCGTGCTTGACTTTCTTCCTGAAAGACATCTTGCTATCTTCGTGCAAAGAAGTCTTCCCCAGTGGTCAGTTACCTTTGCTGTTAGAAATTAGTGCCTTATTTCTGATTTGAATGCATCTGGCTTTAGCTTCCAGCCATTGCTCCTTGTTCTGTTTTTCCCTGCTAGCCTAAAGACCCATTTAGCACATGCTCTTTTTCTCCCCAGGAAGTTACTTATACACCATAATCAAGTCAACAGGTCCCTAATCCAAACGGTCAAATCTAAAACATCTCATCTTAACACTTCCTCGGAAAAGGTGAACATTAAGGAAAACGGAAAGATCTCTCGTGTTTTTACGCACAAAACCATATCAGGATCCACATCCGTATAAAAGGCAACACCATTTCTCCTTATAGCCTTAAAAATACTTTTACCCTAAGCATAAAACAGTACGTACTTGCAGGGGAAGGGTTTGCCTTTTGAGCACAGAGGAACTACGACTGGTAACCACCCCATTTCTGTAGCTAGAAACTATAACTCTGATCTGATTTATAATCCAGGGTCTTCGCCAAATCCTGGCTAGTAATCTGCCACTGTAGTTGCACCGTGCTTCTTTGCTAGTGCAATGGGACATGTTTGGCTCCTTTTTTGAAGGGAAAAATGAAAATACATTAATATTTTGCAATTTGTGCTTTGGAAGAGACACCGTCTTTCCTTTTCTTTTCTTTTTTTCTACAGCGTCTGGGACTGGGAATCCTAGGCATTGCCACTGTGCTGTAAATGAGAAGTAATAGCAATCGTCAGCAATGAATTTTGAGGGATCTTCTGTATCTGTACCTTTACTATTGTGGTAGCCACAATAATGGACATGCAAATTCGTGCATGTGTCTGAAGAAGCAGATTTGCAACACAAATTCTGCGGGCAGTTATCCTGTTTGTAAGGACAGATGCAGGGCTTTGTCTGTGGTGGTACGCCTGAAACATTCAGTCCTTTTAAGCGTCTGTTTATTTATTGTAATATTACTATCATTTGTGTTATCATCGTGTTAAAGGGCCGTTCATGAACTTGGTGGAACAGCTCGGGGACCAAAACATGGGTCATGCTTTTATGTCCAAAGAGGCCTCTA
>JAGPOW010002514.1:59377610-59409539 GCA_030014935.1 Caiman crocodilus | reverse complement strand
GGGGATTGTAACCAGGGACAGCTTTGTGTCTCTTTCTGCTAATGCTCAACACCTATTGCTGTCGCAGGAAACCATGCAAGGCAGCCAGTAAATAACAGCCGGCACAATTCATAGCTCTTTTGCAAACTTCCATACAGATCTGAGAAGCCATCGTCTACAAAACAGCAACCTGATGGGAAACATATACTAGTGTATGCAATTGGGGTCACTTTCTACTCAAAGGAGAGTCGTTTTGGGTTGAGTTGGGGGGAACCAATATCCATGCAGCGAGGGCAAAATATATGACCTCAGTCAGCACTGTCAAATTTGAATGCCTAAAATCAGGAACTGAATCCCGTACCTAGGTGCCGAGAGAAATGTGGCTAAGCATTTCCATTGACTGTAGCTAGAGCGGGGTGTGATAATCAGCAGCTCTGCAAATCAGGTCCTTTTTCAGTGCTTTAAAATATAGATTCCAGTAGGCAGCTATTGCACAGGCGTGCACGCTTGGAAATCCTTGGCATAGGAAGGGAGGAATTATGGGGTCCTTTAAACCCACAATTTGCTGCACTGGAAGAGACCCAAGGTCCACTTTGTCTTATACTCCTCCTCAAAGGTGTCAGAGGAAGGCATACTGACCCATGATAAGGAGGTGTGGGATGGATGTGCTGTTTGCATCAGGTCTCCTTCTGCTCTCTAGGAGTAGAGATTGGCTTAAATTCAGACAGCTCAAGTACAGATATTACACCTTTACTGGTATAGGTGATTGGAAGCTGGTCTATACCTGGAAGAGAACAGAAGTTCGGCACACAGAACAGGCACACAATACTTGTAACGGAACAGAAGCTCGGCACACACCGGCTGGGTTAAGAAAAAAGCAGAACCTGATATAAGATTTGCACCCCTGTCCCTCCCCTCCAAAGGCCAAATCCGTGTTTTGTTTGCTACCGATCTCAACTACACCACTTACAGCAAACCACAGAATTTGGATCGATTCCACCTCGGGCTTTTTGAATGTCTGTACCTGGCCCCAGCGAGCATCTGAAATTTATGGACAGCATGCATGCATAATTTAGAAGACGGGTAAGATAAAACAGCTGATGCAAAGTGCAATTTATTCTACTTACATCGGTTGACACCAGCTGAGGATGTGGCCCAAACTTTGAAAGCGTGGCTGGAGTATTAAACGCCTGCTTTTCTGCTAGATAATTCCAAATGTCTTCTTTAGATCATGAGCAGGGGGCAAGAGGAGTTATGAGGATGCCAACTGAAAAAAAAAAAAGCTGGACTCTAGTGTCACAGCTTGTTTTTATCACAACCCCTGCAAATGATTAACCAGGTCTTCACTCTTTGGATGGCCCAATAATAGGTGCTTAAATGACTCCTTCACCACAGCACCCGGCCACCTCACACTAACAGATTTATTCATGCAAAAACCCTGGACAGCAGAGAATTGCCTCTTTACCCCGCAACTTTTATTTATTTTTTACTGATGAATAACTGAGTCACAGAGACTACACGATTTGACCACAGTCCCACAGGAAATTTGGGGCAAAGCCTGGGATTTATTGCAATCTCTTAAACCCGATACTGCCATCCTATGCTTGGAGCAATGCTTCTTTCTGCAGGCTTGAGCTAATTCAGCCACTTCCGGCTGATTTGGATACACCTCCATAGCGTCAGGATGGCACAGAGAAGTAAGAGCCACAGACACACACAGCCTAGAGAGACAGTAGGTGTTTCTTTAATGAGCAAGACCCCAAGCACACAAACATCCTAGAGACTGCCCGAGCTCTTGCGGTATGATTGATTCTTGGATGCTCCTGCATGGACGTTGCACAAATGCCCTCCTTGCTTCCCAGCCAAGGATGTATTCAACCAACCTTTCTCAAATCAAATTCCATTTTCCAATGCAAACTTGGGATTTCTAGCAGAGCTCATTAGGTGCCCAAGACAAACCCTATTCCTTAGGGTGCACGCTAGTGAGAATTAGCTAGTAAAAAAACAAAAAAAACAAACTGCATCCAAACGCAATCCTGTGGAAAATTAGGGTTTTGATGAAAGGAAAATGCATGGCTTTTCATTCTTCTTTTTTTTTAAAATCTGAACACTGAAACTCAAAAGCTTCCCTTCCTCCCAGAAATCAAGCAGGCAATATTTTCCAAGGGGAAGGGAACCCCTTTCTCTGCCGGTCCACTATGAGCAGCAATGTAGAGAAACTTATGCAGCGTGACACAAACAGCCGAGCATCCCTGTAGGTGCACCTAGGCGGTTCTCAGTGCCGGTCCAGGGCCCCTTTCACCTAAAGCACTCAAAAAACTTTGCAAATTAACCTTCACACATTTCTGGGAAGAAGGTAACGCTGTTTTTTATCTCCAGTTCACAACTTTGGAGACTGAGACAAAGAGGCAAAGTGTAGTGCTCACTGCCATGCATCAGGTCAGCAGCAAAGTCAGAAATTGAACCAAGATCTGAGGTCAAAAATCCCTCCTTGGACAAGAGTGTGCCTTGCTTTAAGGCACCGAGAGTTGTATGGCGGTAATGGAGGAGGTGGCTGTAGTGGCTTCACCCTGCTAATCCACTCCCCTGTCCTTTACCTTTTCTGCTTTGTAAGAAGAGGAGGGGGGGGGGGGGGAAGGACCACATTGCCCAAGGAAAATGTGAAATCTCCCATTTAATCGGAGCTTTTCATGAAGAGATGCAATAGGCATCGCTCTAGGATGATTTAGGAATATCAGTTCCTGCGCACAGGGCTGGGACTCAAGAGCCTTTGGGCGAGGGACAGACATTACACATAAACTGGTTTAAGTGATCAGAAACTGGTTTACACCTGTAACAGAACAGATGTTCAGGGCACGTAAACCAGTTGGAGAATGGTGGGAGCCCGTTTAAGACAAACCTGGCTGAATGTAGTATCAAACTGAACTGATTTGCCTCCGATTGGTTTAAGCAATGTCTGTCCAGGCCTTGAGGTCTCCTCCCATCCTGGTCTGATCTCGCACACGGAAGCAAGGGAGCGATTTTTCTGCAGGTGCAGCCAAGACCCAGAGGAGTCCTTAACCCTCCATTTCTCCTCTTTTCTCCACTAGATCATACTGCCCTTGACATGCAATATCGGGAAAGCAAAATGTTGATGTGAGGAGCCACCGTTTTGCCTCCAGAAGCTCTTGGCATTGGCGAGACTAGTCCGAGGAGGCTATGGGATAGGCCGGAGTAAAGCGAAGCACGCTGAAAACCTGCCTCTTAATCCTAAGGAAGTAACACCCAAAACATGCGCATCTGTTGGTCGGAGGAGAGGTAGAGATGTGCGCTGTGCTGAAGACACCGTCATACGAGAGCATAATCACCTTAGTGCAATTATAATTAGGTCTCCGAGGAAGAAGCAGGGAGCATGGGGCGGGGGAGACGGGTGTGATTCCTATGCATAGCATTGGGCTCTCTTCTGGTTCCCATGTCCCTTTTCTTTCTCTCGACTTTACCTCCCACAGTCTCTCCCCCTTCTCTATTTTTCTTCTAAGAAAGTGAAGTACTATTTAGGTCCCAAATCAGCCCTTTCTCATGAAATCAGGAGTGCCTCTTTGGGAAGGTCAGCATATGGCCTGGCTGAGATTTCAGCCCTCGCAGCGGAAAATCTCAGATGTGAGCCTCAAGGGCTGTCATTTCTTCCCCCTCCCCAAATACAGTGTGGTCTCCCTCCTGGGAAACCCTTGGGCCTGTCCACTCGCCATACAGTATAGTGAAGGGCACTACAATGGCACTTTAGCAATGATTGTGCTCTTTCGAACCCCGCCATTCAAGTCACTCCATTGATTACTTGGAAGAATGCAGACTCTCATGTTATTTGATAGGCACATATACTCTGAGTGGTTAATCCCTTCAAATATTTTTCAATAACTTCCTTTAATTACAAGGAAAACACGTCAAGTGATGCATGCATTGAAGAGCTTCCCCTCATGTCTCTCTTTTTCTGTTTAATGAAGAATTTGAATCACTTTTCAGCTTCTTAATCCTATAATCCTGAAAGGAATTTGCTCTCTTCCAAACCCTGGGGGTGGTAGGCTTACGCTTAGTACAGTACACCCTGGAGATCTTTCAGCAGGGTCTTTCCAGGGGAGTCCCAAATACCTGCATTCCTGAGTCGCACTGCCGGTCGTGGTGTCATGTGGCTAATGAGCCGCACAGCCCGACTGGAAGCACGTCGCTCGCATCATTCAGGGCTAAGTTCTCCTCCGTGCGAGACAAGAGCGTAATGGAGCCACGGGACAATTCAAGAAGAGCGCTTCAGCAGCACACATGGGTCAAGCTTCACGGAGCGGATCAATTCAGCAAGGATGCTGACACATCAATAAGTGATGACATGCTATGCTTGGGCTACTGGTTAGGTCCTGGGAACTTGGGAGATTAGGACCCTGTCCAAAGCATTTGGGTCTGCAGACTACCTGCTGCAGGATCCCACCGGTCCCTGTTACATCAGCTCTTGTTGCTTCTTTGCATGGCACTGTGCATTGCATGCACCTGGCTTTTCTCCACCACAGCGGAAGGACAGCACTGAAGGAGACCAACTTGGTCAAAATACCTTTACAAAAAGGCATACCCAGCCAGTGTCATACTGCAGGCCCAAGTCTCCCTGCTCTTGCCTTTGCACTTCTTATTCTCATGCAAAGGTGGAATCAGCTACGCCGGAGGCAAGGCAGTGAAGAGACAGTCCTCCTAGCATTCATCAGCTCCAACCCCAGGCCTGAAAATCAGAAAGGGAGAAAAATAAGCAGCCCAGTGGTGCTGCATGGACCTTGGAGCTGGAAAGCCTAAATGTTATCATCAGTTCTGCGCGTGACTCCTGAGAACGCCTCTGCAGAAGTCTGCTTAACCTGCCTATCCATCAGTTCGCGGTCACGTGTGTTTTGAAGAGCGATTAGCCGAAGGTTGGACTGTTCTGTACAACTGCCACTATTAAAATTGTTGGCCACACGTTAATGGCAAGACTGTTGACTTTAAAGGAACATTGTGTGCTTGCATCGGCTGGGAACTTGGCCCTCCACGCATCTATTCTAGAATTGCATTGTTCCAGTCCATGAAAAAGTATCTCCTGAAATTAAAACGCTCCGGATATATAGGCACGGCTTCCTATAGCACTCAGTGCTGCCACGTATATCGGGTCTATACGTTCACTGTCTGCAGCAGCTTCTGTACAGCTACCTGCTTTGCACTCTTCTTTGTTCCTAGGTAGCTCTTCTTGCCTTTCTTTTCTTTCTCCTCTCTCCTGCTTACTTCAGAATTAATAGTTGTATCAGGTAACTGTTGGCATATCATAATATTCGCTTCCTGCCGTTATACATCACATTGTAGAGGGAGCACTGGAGGACTTGGACAACACTAAAGAGACTATTGTGGTAGAACAAAACTACCATCTTGGTGAGCTTGGGTGCAATTACAGGAGTTTCATTTACATGGTAACGGGATGAGGAGCACATCAGACATGCTGTTATTTGCTCATTAGGCTAGTGCCGGAAAGCCCTCCGAATACCAAAGGAGTTAGAAGGTATCTTGCATCCACCTCCCTGACATAAATGTGATGCGATACGCAGGGAACTATAATTAAAAGGCCATTTTTTCGGCACCAGATCAGACTGGAAATCTTGTCTGTTTTTAGCAACCGACTGCTTTTCAGTAGTCAGATGGTCAGATTTTATTCTATTTTTTTAATGATCTGACAATTGACGAACTTACTAAAACCTTAATCGCAGTTCGACTGGGCACGTTTGACAGCAGGTGATGAAAAAACATATTGCATTATGATGATGGCTTTTTATTTCCGTGATAGACTTCAATACCCATTTCATACCTGGATAGCCCATCTTCTGTTGTTCTTTTTAATACATGCGGTGAACAGGTGATCTTAGTGAATCACTACTGAGTGGAGGATCATATCTAATAGGTGGCAAAACAGATTATACATTTTATCAAATGTGTAAGAGAATGAGGTGTCCTTGCCCTAAATATCCCCAAATCCATCACCCAGTTTACCATGAATCCTTACCGGGAAAACGCAGTTTTGCTATTTTAAGAAGAGAGTCAAAAAGTAGTAGACACAATCATAGCAAAGGCAGGATAACACTGAATGAAGAAATACAGACGTAGGAACATAAGAAATGAGCAAATTGCTACATAACTAGCAATAGTGAAGAATAAATCCCCAAAATATTTTCCAGCAAAACACATTTGTTATAATCTGCTCAAAGACCCTTGCCTGCCTATGTCCTTAGACCAACATGGCCACAACCAAAACCCCATAGGACTTAGGGCTTGTCTCTATACTTTGGTTGTATATAACACACATCCACTACAACTTGGAAATCACTTTGCAAACGTTAGTTAATTAAAGCGGATGGAAGAGCGGCAGGTTTACAGAGGGGGATACAACCCTGGCACTCACACCGCAGCACTTGGTGACAGTCCCAGGGAAGCTCGTAGCAAGCCCGGCAACAGAATCGAAGTGAATCTAAGAGCCAGGTAAGTAATCAAGGCTCCGGTTCAGTTTCTGGGGTGAATTGCCATGCAACTTTTCTTACAGCTTTCAAGTCGACTATATGGAAACTTTCTTGTCAGGTTGACACAAAGCATTTCCTTTGACCTGGAACAAAATATTTCATTTACAATTGTAATCCTTTAAAGCATATTTATTTGCCTTCGTTCCTTTTCTTATATTTTTTTAAGATATATATTTTACTTCAGGTCAGCGTTGTAAAAAATGCCATTTTAAAACGAACCTATGAGATATTTAATGCTCACTGCCAGGGTTTGAATTACGGGGGGAGCTCAGGAGGCTAAGCCCCCCCTCCCATAAGAGATCCCCCTGTAAGATTTGAAAATCATAACTGGGGTGGGGGGTTTCCAGTTTTATTAGGTCATAGTGATGGGCAGCCTGATGTTTTTTTGCAGAACCCCCAAGAGTCAAAGTATCCTTCAAACCCTGCTCCCTGCAAAAATGTCAACGTTTTCCATGGAAAACAGAGGGAAGTAAACTTCCCCGCAGGGAAGGATTTATGAGATCCTGCAGGAAATCAAGGAATAAAACACACATCCATTACAATGATGCCAGCTGATACTAATGCAGGTATCTGTGAAGGTCTTTCCTTACCTGAAAGAACCACCTGTGCATACTGTCTCATTCCCTGAAAAAAAACACCTCTAAGATTTCATAGATTTCATAGACGTTAGGGCCGGAAGGGACCTCGGGAGATCATCGAGTCCAGCCCCCTGCCCCAGGGGCAGGAAGTCAGCTAGGCTCAAAGGATCCCAGCAAGATAGTCATCCAAATGTTTCTTAAAAGAGATACAAGCTCATGGAGCCTGTGACCCTGCCGGGATGATGTAGAAGCTTAAATTCTTTGATGTGGTACCTAGGGAGTGAGAAAGGGATGGAGAGAGGAAGAGGTGAATAGGAGTTCACCCAAAGAAGCCAGGCATCGTCATGATTGGCATGGGTCTGTGCATCGACTGTTTTCTTCCCCGAGCTGTAGGCAGCATTAAAGGTTGTCCAGCGCTGCTACAAACCCCCAGTGCTCAGATTCAAGTACAAAGACTCGCCAGCCTTCCCCCACCCGGCAGTTCAGCCTTAACTTCCTCCCCGTCACAGACGGCAGGGTCGCTATAAGCAAAGGAGGAAGAGGCCGAGAGCTCCGGAGAGGCACAGCAGTCACTATGTAACTGTGATAATCTGGTTAAAGGAGGAGGCCAGGGCATAATTAAATATCTTGGCCTGGAGTCCTAATAGAGCAGCTGGAAGACCTGATGCGCTCGCCATAATAAACTCCAGCTCATTTATTACTGCTTTGCATGTACGTCTAGAAATGAGTTCAGCCCCGAGCCTTAGCGCTCCTCATTCTTTATTATTAAGGGTCCCAATTTGCCATTCTCCCTTTATCCCTGTGTTATGACTGTGACACTCTCATGCCTTTGATCCAATATGCTTTTAAAACTACAGGGTCTACAGGAAACACCGGGCAAATCTCCGTGCCAACTGCTGCAACGCTGTGAAGATGGGAGCAGGCATGGTGGGCCAGCTGACTACCCTCTTGTAATCAGAAAACAGGCCGGGGCGCATCACGTTGCTCTCACCCTCTAGTGAAAGGGTAGGCTAGCATGCGAACAACTGGGACTAATTTAGCTTTTGCGCAAATTATGCATGGTCCCTATAAGCACAATAACACTCTCTGTGCTCTAATAGGCAATCATGCTCAGGCTTTCATTCCACGCAGATTCAAATTGGATTTCTAATTCTTCCCCTCCTGCCCAAAGCCACCAGGATCAACTATTCTGCACTAGGTTTCCTGCCTGAACTTCTGAATGCATCATTTGATTTTTTGCTTGTAGGGAGATGAGGCTATAGACATTACCATATAATGCCAAAATAGTGGTTTCTCTGCCCTCTGCATCCTGCTCCTAATTCTGGCCGATACAGTACTAAATTAGGGTTACCATACATCTGGGTTTTCCCAGACATGTCCTCTTTTTTGGCCCCCTAGACATTAATCTAAACGCCTCAAAAGAAGGGTGTAATTACTTCCCCTCAATAGGCTATCATACAATAACAGATCAGTGAGGGGAGTTTCCTACTAACTTTGGGTAGTTAGTTGGCTGGCTAGTATCCTGGAGCAAAAGGTATATACTACAGATAAATGTGTATACTACAGTATCTGTATATACTACAGATGTGTGTAAAGTAGCCCACGTCACTCTGGTTCATACGGCGTTTGACTCCCTCGGTGTGGTACTCCCTGCCCCTCGGTCCAGCAAAGCATTCACGAAAACACCTCATTTCAAGCACATGAGTAGGTCTGGTGCGATCGGGAGCATGCTCAAACTCTTGGTTCGATCAGGACGAGAAGAATTAGCAGCTTTCAGGAGTGAGCTCCAAAATCAGATTTTGATTTTTTTCTGGAGCTTACTCTGTTTTGTGCCAGTAACATCGTTCAGTCGCAAATCCCATCGGTGAATTGTTCACTGCATCTCCAAAGAAGAATTTTAGGAACAGAGGACTCTGGGTTACAGAGTACAGTTCCCAGGTATGGTGTCACACAATACCTTTTATTTCTTCTCTTCTAGATAGGCTGCTTTTCATTTCCCTTGGGAGGTTTCCTTGTACTTTTGATAGATCCGGGTGCTATACTTTATGGTCTGTACCTCCAAGAGCCCATTTTGTCTCTTTTCTCCAAGAAATAGTCCTTATGTATGTAAATAGAAATGAAGTTCTACAATAAAACAAATCAAAGCTTGAGATCTTGGACGTTAAATTGCCCCCCTCGAAACTGAGCAGCTCTTATGAGGCAGAGGAAGTGAAACTGGCTTGATAAAGGTGAAGCTGACCACTGCCCTACGTCTGAATGAAATACAGGCATAGATACATCAACAGGGAAGAGAAAAGAAAGGGGGCGGGGAAAGCAGAGATAAGAAAGCTGATGTCGTTCTAGTGTTAACAAAAAACTCTCAGGGATTAATAGTAATGTAAGCACTAAAATTATTTAGTGCACACATCCTTTTATCCTTTGCAATGTCCCTTTACATTTATAAGCCCTAAAGCACTCTTCCTTTTACCTTCATGTTCACCACTTTTGCTGTACCTTTCACTTCAATAGATTTCCTCAGAGGCTAAGTTCAAACATGCAAAAAGCCCAAGCCTGAACTGATTCAATCGTTGCAGGTTAGTTTGCCCTGTGGAGACTGAACCAATTTGCAAGTGAATAGACATTCATTTTTGATTCTGGAAATGCAGCCACATGCCTGCAGTGGCTCAGGCTAGAAGCCAGTGGGCGCTAAAGCAGCCCTCCCTTCCCTTTCGCAGCAGCAGCAAGGCTGGAGGGGAGCTGACTGGGGGGTTGTGGGGGTATGCCCAGTCCCCAGCAGACCGCTAAATATGATTGGGGAGGGGTTTAGACCTCCACCCTGGCCTGCCCGGCAGGGACCCCAACCAGCATGTGCCTGGAGAGGGAGTGTGGAAGCAGCCCTCGCCAGGCTTGTCTCCTGTCTCTCCTCTGTTCCATCCACACGGGATCCCCAGCTGGGGTCTGCCCAGCTTTCCACCCCACTGGGCACTTACGCAGCAGGGGACATGGTCAGAGCCAGGCCAGCCAGCAGCCTCAGGTCAAGGGAGGTAGGAAGGAGAATTAAAGCCCCCGTCTCCCGTCTTGGGCACAGGCACAGGAGTCCCAGCCAGGGTCTGCTCAGTTTTCTACCCTGCTGGCTGCTTGTGCAGTGGGGGTCGTGGCCATATCAGCTGGCATGGCCCTGCGATCTGCCCACCTCACCCAGGGCTGAGGCTGTGGGGCTGAGCCAGGCTGGCCTAAAGGCACTCCTGAGGATAGGTGCAGAGAGGCCGGCTTCGGCTGGACCATGGAGGCAGGGCCTTTGCCAGGCAGCTGCATCTCCGTGACAGCCCAGCCCAGCCCAGCCCAGCATGCATGGGCAGCAGCTGTGTGGGCAGCGTCTCGGAGGTGACACTGCTGCAGTGGCAGGTAGTTACCTTTGCAACTGGACTGGACACGCAGGACAAGCCCATCATGCCTGCGGCTGCCCGGAGACAATGGCGGGCCTGGACACGGGCAGCCACCCACCACAGGGGCTCATGCGCCCACGGCTGCCGCCACCGTACAATGGACTCATCCTGCCTGGCCAACCCGGTTGCCGAAGGACATGCCTGCAGGTGCATCGGTGCCGGCTCTGCTCTGCTCCCTGGCCAGCTGCCACCCATCTTAACTGGGCCAGGCTGTCACGGATTTCTAGCCAGCTGGGAAGGGCCCTGCCCTCATGATCCGGCTTGGGCCGGCCCCACTATCCACCCACTTTTCCCAGGGCTGAGCAGGACCATTGCAGGTACTGCTGAGGGCGGGCACAGAGGGGCCAGCCCAGGCTGCGGGGAAGGGCCCTTCCCAGTTGGCTGTGGCTCCATGACAACCCGACCTGGCCTGGGCATGGGGAGCTTGGAGCAATCAGACACACAGCTGCTGCGTGCCATAGCCCCAGCCACAGCTGGATGGCCCCTCCACACCTGCCCTCAGCAGCACGCATAGCCTGGTCCAGCTCAGCCCTGCAGCCACAGCCACAATCCCAGGGCTTAAAAGCATTCTGGGATGCTGGAGGACTCTGATTTAACTTAAACCAGGAAGGGGTCTGGGATAGAAGTTCTATAAACCAGTTTGACCCAAATCAGTTTAGTCTGATACTACATCCAATCAGGTTGATCTTAAACCAGTTTCGGCCACTTTGAACCAGCGTATGTGTAACTTCTGTCCCTACCCACAAGGTCTGTGGTCCAATAGTTCTGCCTGTTCCTCTTCCTACTTCTAGACTCTTAAGAGCCTGATTCTGTGGTCTCTGTAGTCTCACAGCCCTGTATAATTTAGTGTGAAATCAATCAGATCTTCGGGAAGCTTAGTGCATCAATAAAGCTGGATGGTAGCAAGATATTAGTGAGCAAAAGTTCATTCCAAAACTATAGCTTTCATTTAGATTATCTCCTGCCTTTGTCCAGTAAATCAAAACGTGCCCGATGGCTTTATCCCTGATGCTCAAAGTCCATACCACACACTATGACCTTTTGCAACAGTTTGAATTTTACACACTATTTATCAGTATACAAGGGGTAAAGGTAAGAAATTTCTGCATGAAAGATTACTATTTTTATAGTAATGAGGATGGAGAGAAACCTTCTTATAGAGTACAGTCATAAAGAACAGCCTTTATTTCCTTAAGGCTTTTTCTTTTCTTTTTTTTTCCCTGCTGCTGCAACAGAGTGTGGTAAAATATACAACCATTTAAGACCCAAGCATCTGCAAGGTAAGTAAACCCTGCATTTTCAGGAGTTCAGAGTTAAGAAGCGAGTGGACATTTACAGAAATTCATAGTTAAAGGCAGACCGCAGAAGGCACCTTTAATGCTCGGATGCCAAGCTGTCAACAGCTGACTTCAACGCCGCCTTTATCTCTCCCCTTTTCTATTTATACATTACACAAAGCTATTTTTCCCCGGCTTTAACTGTACATCAAAGAACCAACTCAATGGATTGGTTTGGGAAGTTGCTGATAGCAACATTGGGGAATCCTGTGAATTCAGTTCTACAATTTCAGTTCTTTCCATTGGTGTATTAGTTAATTTTCTGGCAAGCTACTGAAACACTTAGCAAATAAAAGAACCCTAACTGTGCTTCTATTATTTCCAAGTTCATTAGCAAAAAAGCTGGACACAGAGAAGAATAAATACATTATTTATTATGCCTGAAGGTAGGGGCATCAAAATAAACACAGCATACAATTTTCAAAAGCGCTGAAGTGATTTAGGAACATGCCCAATTTTTCAGGTGTAATTCACTTAGAGCCTTTTAAAGATGCTACCTGTTATCAATTAGTTTTACCCAGACCTATGTTGCGACTTCCCTGTGTTCACACTGAAGCAACATGCAGGGATTACAGGAACATCAAAATTGCCACTAATCACATGGGGCACATCTATGTGAGATGTTTACTGCTGAGCTGCCTAATTAGCTCCGAAGTAAAGTCTCAGCGTCTACATATGCAGGCCTATTAGGCTGCTGGAAACTAATTAACTCCACCACAGGTTAGCACTTGTAAATATGATAAAGTAGAAGTGACCAAACGCCAGACGTGAGAGCAAGTTCTGCTCGTGGCATGGGGGCGGTGGCGGGCGCAGCCCGATAGCCACGCGATCAGTGCATGCAGCACAATCCCAGCTCATGCAGTCCGTTCAGCACGCCAAAAAGGACATAATCCTATTGGCTATTCAGGCAGTATAAAAGCAAAGTCCGCTGAAAAAAAGGGAGGGACCCACATAATATCCGAGAGGCCTGATCACCCTCACCGGAGGTCCTGCATCCACAAAATCCCTTCCCCTGGACGCCCCCATCACGACCGAATATATCATTCAGATGTGTTTAGAGTTCTCAAATTACCTGTAAGCTTAATCGGGTCAGATTTAGTAGACCCTGAGGAGTGTAGTACCCTAATGCGCCAACCCGCATGGGGCAGAGGAGTGTGTAGTGACAAGACTCAAATATTGCGCAACAAGGTTTGGCCAATCCCTCTGTGTGCTGCACTGCTAAACCGAGCCCGTGCTTGGCGTGCGGATCCACCCGGTGATTCATCTGCCCAGCGGCAGTGCAAGCGGTAGGAGCATGGACAGCACCGCCTAGTAAACCCCAACCTGATCGCTTGCTGCATGGGCGACCGCCAGACCACACGCCTGAGGAACGCACCATGTTTGGTTTTCTGTTAAGCAAAAGCGGCCTGACAAGGATTCAGCTTCGCGGGTTAGATGAAGGGCAAAGAGCACTGGCGCTAAACCTAGGCTTTAAGCCTTGGGGGCAGGAGCCAGACAAAGAAAAAAATGAATAGCGGCCATCGACACAGGCAACGACGGCCGACCCATCAATGACGAACGCCTGTACGCAACCTATAATGTGAGCACAACTGCAGATTCTACCCCTACCCCAATACACTTTTTGCTAGACACGGGACCCCAAGTAAATGTGTTAAGACCTGAAACGCCCCATGTCAAGACATCCAAAGTCATCTTTGTGCAAGGGCTAAACGCCACGACAACCGCACCCGTAGTCAGGTTTTGGTTCACCAAAAGGGCCCTGCATGGAGTCTTAGGGGGCACAAACATCTTGGGTATCCCAACAATTAAGACGTTGGCCTTAAAGAACACCATATACCTAGCACTCCCATTGACTGTGACACCAGGTGAAACACACCAGCCAGTGCTAGTAAACCCTGCACGCTGGCGGTATCAGCCAATCCCGATGCACACTGACCTGCAGTCTCAGATCCAAAACCTTTTGGCTGACCTGTGCAAGCAAGGATGCATCCATCCCGTAAAATCCTCCACTTACCTTTCAGCCAGATAGGGCATCCCCAAACCAGGAAAACCAACAGAAGCTTGCCTAGTGGTAGACTACCGGCAAGTGAATCATTGCTGTAAACCTCTCCAAATGCCCGCTGCGTAAACCGTCTCGGACATCCTCGATGGCATAACCAAGATGCAGAGGGGCGGAGAATGGTTTGCCACCACACTAGACCTAAAGGACATGTTTTATTCGATCCCTACACATGACCCATATGGGATCCTTTATATGTGCGTAGGCGGACAAATGTTTTCCTGGAAGGGTTGCCTGCAAGGCTACCACAACGCACCGGCACTGGCAGCCACAGCGATGAATGGGATGATTGACAGCTTTATTCGTCCCCGCCCAGAGACTGCAGACGTTCGCATCTGGACCTATGTCGACGACTTTGTTATTATAGGGCACAGAGGCGCCACGGTCCACGCCACCACTGCGGACCTAAAGGACCACCTGAGCAATCAAGGATGGACGGTAAACCCGGCCAAGTCCATGAGCGAGCCATCCTTGGACATTAAGTTTTTGAGGACACAATTCACAGGACAATGGTGATTGAGAACAGCTCACAATGCTACCGCTGAGTTGTCCTTATGTTGGCCAATTACACAAGCAGACTTTCAAGGTCTGCTAGGCCAGCTGAATTCGTTCCGCAATTTCATACCGCCATCACATCTGAAAGTTATCCAATGGTTGCAGCACCAAATTCGCAAGAAAACACGATGTAGAGCTCCATGGAGTGAGCGTGACCAAACCGTGCTGGAAAAGGTTATGACAGAGGTTAAAAAGATGCATCTGATCACACCCCCTGCCGGCAATCTCCAGACAATTCATGTAGGCTACACGACGGAGAATATCTGGTTCAGAGCCAGTGACGCCGGAACAAGAGACCTCGCGTACACTGGTCACCGCGCACTTCAAAGCCACCAACATCAGTATGGTTGTCTAGGAAAAATCATGCTTGCGGCTCAGCTGGAAGAACACCTTTCAGCAAACCCAGGTGTACTTGTTGCAACTGGCGGCACCACACTGGGATTACTTGACCCTAGCAAAATCCACCCGGAGTATCAGGGCACAGGAAAAACCTTGGAGCGCCCTAGTCCTTCATCACCAATATTGCTGGTCGGCATGGCAAGTCACTGACAGAGAGATGATTTCGGCCACTGAAGAGGATGATCTCACTGTACCACGATTGTACCACTGTACCACGAGGACCACATCCCCAGCGTGGATAGCTTCAGATGGTACATCCCGTGATGGCGGAGGGTATGGATATTATTGTGACCCTTGTCATGACTACGAGCTCCAAACGTCTCATCCAGGAGAGTTGGTCCAAGCATCTGAACTATGAGGCTTTCAATTAGCTCTTGAACACACCTACCAACACCACAATGGGACACTTCCAGTTCCCGTCATAGCCGTAGACTCAGAATATATATATAGGATTGTCACTGGAATGGCACAAGTTACAGGACACATGGCCCTCTGGGACGATGTCAAGGCTACCTTACTAAGCTTCTCTGTCCGTCCCTTAATCAAGCGCACATGAGCTCACCAACCTGACACGGACCCCATACGTGCCATCATAGATCAGCTACTGGCCCACCAAGGACCCATGAACCAAAAGGATGTACCTCAGTTACACGTCGCTGACATCATAGACGCTGATCCCTTTCTCACTTGGCTCCACGAGCATTGGGGACACCTTGGAGCAAAAAAGGCACAAGCTCGCTGGAGGGAGCAAAGCAACAAAGGACCGAGTGTAGAGCAATGGAAAAGAATAATTCAAGCCTGTTCTGCCTCTGCGCGAGAAAAGCTGGTGCACCACAAGCACCAAAAGGGCTCCTATGACCCAGTGCACTTTGCTCCAGGTAAGGTGTGGCAGGTGGACCTGCTCGGGCCACTCCCAGGAGCCAAGCCACCAACAAGGGGCTAGCAATCGTAGACCTGGGAACCCGTCACATCCTCGTCCTCCCCACAAGGAAGACCACTGCTCCCATAATTCAAGGATGCCTACAGCTCACTTTCACTCGTTGGCAAGTGCTCCACATCATGCACTTCGATGGAGGACCACCTTTTAACTCCAAAGGCTTAGAGCGGTTCGCAACGGAGCATAACGTTCAGTGGCATCATCATCTACCCTATCGCCCACAGTCCAATGGCGTTGTAGAGTGCCAGATACAACTATACAAGGAACAGTTAAGACTGAAGGAAAATGGATCATTTAAGAACTGGACCAAGTACAACAATAATGTATTCATTGCCATGAATGCCACCAAAGCTTTGTGGGATGAACGTGCCCCAGTGCCACGTCCACCTTGGAAGCCATGTTACTCGGCCCAAGAAACAGTGTGGCTAGCCATTCCCAGGGCTACCAACAAGCGCCCAATCCCAGCTCCCGATGCTGTACTTAAACCCGGCGAGTATCCGAATACCTATTTTGTTTCTCTTGAATCAGTCTCACCCGCGCGCACTGTCTTGGCCCACCATAATTGGCTAAGTTGACATAGTACAGTTTAGTATACATTACTAACGAACCCCAAGTTCTGTTTTCCAGCCCGAGATGGTATTAACCGCCGATGCATGACATGGTGTGAAATATTGACAACTGTCACCGTGAGTGAACCCATCAGCGACGATCCCTCGACAAAAACGCCATGCTACATCTAGACAGACGCGGTTAGATTCAGTCCCATCAGAGTTATTTGAGGTTTTCATCATCGCCGTGCACTTAATTGCACTTTTTGATACATTGTTAATTCCTTATTATGCATTTGTATTAGATGTTGTAATTTATACGTTTCAGTTCTGTATGAGACCTACTCGCTCGAGTATGGGAGAAGAGGTTCTCGAGCTCAAACATAGCTGAACTTGGCATTTGGTCAAGGGGGCATGTGATAAAGTAAAAGTGACCAAATGCCAGGCGTGAGAGCAAGTTATGCTCGTGGCGGGAACAGCCCGATAGCCGCGCGATCAGCGCATGCAGCAGAATCCCCGGCTCATGCAGTCCGTTCAGCGCGCCAAAAAGGACTTAATCCTATTGGCTATTCGGGCAGTCTAAAAGCAAAGCCCTCTGAAAAAAAGGGAGGGACCCACACAATATCGGAGAGGCCTGATCACCCTCACCGGAGGTCCTGCATCCACAAAATCCCTTCCCCTGGACGCCCCCATCACGACCAAATCATTCAGATGTGTTTAGAGCTCTTGAGTTACCTGTAAGCTTAATCTTGAAGCTGTCGTTAAACGCACCACCGATACGAAAGTGTGAGTAAAGCATTTATTTGTTATGTTGCCTCCTTAATTTTTTTTTTTAAATGGGAAGAAATATAAGAGAAGGAGAAACAAGGTCCCATGACCCTTTCGTCATCCGGCCTGTTCGTATCTGAGGGTTTACCCCCCCCGCCCCCCCAGTTCCTTGCCACAGTAAATACAAGTACCATCTTGCGGCAGAGTTCCTTCCTGAACAGCAGCACACACGGAGATGCCAAAGGGATGGCTGGAGCGTGAGCATGCTTCGGCGCGGAGCTGCCTGCCGACCATCCCCACACTGGAGCACCCTCGTGTCCCAGCCAGCCCCTCTGCATCACACTGAGCTGGGTTGGAGCAGCTCCAGACTGGCAGGTTGATCCCCCGGGATCCCCTGCCAGCCGGGGCTGCTCCATCCCAGCTCAACGTGCTGTGGTCCCATGAGCACATGAAGACACGGCACCCGGGAGCAATAAACTCTGACATGATATGCACTGGAGTTTATTCATGCATATTAATTTCATGCGTAGATGTGCCGTGGTGACATAAACTGGGCCAGTGTTGGGGACAGGATAATAAACCAGATGGGAGCAATTCCCATGTTCTTATTTCACTAGCATAGTGTAAAGATAAATCCATTTTAAAGATGGTTCATTTTGATCCATGCTAAATGACAGATTGCCTTGCATCCTGTTCATCTCCCATGGGTTTTGTTCATGAGAAGGGTGACAGGGCAGAGTGCTGCAAAAGCTGCGATGACACCAATGTTTTTTGCTGATGCAAGCAAAAGAGAATGGCAGTAGCAATTTGAATTATTTGAAAACCTGGGAGGAAACAAGAATGATTAAGTCTTTGTAAAATGGAAAAAGACAAGGATCTCTCAGGGAAATGTTCACTAGAAATAACACAACCACATCAAATAATATTCAGTGTCTAACAAAGGGAGGAATGGCAGCCGGTTGAATATTGCCTAAGCCAAGACAATTTCAGACTGAAGCTGACAGTCACCTTGAACAAAGAGTAACCTTTAGATCAGAGGTAGTTCACAGGACATATTAAGTAAGCCCCCAGTGCTGATCTCATAGATCTCATAGCTGACCCATGCAGTGTGCGTCGCACCAGTGGCACACTCAGGACCTGGGATGCACACTGCCCATGGCTCCTGTTCCTGCTGGTCAGGGGACTGCACCATATTGCTGCCCATTCTGGCCAGTCTGGGATGTGAGCTGCACACGGTGCCCACTCTAGCAAGTCCAGGACATGAAACATGTGCAGTGTGGGTCCCAGACCGGCCCAAGTGGGCATTAAGTGTGGCACAGTCCTGGACCGGGCGCTGGATCTGGCACAAGCGGAGGGATCCATGGGTTCCCACATGCTGGATCCAGTACCTGCTCTTGCTGGTCTGTGACTGCACTGCACACAGCTGCCTGTGGGTCATGTCCTAGAAAAGCCAGAGCAAGCATCACGCATGCTAGATCCAGTGTGGAGTCAGGGGTCTGTGGGCACGATGGGCCAGCCCTGCACCATCCATCTAACCCATGGACCAGTCCCATGCCACACATGCCACAGGGCCAGATGAGTTCGACCCCTCTCCTTCAGATGAACCCATAGTTCAGTTTTTGGTGTTCTTGAACTCCACTGCATGTACCAATAACCATGATTGCTCACTTATAAAGAAAAAGAGAGGCAAAATCTAGGAGCAAAAAAGCCAGGCCAAGGGAAATTATGACTATACTGATTTCCACAATTGAAAAGATGTACACATCTCCTATCACTGTCACAGAATTGTTGATATTTTAAACAATATCGTCTTAGTGGGTTCCCTTTGTTCTACTTCCAAATTATTTTTATGGGGGAGGAGCTGTTGACAAACGAATCTGCAGCTTAATAAGCAGAGATGACAATCTTACCTTTTATTGACCTGCCTCTCCAAACCGGATGCTGAGATAATACAGCATTATTGCATCGCACACAATGCAACTAGATCAGAGCTTATTTCAAGAAAAATCACAACCAAAAGCAAGTGATCGACTCCAAAGAAATGGAAACTAGCCTTGTTTAAAGGAGATTGGGCGGTCACCTCGCTGGGGTCACTTGACCCCAGCTGTCTTTTCCTGCCTAGTGCAGGGGGACTGGGCCCGATGATCTGCAAGGTCCCTTCCAGCCCCTAACCATCTATGCTCGGTTGTAAACAATCCCGAAAAGAGGAAAGCAGCATCTCTAATGAGCCTGGCCCTGCATTTTACTCTACTCTACAAAGAGAAGAGTCATAAGTTGTCTTGTGCTGTAGAATTATTTTATGCAGAAGTTTGCACAGAGGTGGAATATCATGCTTAGGCCAGGATGTGGCTTAGGCTGAGTGGATGCACTGGGAGGGGTGGGAATAGGCCATGCACAAAGCCTCCTCTATCTTAGCCCAATCCAGGAGCCAAAGAAAAGAGGCCCAAAAAGAGCTGGCAATGCAAGGTGACTTGCTAGGGTGCAGAGCAGCGTGGCCTAGAGGAGAGGAAGCCTGCTGGGCTTTGGGGAAGGGGCCGCAGAGTAGTGGAGGAAGGCAAACCCTGCCACACTTCCCACAGGCTCGCTGAACCAAATTGCTCTACACGGGATAGATGCCTGCTAGCAGCTCCCTGCAGCCCACCTGTCTGCAGATAAGATAGTCGAATCCCACAAAGCCGTATCTGTGTGATAATAACACTCCATATGCCCCTGAGGTTGTCTCACCTAGCAATCTCAGGTAGCTTCATGGACTTAATTCATTGTGCTCAGGGTAGGAAACTATTAGTTTCCCCATCCATAAAATGGTGACATTAAGGGCGCCTATACATGAGCAGCAAGGTTGCCCCAATGCTGTGTAATTAGTGCGCTGGAGCAGACTTGATTAATCGAGTCTGCTGGAGAGTGGCAATTACTGAGCTCCAGCAGACTCCAGGGTCACGTGTACCATGCTTAAAAATGGCAGTAGGGGCACTTTAACTAAAGCTCTTTTGAGGAGATGTAGTTAAAGCACCCCTGTTGCCATTTTTAATTGTGGGGACACTGATACACAAGACACTCCAGGCATTTTAATTACAGCGGCTCTCAGCCGCTGTAATTAAAACACTCCACCCCCCAGCTCTCACTCCTGGAGAGCATGTATAGATCCCCTAAGAGGGAAATGTTGCAAGGCAATGGGTGAGTTCAGAATTCGGGTTTCTTTTCTGCAAGTCGTACGTACTGCCAAGCCAAGCTCCATCCTGCCATAGGAAATTGCAAGGTCCCCCTTTCTCTTCTGGTTCAAAGTTATCCCAAGTCATTTTAGTCGAAGGGACAGGGGAGAAAAATACTTACGAAGTTTTCTGGCTTGAACAGAACCATAATTTTGCATGAGGCCAGTGTCAAATGACTGCGTGGCTTCTTCAACTCTGCCTAGATGGGCCATTTTATTCAGTCACCCAACAGTTCATTTCCCTAATGAGCCAAACTTGTCTGTGTTCCCTATCATGAACGACATTATTATTCTACAGATGAGCCTGCAAAGGATCAGACGATGGGAAAACCACCTGCCAGACAGAACACGCATGGCTTGCCTTTAACCTTAGATTGCAGGCCATGAAATGATCCGATGCCGAGGGCTAGCATTACAGTGTGGCAATAAGATGACCAGCCCTTGCAAATAAACACATGCATGGCTATACCAAAATAACTTGCTCCAACTTCCTAATCCCTCTGCCATTCTAAGTCTCCGGATGAGTTATAATACTGACACATGCTGCCTGTCATTATAAGCATCTAGATGAGTTATAGGCATTGCTGTGAGTCCTTCACAGTTGAAGAAGGCTGGGCAGTCACGGGGATGGTCAAGTCTTGTGTTGTGGACCCACAGACGACTGCACAGTGTCATCACAAAATGCACAGCTCTACTCAACAAGATGTATGGGGGAAGGAAAATGAGACCTTGCCTATCTTTTTCTCCCATGACGAAGTTGTTACCACGTCTGGCTGAGTCTGACAGAGTGGCACAGAGAGAGGGCAGCACCCCACCTCTCCTTGGTCACAACAGGCCCGTTTCTTTTGGATGGCTTTTTTTGTTTTTTAAAAAGAAACGTGACCAGGCATCTCAGCTTGGTAACCCCCACTTTCCCCAGCAAAAATCAAAAGGCTTGCTTTAGCTGTTGGCAGGATCGGTGGTGTTTGTTTCCTCTCAAGGTTGCTCCCTGGTTGCGGAGAACCCGGGCTGTCCCAGGAACGTTCGTGCACGCTCTCGGTCTATTCAGGAGGCATTGCTACCTCGTCATTAGAGCACCGGGCAAAAGGATTACACGGCTCTATTTGTGGCTCGGTCGCTGACGAGCGAAGACGCTGTCGGCAAGCCACTTGAGCTCCCTCACGTGCCTCGGCTCACCTCGGTAAAAAAGGGCAGCTCGTGTCATTCGTCCTTGCGCTACAGCACATATACAAGGTGGGTGAAAAAAAAAAGTTATCGGCCACGTTTGCAAAGGGAAAAATCTGATCTGCTAACATTTTGCGGATGCTGAAGTGACTAGGCAAGCATCCAGACCTGGCAGATCAGGCCCAGTGGAGGAGCAAGAGCAGAACTGGGCGGGGGGTAAATCTGATACCACTTGCCCCTCCCCTGCTCGCAAGCCCATGTGCGTGTACACTTGCCCAACGCAGGCTTTCCCGTTGCTCTTTCCTGCCCGGCGCTCTGAGCGGGGCCACCCGCTCGTCTTCTTTCCCCTCTATTTGTGCACAGTGCGAATTGCAGAGGCTGACAACTTGTCCAGCAGATCCTTAGCAATTCACGGCAGCCAGGAGGCCTGCAGAGGCAAAGTGATGCCACCTACGTATTTGTCATCTGCAATGCCGAAACCGATAGCAGCGTACAAATGGTGTCACTCGATCCCCTAACCTCCATTTGATACTTCACGTGTTATCTCATGTTTCTTGGGGGCCCTCCTCCCCCCGAGGGAACGGCCAGAGACAAGCCCCACTACACTCATATCAGAGAGCTGTTCACATTAGCTGAACAGCTGCCTGCAGCAAAAAGGACAGGGTAAAAAACAAGTGCATTGGCCTGAAGTGCCTCTCAAAAAACTATCCCCGCATGAATTATCTGCTGTTCATCAGAGCTTAAATACTTGCAATTCTCCACAGTTACAGCACTGCTATTATGAACCTGGTCGTTCTCCCTGTTTGGGTCTCGCTGCAAAGCATGCACGGTCATTGCTCGAGTCAGGTGTGGGGCCAGAGAGCATCCTAAAAGACCCAGATGAGAAGGACAGGTTTGGAGGTGAAAGCTGAATATGTGCCACCCTCCCTCCGGCGGTCAAGGCAGGTGAAATGGGAACAACTAGGAGAGAAGCTGGCAGCAGCAAAGCGCAGGGTCTCTAATGGCTTCTACAGCACATAGGGCCAGCTCGCCCTAACAAGGGGAAATTTAATACACAAGACGCGAAGCGATTGCTGGGTGCCCCACATGGGAGATGCAGAGACGCGGGCGCCATCCAACCTGCCACGGCCCTGGCCCGACAGCACGGAAAGGAAATTAAATCGGCGTTTAAGATCCTTGCTAGCCATCGCGACAGTTTACAGTCAAGTTGTCAATCAAGCAGATGCATTCCTTAAATGCCCATGATTAGCTCTCTTCCCCAATTAGCAAGAGAAGAATCACAGCTCTTGTACAAAGTGGCTACAGAGACACCCATTAATTTCCACGGACCTAAATGTAAACAGTAATGAAAAGCGTCTGCTAACTTTCCAGAGAGAAAGAGAAAGAGAGGGAGAGAGATGTCTCTGGATTTTCTTTTTCCATCTCTGGAAAGAACTGAAAAGCTATTTACTCCTCAGCTATCCATTTCCCTTAGTCCAACACACCCCACCGAGCCTTGATCTGTCAATACTCAAGATCTTAATAAATGCTTGGCCTCCTCTTCCCCTGTCTGTTTGTGAGCTCTTCTGAATGGCGAAGAGCCCAGTTGTCAGCAATAGCAAGGATCCTGGGCTGGTGATCCAAATTATGTATTTATTGACCGCCTGGTTAATCTATAGGGAAGACTCCTTTCTGGGAGATGATCCCTGCATTCATTGAGGACCAGGGAGCAGCAGCTGCAGCCCACAATGCTCTAAATCACCCAGCAGAAAGCAGATAGGGAGGGGGGAAAGGATTTATTCAAAGCAGACCCATCACCCCCAGCAATAATCTGCTCAGGCGGGAAATGAACACTGGGAAAGAAAGAGGAATACTGGCCACGGAGAGACGGGGCCTGGGGAGCAGGGCAAGGCAGCAGAGAGGCAGAAGCGCTGCAAATGTACGTTCAGAGGGAACAAAGCCTACGGGCCCAGGCATTAGTCCGGAGCATGATTGCACTAAACAAATCACGGCGGAATCAGCAATTGGCAAAGTAATTGGCGTTATTACAGCTGATGGAAAATTTCTGATGCCGCCCATGTTCTCCTTTGAAATAGTACTCAGCTATTTAATTTGTTTGGCTTTCATTCAGCTGATTGCTCTTTTCTGCTGGAGTTTATCAGGAATAAATGGACAGGCTCAGTAGACAGAGACTTGGGCTTTCTTTTTTTTTTCCCTCCTCGCACCCCTACGCCAGAAAGACAGGACAGAGCTTCCTTCTGGGTGTGGGAATGGCTGACTCGCGCACCCCCTCTACCCTCGCCCCTCTCGGCTGGGCTCAGCTCCGGAGCTGCGGGGGCTCTCATTTGCAGAGGACAGGGAGCAAGAAGGAAGGGGGCAGGCTTAAAGGGAATGCCAAAGTCCCAAGTTTGGGATGTTGAGAAGCAGATGCTAAAATGCAGGTGTGGGAGGTGATCTGAGGGCAGAATTTGAGCACTTTGCTCATATGTACACACATGCATGCACACATGCACAGACAGACAAGGTCCCTTGGGTGAATCTGATATCTTTTATTAGACCAACCCAAATGGGTGGAGAATAGTTATTAGCAAGCTTTCGGGTTCAAAAACCCTTCGGCAGGCTAAAGAAGCTTCAGCGGTCGGTGTGCGCTCTTCCTGGATGGTCCTGAGACCAACACGGCTACAACCGAAACCCCTGCACACGTGCACAGCACTTTAATCCACCTCGTAGAAAAATCACGTACCTCTGCCTTGCACCACAGTTAATAATGAGTGACCCTTAAACTTTGTCCACAGAAAAGATGCTTCAAAAATGTCCCGAAACCCTTGCTCGCGCTCTCTGATCAAAGCCCCCTGCTGAAATATGGCCCTTGGGGAGTTGGAAAGGCACATGGCAGGGCAGGAGGAGGGAATGATGGCTTAAGGCAGCAATGCCAGCCTCCCTGCTCAGACAAACAGAAAGCACCAGGAAATCATTAGCTTGTGGCTTGAGCCTGGGGCCAAAATCTGGATCTATGTGCAATGGGCCCCACCGTGGAAGGCAGCTCTGGTGCACGTCCCTGTCCCCACAGCACCCAAACCAAGCGGGGTTGGGCAGGTGACCAATGTATCCTCGCCTGCCTTTGGTGGAAAATAAAGCTGTGAACTTGGGAGACAGCCCCATCCACTAGAGTGACTTCTTTAATTGCGTTTCTCTACCTGCTGCCACTCACTAGGCTTACTCGCCCCTGTCTCACAGCGCCTTCCCCAGACAGCCACTGGGGCCTTGCAGGGCCACCATGCTTAGGACGCCACAGTCCCCAGCAGCACCTTCCTCAGGGCACTCCTCCATGGTCTCCCACCTCCCTTACAGCCATGCCCATACCTCATGGTTTAATAAACACCACCAGAAATGGACCTAGACAGAAGTCACTTGGCTCCTGTGCAAAAAAAGAGGCTCCTTCTTTCCAGGTTGTGCTGAACTCCACTGCGTGTAGGAAGGATCAGTCCAAGGCTCATATGGCCAGGCTCATATGGCCCTTCGCTCCTCCTCTTCCAGCCACCGAATTCTCAGGAGGTTACAGGAGTTTCCTATTCTCATCAGCAGTATCCCTAGTCCTGCCACAGCCAGTAGCCAGTTATGACCTGGAGTCCTGTAGCTTTCTAACTGGGCCCCCCACTCAGTAACAATGGTTGGGGACCCCTTCTGCACTGCCCTTATCTCCTCCCAGCTAGACAGTGATGGACTGAAGCTCCTGATTTGAGTATTGGGGGAAATTCAGATCCATATCCCAAACCCTCTCAGTCACGCAAAGGGACCATTGGACACCTCAGCTCCAGGCTGTGGTGTAAGGAGCCTGGGTTTGCAGGGCTACAAAATAAGCAGACATTTTCTGAAGGGGGAGCTGGAGGAGTTTTACAACCACGGACTTTGTGAATTTTACGTTTAGGTCCATGGTGTTTGCGAATGCATCTGCTCTAAAGGTCTCGGTTAGCTGGAGCTCAGCACCCGGGAGCTTCACCTTGGTAACTAAAGTTCAGGATGGATGCTAATATCCACGTCTCTTGTCTGTTCTTCTAGCTGCTCAGAGGCCGTGCAACCATAAGCTCCCTTAACCGGAAAAACTGTACTGTTAGCAGCTCTGTAGACGTGTCAAAGTAAGTCTCCTCAAGTATCAGGGATTTATTTCCTTGTATAACGTCTACCTGGAATGTGTCTCTCTGAGCCTGACTGATCAAGTCCTACCTTGGCAAACATCACAGGGACAGAATACAGTTAGATGTAGTTCACTTACAATGACGGGCACCCTAAGGAGGAACATCAGGGCTATGTTTCACCATTACAGATCAAAGCTTGCTCCATTTAGGGAGAATCCCCACAGCAGAGAGAGGGTTTGGCAGCACAACTCTGACGGAGATGCAGGAAGCCAGGCTCTGCTCTCTTCGGGCAGAGAGGAGGGTGTGGGCCAATGGTTTAAGGCTGCATCAAAGCAAATTGAGACTGGATATCCACAATAAAAAGATAAAAGTACAGGCTGCCTAAAGAAGTTGTGGACTCTCGGTCACTCGAGGTGTTCAAGAAGAGGTTGGAAGCCGCTGTTCAGGGATGATGTAGGTGTAGCTATGCCTGTTCTCTATCATGGATATTTCCCATGCTTCTGGGCTTTGCTGGTTTTACTTCTCCAGGGCATTGGGTGTTAGCTACAGCTAAAGCTGGGGACTTCAACTGGACTGTGCCAATGCTCCCGTTGGGAACAAAGCCAGAGGAACCTGGCTAGAGTGTCTTGCGTCTCCGTTCAGGGTCAGACCGATTACCATACTGGGGTCAGGAAGGAAGACCTTGGTCAGATGGGTATGGGCTGTAGGGCTTTTTGCCTTCCTCTGTAGCAGGGAGTGCGGCCCTCTACCCAGGGCCTCTTGAGCCTATATTGACAACATTGTATAGAAGCAGGACATGGCTCTCTTGTTTTACCTCTGGTGGGTTAGCTTGTGAGGTCTATGCTGTATAGAGTTGAAGGTAGTCTTATGTAGAGTTTAGATTATGGTTGTATGGGATGGTTTGGATAGGGTTGGCCTCCGGATGTCCTTTCCAGTTCCTATTTCTCTATTTCACCTGGAATGGCTATGTTGATATATAAAGACATAGACTTTAGAGTAAGATTTAAAGCGATGGTTCAATAAAGGAACCTGGGCCCCTTATGGACCAAACTGAAGATGTGGCCAAAGTGTAGCCCATTGGGCTCCTCAATAACGCTGGCCAATATGCTCATCTTTCACACAGAGATGCAGCTCATGAATGCCATAGATGCCTGCTTTTGAGATGGGATAGATGGCCCTTATTGAAGCCCTGCATTGAGTCTTAGTGGATTTGGATTCACCTCGTCTGTGCCCCTATCTCGCCGCCTATCAGTTCCCCCTCTGTATAAAAAGCAGTGATAATTCCACCTTGTGTCTTGCTTGGCTAGGCCAGTGCTTGCCCACCTTTTCAGACTCGAGCCTGTCCTTGGAAAATGTCATCTCTTAGCTTTCATTCATTTACTGACTAAAGCCAAAATAAGAGACCAAGTCTTGTGAATCTCATGAATCACCTAATATTGTGCAACACCCTTAAGAGGATCTCACTGGAGAGAGTCACTGGACTAGACAGAGTAAGCTCTGCCTTTTACTTGGTGTCCCACATGGTCCAGACCTAGGCAGGGGCATCTTGATTTCTGCACTTGCAAATACCGCTGCAATACACCTACTAGGAGGTGTGAGAAAACCAGAACAGGCCAGGCAAAGTCAATTTTAGCTCTCCATTAATTGCACAGTGCTTGTCTGGTGCAACAAGTAAACCAAAGAAACAGGACCACGTTCTGACTGCGGCTAAAAACGGGTACTTCTCATTACTGAAAGAAACAGGAGTCTGGCAGGTGCTACACTAAGCAATGTGGCAAAAAGGTGAAAGGAACAGAGAAGTGGGCCACAGAGCTTTTCCAGCTCGGTATAAAAACAGTTTACATTCATACAAAGCCTTTCATCCCAAGGATTTTACAAGTGTACTTAGCCTGACAGACATGTGCGATACCATGGGAATGCAGCTACATTGGAGGTGGAACGTCACAGTCGAACAACAGTACTCAACAACCGTACAGGATCGACTTGGAGCAGCAGTGGGAGCTGAGGGAGGCAGAAAACACAGTTACACTGCCAGGAATAGGGCTGAGGCTCAACGTGCAACTTAGGCACTAAGAGAAAAAACCTTCCCCCCCACCCTGTGTAGAGCCCTTTTACTGTGCACAGGTCCCTTTGCAGTGGCATGGAGCGACCCTAAAGAGATATAAGCCTGACAACCATGCTGGCTGAAAGGGACTTCAGGGTTATGGTTGATCATAGGATGAACACGAGCCATCAGCGCGATGCTGTAGTCAACAGCGCTAATGGGATGCATTAGCTGATGCACTGCAAGCATAGCTAAGAGATACTTCCTCTCTACTCAGTGCTGGTGAGACCCCAGCTAGAGGACCGGGTCCAGTTCTGGGCACCATCCGTGAGATGTGGGGAATCCTGAAAGGGTCCAGAGAAGGGCTACAAGAACGAGTAAGGGCATGGAGGACGAACCTGATGAGTAAAGACTAAGGGACCTGGGACTGTTCAGTCTGGGGAAGAGACGACTGAGGGAGGACTTGGTACCCAATTATAAAGTATGTAAGGGGTGATATTGGGAGGTGGGAGAAAAACTGTTCACTAGGGCATGCCAGGGAGGGACAAGGAACAATGTCCTTAAACTGTTAGAGGACAGTTTCAGGTTGGATGCAAGGAAGAACGTCTTTCTGGTAAGGGTGACCAGAGTGTGGACTAGACTTCCCGAGGAGGTGGTGCAGTCCCTGCCCTGGGACGTCTTCAAGGGGAAACTGGACAGACACCTGGCTGGGATCATTTGATCTCAGCAGTACTCCTTCCTGGAGCGGTGGGGTTGGACTCAATGATCTTTCGAGGTCCCTAGTTCCAGCCCTTGATTTCTGTGATTTTGCAACATGCTAAACTGGCAGGAAATCAGACTTAAACCTACACGTGCTGCAAAATAATCACAGGACATCTTTCCGCAGCAAGCAACTTGGGACGTCTGCTGTATCCTAAGGAAGCTCTTCTGTCCGGTGTCACTCTGTGTCCCCAAGAGACAGCCTTTCAGAACCAAATAAATGACTAAGGAATCAGCTCAAACCCATGTGGATGCCCTTTCCCTTGTAAGAGGGCAAAAAACTTACAAAAGCAGCAGCAGAGGGGACCACAAGCAGAACCCCCTGGGGACTGCAGCTGCCACACTGATTTCTCTGTAGGTCGCACCATGGCCGGTTTGCAGGGACAGAAAGCAAGGTTTTGTCCTGCCTTAAAATGATGGTTTCCAATCAACCAGACTGGAGGGCAGGATCTGAAACAATGGATTATAATCAGTGTGATCCAGGGATGGACGGGCCATCTCCAGATCCAGACTGCACATACAAACAGCAGCACACCAAGGCAATGAGGACACGCTGCTCCACCAAGCCTGAAATCAGCATCTCCTACAAACCATGGTGCACACAGGGGATCCACCCAACTCTTGGAGGCAGAAGATACAAGATGGCCCAAGCAGTGAGGGGTGCACATCGCACCTCCTGTTTTCACCCACTGTAATGTCTCATGAGAATTGCATTCAAATGCATCCTCTCTTTTTGAGAAATCGCTAGATGTACAGCCTTGGGAAGGCAGGGGGCAAGGTGAGGGGTGAAGGATCTTTACAACCTCTGGTGTCATCTTCAGAAAAATACCCACTTTTATATATCCAGCCCAAAATGATTCAGTGATTGTGTGAGACTAGTGCTATCATTTGTTTCACCCGGGGACTACAATATTGCCTTCGCATTTCTGTTCCTCCCGAGTTCCTGCCTGCGCCACTGCTGGGCCAGAGGAGAGAGATGATAAGTCTCATAAAGCTGCAAAAGGAGAAGCCTGAACTTGAGCTGGTCTAATGAGCCAATTTGAGAGCTGGAAAGAACCGACAGACAAGTTCAATGTTGGGAAGGTCAGATCTTCCCTTCTGCATGCTAAACAGACGTAAAATAGCTTGCTTCCATTAGGAGCAGCCAATAGGCCATGAGATGAGGATGAGAAAAAGGGAGAGAAAACACACCTCCCCCAGTTATTCATTTCTTTTCCAAATAGAACAGGTTTCCCCCCTCACCAATTCCCACAGAGCAGCATTTCCCTCTCCATGTTTCTTTACTACAGGCACCTAAGGTTCAGTTCGCGTTAGGGTTGGGAAGAAGAAAAGGGTCAGTGAATGCAGCTTTGGACATGATCCCAAATCCACTCAAGTCTACAAAAAGACTCCCATTCACTTCAGCGGGCTCCGGATCAGCTAAAAAGAGTTATATCGGGGACATCTACCACCAGATAAAGATTCCTTCCAAAAATGCAGCCTGCTCCAATAGATACAACTCTGGAGTGGGGGTCAGCATCGCTTCTTGAGTCTGCTACCGACACGCCGCATGGTCTTGGGCAAGTCACTTCACCTCCATGTTCCCAGGCCTACAAAAGCCTACCTTCCTTTGTGAAAGGCTTGGAGAGTCGTGGGTGAAAAGCACTGCGTAAAAATTAACACTTGCCGTACACAATGAAATGCAGCTATAAAATGAATTAGAGGGAGCGCAGAGGCTGTTAAAAGCTTGACGCCAAATGCAAAGAGTTGGTTCAATTTGCTGCGGCGCTTGCAATGCTCCCTGCTCTTTGCAGAGGGAAAATATTGCCGTGCAGATAAATACAGCAATGTGGGAAAGGTCCAGCTTTTAATGAGGTCCATTGTAATGGAGAAAAACGTACCTTTCATTAAGCCCATGAATGGCTTATTCATTTTTTTTTATCCTAAAAAGAATGTTTTCCCTAAGAAGTTGCCAAGTCGTGTGTAAACAACTTAGGCTAACGCACCTTTGTACTTACTCCAACACTTCCCCTCTGCATGGGAGGAGTTCCCTGCAAACATCCGCAACTCACCTCGCCATCCTCCTTCAAATCCTTCCTTATAACTCTCTTTTGCTGTGATGCACAGACAAAATGAAGAGCCATGAGGAGTCTGCAGCAGGCCCGCTTGATCACGTGGACTAACCTCATCTCAGCAGCACCTGCCTGTATGCAGGGGAACTGCCATCGTGAACTTTTGGGAAAATGGGCCGTCACCTCGGGCAGCCACTTACACAGAGTTTAAGGTCCGTGGCAGACTGCTATGCGGCGCGGCAATATTACGGCAGTGGAAATGGTGCTAATGAAAGATTTCAGATGAGCGAACTGGAGACAGAAGGACATCTTTATTCAGCCACTAATGAGGTAGAGTGCACAAAGCAGGAGCTCAACTTCTCCCACCACTACCACCACCACCATGCCAGTACTTCACTCCTAATCATCTCTAAGAATAGCATCAGAATTGGGTTCTTACATCCAATGCTTTTATTATTATTAGTCTCTCTGCTGACACTATCACGAAGAATACCAATTAGGACCGGTTGTGATGGCTATTTTGTTATACAGGACAAGGCTGAGATCACGGGTTGAAAACAGCAGCTTGGAAAGAACCTGTTTTTAGCTCAAGTGGGCAAATACACTCTGTAATTAAATGACTGCATGTTGATTTTTTTTTGTTAAACAGCACAATGCTGCCCAATCCTTTTATTCATTCATATGCAAGGTGTGGAGAAAATAAATGTGGCTATCGATAGATGAAAAGGTTAAAGAAGAAATGCACTGCTGTTGTTTCAACACTATGAGCATCTGCTGACAAGAGAAGTGCAAAAGATGACATTCTTGGGGCTGTCAGGAAACGTGCATGAAAAAGAAATCCTGTTATCAAATACAGGAAAATGATGGTTGAGGGTGTTTCTTGGACTTTTAAAAGCATCACATTTTTAAGCGTCAGCAAGCAGATGGCTGCAAAACATTGCTCTGAGACCAGCAAGCTGTTTAGATGTGACAGATCATTTTGTTGTCTTGGCCTTTTGACATTTACTGATTGGTGTGTTTGTGCGATCGCATCAAGGGCAGCTGAGAGAGGAGTTTGAAGCCACGAGAGACCTCTGCTCTCCGGTGACTATATTCTGTCTAGAAGAAAAGAAGGGGCAGAAATGATGGCTCGCTTGCATGCTCTCACAGAGGCACAAAAGATGGCAAGGTTGATTCTGGGCTCTCTGCTGTACCCAAAGTCATTCTGCTAACGCAAGGGACTTGCGATAACTCTGCAAAGACCAAGAAAGACAATGCTGGTGGGCAAAGAAAAGCACTTTGAAGAGTCTGCAGCCGTGGAGCTGTCTCCTATGGCCGAAAGTATACACCTCACATTGAATTTGCATTCACATTTATTAGTCCATAGCTCAGGACTTATCCTGTATTCCTCCCTGGACTTCCACACGGTAGCTGTAATTCCCCTTATTTGGCTCAGAGAAACAAATCAAGCTATCC
>JAGPOW010002514.1:59342931-59367124 GCA_030014935.1 Caiman crocodilus | reverse complement strand
GACCTACTATGTCGCATCGGAGATGCCAAGTGTAGATTAAATGCTGATAGACAAACTCCTCCTCACTGCAACTAGCAGCGATGTCTAAGGGACTTGGAGGCTGTGGACTCCCTCCCAACCCCGGGAACGGATGCAAGACCTATTGCTCCATTTCACTGCAAAGCAGACCACTGGTAAATTCAAAGAATAACCCTATATCGCTGAAGAGAGACTAGTGGCTGAGATCATTCAAAAAGTGCTTTCAGTCCCGTTTGCTGCGATACTATACTGGGGTTCAACTGCAGAGAAAAGCCCTTCCGTGTCTCGCTAGCCGAATATTTCTTTCTTTAGCATTGGTACTTTTTTTCTGAAGTAGGTATGCACTGATTTACCAGGCATTATTTTTAACAAAAAAAAAAAAAAGGAAGCAGGGACATTTGAAGTAAGAATTGCATGGTTCAGCCCAGTGGAGCTCAACCCTTTAAAGTGGCAGGGTTGGGCGCTTGCGACCTGGCTGCATTATGGGGCATCACTCCTTTCAGGAGGGTAGAAAGGAGAAGGGCAATAGCGAGGAAGCAGGGAGACAGGTAGAGAAGAATACTTACCTCTGGTAAACAGCCCTTGCTATAGTGGAGGAAGGAAGGAGGGAGGCAGGGGGAGAATAAGCAGGGCCTGCTGTAGCAGAGGGAAATGGAGAGAAAGGAGGGCTGAAGAGAGGATAGCACGTGGCAGGGAATGGGGTATTCAGTCACTTTAGGGGAGGTGGGAGGTGCAAATCCAACTTGTGGGTCATCTGTCAGTCTAAATCAGGGATTTCCGGCCATGGTGCCAGAGCAGCCTGGGGTGCTTTGAGATCCTTTCAAGGGTGCTGCAGAGTGCCATGCAATATTAGCACGGGTAGATGTGCAAACATGATTCATAAGATAAGCTTATTTCAAACAGATATCCATAGCATTAGTGTAAAGACTAGGATATAGCCAGTCTCACCTACTGGGTAGGCCACCGCAGGAGGGCCAGAGCCCAAGGTACCAGAACCAAGGGGTAATTTAAGCAGCAAAGTCCAAGATACAAGCTCAAGTCGGGGTTCTGGAGTCAAGACACAGGATTCAGGGAGGTTTAGCACAGCAGACATGCAGGTCTGAAGCTAAGAGCCGGTATTTCCCAAGGCGTTCCCCGAGCCTACAAAAATTGAGACTCGCTGGCTTAGGGACTTCTAAGATTCCCGTTCAAAATGCATACACTCCTTGGAGACAGACACCAGGCCAAAGGAGAGACTTTGGGTCAAAGGAGAGACTAGGCTTCATTCAGTCTCTGGCTAGGTCTTTCTGAAAAGAGGTTTTTAACATTCATAGTGCAGCAGCACCCAAAGGTACTGCTATTGCAATGTTAAAGTGCATCGCTTCGTGTCATGTTGTCCCACTGCAGACAGGTGAGCTCAAGCAAGCCTAGGCTGTCTGCCTCCAAATCCATCTCCCTGCCTCCACGTCCTCACTGATGAGCTGCCTGATTGGAGCAAGGAAGGATGTTTATATGTATGGAGAAGAAACACCTCGTGATGACAAGGCTATTTTTGTACCTCTTTACTTCCCATCAATCGTCTTCCAAGATGTCTTGAGATTTCGACTGATCTAAAGGCCATAAGATGCTTCTCTTAAGTACCATTCAGCAGATGGCCATGTATTCAGCCAGTGGCATTTTTACACTTTAGAATAGTCAAGGGAAAGGAAAAGATATGCCTAAGAATCTATTTGTATAATAGATGATGTCTCTGGGATATAGCATTTATCTTCATTCAGGAGGTGGCACCTGATAAATAACTTTGTGGTTCTCAATGCATTTGAATAAAACAAAGGCAAATCATAGCCCTTCACACCGCAAAGAAACAATAGTGAGGAACACTGCAAATGTCACCCTCTTCCTCCTTCCTCCTTTTCTTTTGGGAAACCGAACTGAGGGCCAGACTCTACGACGTGCCAATCCTCCTCAATGGCTATTGAATCATTGGGCACGCCACAACAACTCACAGGATCATGCCTCTAACCTAAGATGGACTGGAAACCTATAGATACATAACTTCTCCAGACAATGATGAAGGACTGCAGCATGGCATCGGTCTAAAAGTTGGCAACAGGAAGAGTACAAGGAATTATGTGAGATGGAATAAAAGCAGGCAAAGAAAAAGATGGCTGAATTTCCCAATGGGGAGACCAACTGAACTGTAGGATATGCCCTCAATAGGGAACGGTATATTGGACCATTATCGTCTTTCCTGGGCAGAATACAGCACTGAAGATGACAGGGCAGTAAAGAATGAAGCCTGGGCCAAATTCACCAATGACTTAATGGGTCTCCTCTATACCCACTCTCTACAGATTTCTGAAAGCAATCAAGGACTGTGTTTCGTATCCCCCCGTAGGCAGGTGTTGCAAACTAATTAAAAGTTGCCACCACCCTTTCTACATGAAAGGCAGGTATACCAGGTGCAAGCACATACACCAGGACAAGCAGGCAGTGCTTTTAATCACAACTGGAAATAATTTTGCAATTTTCAATCCTTTTCAAAACTGAGGACCATCAAAGATTCGGGGGAGGAGGGAGAAATACCATGGTTCTTTCCCCCAAAGCAGCCATACTGGTAATGGGCTTCAGGAAAAATCCTGCTAAAGGCAAGCGATAAGTGCGGAGGGCGAAGGCTGACAGGTCTGATTATAATTATCACTGCGAGGGGACCAGCACGAGCCTCCCCTCTGGAAGGCAGTACCAGTTTTGGAAGGGAACCTGCGAGTGAATTATTTTAAACAACATCAGCGTGCGTGGAACGGATCTGCCGGCGCTAGCAAAAGGAGGCCCTCGCCCGGGAGGGCACCTTAGCACTCACCAACATGAATACATATTCCGGTTAATATGGACACACGCGTGCTTACACAGTGCCACTGACTTCAAGGTTGATATAACTAGGGGTAACAGGATCAAGCTGGGTGCCGCAATGGGATTTAAGCATGTGTTTATCTGTCACCCTGAATGGGGATGCTCTCCAGAATCAAAGACGGGGGGGGGAAACCTGGGGGAAATGTGCATCTGTTCAATTTAGCTATCATTTAAATCTCAGAAACTTTTCCTGCGGAGTTCAACCAAACCCCAGATCTGAACAACCACATCTCCTTTACATTAACCAAACACTGACATTTGGAAACCTGATGAGATTAGGTCTCTTACCCTGATGGGTAGATAGTCCACCTTTTGCCAAGGTGATATAATCCCAGATCAGCCGCTCTCATTTTGTCCTACGGAGGTTTTCGAACACGTCAGCCCAATGTCGCCTCCACATGTTAATATTTCTCATTCTGTGCCCTTCAGAAACCAGGACGTTTGTGCGGTCTGGCATGCAGGTGGCACTACTCTGACCCACCTTTTTTTTTTAAATAAATGAAATCAATGTGTCCATCAAAACAGGATTGCTCCATACAGGTGCAGACGAAGTGGGGGTTCAGGTGGAAGAGGGCTGTGGAGATTTCACTCTCGTCTCAGTAGCGTTGACACAGATTGCACGTGGGGATATAAAAGCACGCTTGTTAGACAAGCGGCCGATGTAAGGCCCTTTCTTCCCACTGGGCCGCAGAGCGGGTTGCTCTCCCATATACATAGAAGAGACCATCCCAAAACGAACAGCGCCCAAGAAACCCAAATCACAGTCGCATGCACTGAAAAGGCCCCCCACTTAGGTTGGGATCCCTGTAAGCCTGTACGTTGAACAGGAGAAATCTCACTGTATGCTGAATTTTACATTTAATGCGTCCGAATAGATTATGCCTGAAAAAGTTATAAGCCCCAATGCTTACCTTATTGACGGGTTTAGTCACTGGATTCTGTATGGGGAATTTAAACCTTCTCTTCTCGAACTCTCCTTCTAGCTCCTTGGCATTTTCCTGAGCAAAGAGAATAGACGTATGTTGATTGTCTAAATACACGGTCAAAAACAGGCATGTGAGCACAAAGCTTGGTCCGGCCTTTTCCTATTCCATATGCTCTTTTCCCAGCCATTTCCGCTGGCCCGGCATCACTGTTATAGGTCTGGCTAACTGTTATACCCTCCCTCCGCTTTGCAGAGCGGCTGCCCCCCACGCGTGCGCCTTCATTTTTGGCGGTGTCCGTAAGCTTCTGCTTAGCCCATTTGGTCACGTGAGTTTTGTTCTCCACCGTGCCTTGGAAACGTATTGCAGCAAAACGAGAGTCATCGGGGTCTTCCTCGCTAGCCCCCCAGCCTGCTGAGCCACCGCGAGGGCTGTTGGTGCCGAACGGCGGAGGGGGAGGCGGCTGTATCCCCGATTCCTCCCGCACCCCTTTGTGAAGGGCTTGGGAGGAGGACGAAGATGCTGCGCGATGCCAAGCAGGCTGTTTTGTTTCAGAGTTCGAGCCGGGAGCTGCAGCCAAGGATTACCACATCGCAGCCCCGTTTGAAAAAAGGATCAGTGGCAGCGATTCAGCATCGATACCCTCTCCCCTTCGCTGCAGCCCGTCTAGACAGAAAAGGAGGGCTCTCTGCCTCCCTCGCCGCCTTTGTCCACCTTTCAAGCTCTGCTTTCGCGAGGGTGAAATATTTTACATTTTCACCTGTGGTAACACAGATCACAGAAGAGTGTTTCCTTTCCCTCGCTTTGCGCTGGTTTTGCCCAAGGCATCCTTTTAAGCAGCAGCCTGTGCAGAGATAATAGGTGGCCCGATTCTCTATAACTGGAATCAGCAACAAATCAGCCATCTGCCACTCCAGGGGTCTGAGATTAACCCAGCTACTGGACCGTGACTGCAGAGCATTTGCACATTTAGATTACAGAAATGTGAGGCTACCAGCCCAAAAATAAAAGAACACGGTGGGGGGAGAGATAACTCTCCAAGGCTCTCCTGGGTTAACCCTTCCAGAGATAGGTCACGTCACAACAGCTCCAAACATGCGGCGTTTCTCATTACCGAGTGTTAAAGAGAAGAGCGGAATGAGGGAAGCAAAATGAATTTCATTAATTATTGTGTCTCAGGGAAATATGCTGATCGCCCCCCGTTCGGCCCAGTGGATGCACAGAGCTAAGCAAATATACCAGATGCAGCACAACAGCCATGGCTGCGAGGCTCCTGGGGAAATGTGCGTACGGCCAGGTTGCCCAAATGGCTCAGTTGGCTAACTCAGTGATCACAGGAGCAACCTTGCACCGTCTCTAGGGAGGTGCATGCCTCTTTTAATGACTACCCCAAAGTGTAGCACCCCTTGCATACTAGAGAGCATTTTAAAAGTAGCAAGCAAGAGGGGAGACCTGTATTTTGAAATATGAATGCTTTGGGCAAATCGCTTCACCGCCTCATGCCTCGGTTTACCTTTCTGTCCAGAAAGCAACAAAATACTCACTTCACCTGAATCACAGCAAGGTTGTACGCCTTTTTTCTTTACTGTTTGTAGATCGAGAATCGTAAGTTGGAAAGGATCTCGCACAGCGCAACCCTTGCACACAAGCTTTGAGGGCCTTGCAAGACAAGCTTTTTCTCCTACGCCTGAAGAAGGCTGTTCGTGCCCAAAAGCTTGCAATTAAAGACATTTTTTTTGCAAAAATCTAGTTGATCCAATAAAAGATATCACTTCTACCATGAGCCCTGATTGCTTTTGCCTCTAGGCCAATGCAGCTACAACTTGGATACTTTGCAATACAAGCATAATGTATTATTATCATCATTAGTAGTAGTAATATGGTTATTTTTTATTATTATTATTACTGTTATAGTTAGAAATGCAAGGAATTTTAATACACCAGTAAAAGAATTTGGAGTCCAGGTCTGAGAGATAAAGGAAGGATGTGCATATTGCATAAGAGCATGGCTTGCTCTGCTCAGGTGCATGGAGGAAAGGGCGAGGAGAACCCACCCAGGCACTGAGCCCTCATGCAGCAGTTGAGCCCCCTCCCAATTCGCCCTTTAGTGGAGAGCAAGGCTACTCCAGCTTTCCACTAAAGAGGACAGAGCACCCAGGGCAAGGGGAGGCAGCTCCACTAGCATGTGCAGCAAAGTCAGGCTCCCGACAGGTCCCAAGAGAGGCCTTCTGGGAATAAATAGGGGCCTCCACACTGCTTGCTAATGAGTGCAGTGGCTCTGAGCCACAATATGGTCCATCAGCTCCAGAAAGAAAGCTGACAGATTGTGGAAGCAAACACAAAATAATATTTTCTGCTTTTGCTGCATAAGAAAAGCTGGTTCTGGGGGGATTGGGGCACACGGAGAGCTCCAAACCGCTTGGCGGGTTCTAGCCCTGACACACTGGATGCTTTTCTGGGACTTTGCACGCTTCCTCGAGAACAACGGTATGTTGCTCACCAGCAGGAGACACAGAGGGGAGAAAACAGAAGTAAAGAGGTGCCAGAGTACCACGGCAAAATGTTTCATCTACAAGACTATGAAAGTCTCTTCAAGCCAACTGCACGCTGAGGAAGCTGTGCAGCTATTTGGGGTCTGGATAGAAGATGGAGGCAGGGTCAGGGAACAGTCATCGTCCTACAGGGTGCCATGTAGGTGGAGGTGGGTGCCACACTATATCAGCACCGGTAGGTGTGCAAAAATGATTCACGCGAGAAACCCGGAGATTTCAAACAGGGATCCACGGTGCTAAAAACGCTCTGCCCCGTTGTGATCCGAGTTCTCTGCAAAACAAAAAAGGGTGACCCCAAGTGAAAGCTAAGAATTGGTATTTCTGAGGGGTGCCTCAAGGCTATCCAGGGATGCCTTGAGTCTAAAAAGGCTGAGAAGCACTGCCCTATGCTGTACTTCCCCCCCAGAAACCGGTGAATACCGTAATGGACACTTATCCAGCCCCTATTAGCATTAACTCTGGAGGGGAATTTACAGTCACCCCCCTGCCCTACGACAGCGTTATTGGGCAAATGCACATCAGAGCTGCAGAGACACAATGTGAAGAGGGGAACCAGACAGCACCACAAAATGATACCCAATTGCCCTAGGAGAAAAAAAATAAAATTCATGAGGTTTTGCACAAAGTGAATAACACCGTCCTACACCAGAGAGAAAACATAACAAACCCAGCCCGAATCTCCACAAAACTGACAAACGCTTGGATGAGTAGTGTAACACGTGGCACTGAAATAAATCAATAAAATACCGGGAGGAACCTGTTTTGTGCAGCGCCTACAGGAGGGCAAATCGAGTCCCGCAACCTGTTTGAAAGCTGACGTCCCAACCATGTAACAAGGCTCCCCTCCACATCCTCACTCATGGCCTCTTTCCTTCCCCTCTGTCCATGTGCTGCGTGGCGGACAGCTCATAAAGGAAGAGTTAGTTGAAGCTGCATTGAGATGCAAGCCAAAATTCAGGATCACCTTGTCCCTCATCTCTAAAGCCTCTACATCCAAACTCACGGACGATCCAGATGCAGAGAGGATCTTTCTGCTCGGGCCTGGTTTAAGAGCATCGGCTTTCAGCCCTATCAAGCTTGCTTGTGCCACTCGCAAGCCGAAAACCACAGTACAAAATCACTAATTGGCAACCGCCTCTTTTTCTCCCTCTGTACCCTGAAACACTGGGAACACCGATTCAGAAAAAAAAAAGCCCTGAATAAAAATCCAAACCTGACCCCAGCCCTCTTTCCTGCCCAGGGCACGGGGTGGGACTCGATGACCTACTGAGGCCCCTTCCGACCCTAACATCTAGACATCGGCTCCTGGAAAGTGGCCGACCTCATGCATTACTGCAAGTTAAATCTTGGAGTCCTTTTTTTCCAGGCAGGTTTTAAAAGAAAGGGATTTTGCAGCAGAAACACCACCACACCATGAAGCAGCGGCTCAGCCGGGAACAGCGTCACCGGAACATGCTGCTTTGTAAGTTGGCTCGTCCCCTAGCAAATGAGAAGTGAAGGGGAACACTGATGCAGGCGGTGCTGCACCTTGCAGAGGTTTGTGTGTCCTACAAGTAACCTTGCATCATGATACAGAGCTACGAGAGTAGCCTTATGGGTACCGGAGGAGGAGGAGGAGGAGAACACGGGGTGGAGGGGAGAGGGGAGGAGTGGCAAGAGAGAAACAAGCAGAAAACTCCCAGTGAATCAGCCCTTCCCGTCCTCCATAGGAAAAGAGCGAGCACGGCTGGCAGATTTGTGGGCAGGTGGGCACGGATAGATAGACTCCCCACCTCTGAGCCTGTGCTACCAGCTCCTGCTTCTTCACTCACAGTTGTCATCGTACACACGCGCACAAACACACACACACACACGAGCCACAACACCGACGAAGAGCTCAGCTCCTCTGGCATGGGCACCAGCCACCCCTGGGTATTGCTGCAGCAGGCAAATCAAAGCCAGAAACAAACCCCAAAAGAAACCCCAGTCACCTTGACCGGCAAGAAGCCCAAGATCTAAGGCAAGCTCTGGCCACGTTCAATACAAGTTGCAGGGAGGGAGTGGGCGAGAAATTAAATTTCCCTGGATTTCAATCAGCCGAAAGTTAATGAAAAGGATCTTGCCTCTTCCCCAGAATCTCTAAAGATCCCTGCCTTTCTCCGGGAGGGGAAGGGAGGGCGGTGGAGAATTACATTTAAAAGGCAAAAGAGAAAAGCAGGAGAAGGGAGAAAATGCTTTAATCTGGCTGGTGAACCCCGGCAGCGTGAGCAGCCCTGCGTCCATAGCCATTCTCATTCCTGGCACGTTTCGCTGCTCTCCAGAACAGGCCTGATTCAAAATATTAGTGCGGCACAGAATTCCATTTTCGAGTCGCTGCAGCTCCTTCTTGGCACCGGTTCAGCTTTTTGTCTTTTCTTCTCCTCCAAGCACCGAGCGGAGGGAGGAGAAAAATAACCCACTAGGCTTCAATACCGCCGGTGCGCTCCTCCTCCCCAGCGCCCCCCCGGTACCCCACCCTCCCCACTCCACCACCAACAAAACCCACACAGCGAGCATAAATCTATCCCCACCTCCACAGCAGCCAGTTGATAGCTTCCTTCCCCCTCCTGCCACCCCTTTTCATCGCTCTATCTTTTCAACCATCTTTTGTACTCCTCTAAATTTTTCCAGCCAAGCATTGCAACCTTCCTTCCCCCCCCCCCCACACCTCCCCTCTCATCTGAACAAAAACCGTGCCACGCTTGCCAATGCCCTGGCATCGCCCCCATACACCGGGTAAGTGCTACTCCTGCATCGTTTCACAAAGCCGCTGGCAGATCCAGTTCAGCTCACATACGTGCTTGGGAATGCGCCGGGCACATGAACTGAGAGATGCCCGGGTGCTTGCATGCGTGTGCTCAAACGTGTGCAGGCAGGACGTATCCCATGGCACCCCGTGATCCATCTTTAAATAAGAGCTTCCTGTGACACCTGGGTTTGGCAACTGAACCTCTTCTCAAGCCTGCAGGTCCGGACGAAAAAAGAAACAGAACGACCGCCATCGCCACCGCCGCCGCCACAAACGACGCTGGAATGGCACCGAATAATTCAACCAACTTCTTTTCAGCCTCATGGGCTGGAAGTGACAACCAGCCTCCACTTCCAGGCTGGCTTGAGCTCGATTTTGTTCCTTCTTCTTTCGCTTCCCCACCCCTTACATTTCTTTTTTTTTTTTTTTCCTAAAAATTTTTTTTATCCGGCTTCCTACTTTGCCCATAGGAAGGGGTCTCCCCCCAGCCACCCACCCACCCACCCATCCCAGGAAGCACATATGGAAACTGCAAAACTTCTGAAACATGACGTAGCAGTTAATGGACCAAAAGGAGTGCAGTGAGGACATATAGGCACATCACATACGTACAGCCTTCCCCTTGCAGAGGGAGAGAGAGGCGCAGACAGCAGGCAGCACAGCCCTGGTGCGTACGCCAAGGGAAGACTGTCCCGACCCCCAGGGTGCGAGGGGGAAGGGAGGCGGAGGTGCAACGTGCATGCACCACATGAAAGGACTGAAGAGATCCACCTCTCGATGAATGACGTGACTTTTGCTAAGCCACCGCTTGAAATGCTGACGTTTCAGCGAAGGAGATAAGATGGAGCAAAACATGCCCCACGCCACCGCTGGGAGGAGATACAGATATGCAAACCATAATGCTGGGGTGCTGAGGGATGGATGCTGGATGAGGATGTGGGTGAGGGAGAGGAAAACGCACCTAGGATTTCAGATCAGTCTGCAGTTTGGAGGAGGCATACTAAACAACCGGCCAAAGAGGCTGAAGCAACGCCGGGCTGGGCTGGGCTGGGGTGCCAGGGCAGGGCAAGAAACCGCAGGGCATGAGCGAATCTGTGCGCCGGGGTGCATGTGGGGGGCCGGTTTCTGCTCTCATTTATACGGGTTGCAAAGAGGAACAACTCCACGGAAGTCGATGGATTCAGACGGGTGTAAAGCCGAAGGACTGAGAGCACTATTAAGTCAGTTGACTCAGCTCCCTGTGGCAATGATTCTCCTACGATAAATGAACAAAGTGCCAAATTGGTTCCCAGGGTGTGGGTAAGAGTGACAGAGCCAATCGGCTTGTCAGGGCTTCCGGCTGCCGAGAGGGATCCTAGAGCAAAAGGCTGGGAGGTGGGGCCAGACAGACAGACAGACGGCATGCTCGAGGTGGTGCAGACAAAACACCAGTGTACTGAGCAGCTGCCTAATATGTATCTTGGCAAAATCCTGCCTGGCTGTGGAAGAAGCAGAATTACAGTCTGGAATCATAAACCCATCAGTTAGGCCGGCTCTTGACTCTCTGTTCACTTTGGCCCGATCATATGATGGAATAGGAAAAAACTGAAGGCCAGGATGACACCCTATATCTTGTCTGCCAGGAGCCACACATAGGAGTCGATCCCTTGTTCGGTGCCAGCTGCTGTACCTGGCAGCTGGAGGCCAGACTGGTCTTAAAATAGGCAGACTTCCCACAGAGCTTGGACTTGCCAAGACAGTGCAGGCATATATATATATTCCATGTACAAGTGCAGACCGACCAAGCCTCAGACCCAAGGCCTTGTGGATGATGCTCAACAAGGCAAGCTGAAAGGGATCCTCCACCATCTCCATCACAAGGTAATGAGTTGCCTTAGGCATCCAGGTTGTAGCTGTATTGGTCTAGAGGAAAAGGCAATCAGGACTCCTAGTAGAGATTATAGGGTAGACCAATTATTTTTTTTGTAAAAAAGTTGCCATAGGGTTTTCATCCTGTGAGCCCTTTGGGGTGCTAGCCAAAAGCAACCCAACCCGTGCTTGCAGAGGCTAACAGAGGTTCAGTATTAGGAAACAGCGATGTTTAGCTGTGGCAGAGAACTTGTCTCTGAGTGACACCCTTATATTCCAAGCCACCTTCCAGAAGAATATCATCCTGCTTTGGCAGCTGTATATTCGACGGGGCTTTGTCTCCTCCACATGGTCACCAACTGGGAAAGAGTTGGAGGCTATGAGACCAAAGAGACCAGGGACCTTGGAAATCCACCTCTCCCCTTGGTTGATCTAATGGCTTCCTTTTCTGGCTCTCCTGGCCCTCATGGCCATTCAACATCCTTACAACCTGTGTTATCCACCAAGGGACTGGCAAGCCAGGCTAATTCCCTCCCAGTATTTCCATAGTTCAGCAACCTAAAGATGAGTTAATGGCATTTTAGTGAAGTGACTCCAAGACAGAAGGTACTTTCAGATCCTTAAGGTTGAGAGGCACTATAAATAAAAGGCATTACACACTAACAAGTTCTCAGTTGCCAAATGGAGTGGGAAAGAATATTTTAGCATCTTCTTTCCAAGCATTTTAATTCTTGGTAGGAACAGCCAGTACCTTCCACAGATCTTAAAATGCTGTATATTTAAGAAAGGGTAAGTCTACATGCTCACTCCCTTAGTTTCAACAATACTGATATTTGAAGCAGCCCCTTTCAGTTTCCATGCCCAGAATTATCGCCTGTGCACACTGCATCCCAACACCTTGCTGCCACGTTTGTCTGAGAGAAATCTGGTGCCTTCCTCAGCACAAACCAAAGTCAAAGAAACAGCACCTAAGGGTTTATCGGATAGTTTTGGGACTAAGTACAGACAGTCAAAAAAACAGAGGCTGAATCAATTCACTCTTCACAGGGGTTAGGCTAAACTGCATAGATTGAACTACTAAGCAAGTTACCAGACATTCACTTTTGACTGCAGAAATGCAGCCACGTGCCTGCAGCAGTCCAGGCCGGACCCAGGGAGCACTAGAGCATGCCTCCCCACACGGCTGGAGCAGACAGGTTGGGCCAAGGCTAGTCCACCCCCCTGCAAGGGAGGGAGGGAGTTTGATGGAGAAGTACAAAGAGTCCTGGGATGTTGGGGGACTGAGAGTTAAACTGAGTCTGGGGGGGATTTTGGACAGAAGTTCAATAAACCAGTTTCAGCTAAATCAGTTAAACCAGGGTGGGTGTAGTATCCGATTCAACTGAAACTGATTTGGGCCATTTTCAGAGCAGTTTATTTGCACCGCACTTCTGTTGTGTTACGGATCCAAAGCCATGACCAGAGCGAAACGGGCTGGTTTGGTATGAATCGGGTTGCTTTAGTGCAATGACCCACCTCAATACTTCACTGTTGAAAGTTCGGGTCCCAGCGGTGGGGCCAAACTCTTGCTAGCAGGGTGCTGATTTTAGGGGGCTTTTTGCTGGTGTAGATGCCTGAGAGCAGTGTATTCTTCCTATAGGACAAAGAGATGGAGGAGTCCCATGCAATAAAGAGAAAAAAGGGTGAGGGAGAACAGGGAGTAAAACGATTGCAACCCATGCTGTTTAGATCCAGCTCAGAAGAGGAAGAACTGCAGGTAGCAGCTACACAAGATAGTTTAAGTCAGCGGTTTTCATCCTCACTTTTTATGCCAATGTGGTAGTCATGCACAAGCAGCAATTAAATATCTCAGAGAAGTAGGAGAGGAGTGACACATTTGAGGCGACTGCAATGTATTTGTGTATGTGAACAGAGCCCAGGGAGACCTGCAAGCAAGGAAGTTATTACTGGTGATGTGGAAACTACCGAAGGGTCACCAATTTGTTTGGATAGGAATCCCTGCATAAAGGCGCTTATCTAAAGCTCTCAGTCCTCACAAACAGGCTGGAAATATCCTTAGAACAGGTTTTCGACGATGGTTTCCAGTATCTTTGCTTCTTGCTAGTGCCAAAAAAATACCATGAAAACAGCTTTCCTTGAAGTGCTTTGGCTCTCCTACTTGTGGTCCCCAGCGAAAACTAAAATTGCAGGGTCCTGGGCCTGAAAAAGATTGGGCCTACATTTATTTAATCTCAGCGGATCCCCCAGTTCTAGTAAATGTATGCATGCGTTGAAACGAGAAGGCCCTCGGCGCATGCTTCCTTAACTCCACCACATCTCGACAAGCTGGGTCTTCATTGGCACAGATGACATATAAGACCATAGGGCCCATCTTCCAAATGAGACCTTTACTCTGGCTCACTTACTAGCCCATTGAACCTAAATAGTTAAGACATAAAAAAGGTCTTTGAAGAGAAAATGCCCAGTTTGGAGCGGATCAAACCAGCAGTCGTCACCGTTCCGGTTCAGAAAGAGAACGGGGAAAAAAGGAAAGAAACAGAAGCTCCTTCAGCCGAAGCGTAGCGACGTCTTTTATTTATATATTTAACCTGATGTCTATTGAGGTAGAATAGCCCGGGGTTGTTCCCTTGTGATGGACGTTATGTGCTATGCTCATCTGTAAGCCTCCCCGGACCATCACAGCACGGGACTCTGGGAGACTGATTCCCATCATACACTATTTTGACACCAACGAATCTCAAAAGACAAACAGCGAAGCGGCTCCTCGCTTCCAGCAGTGTAAGTCAGATCAGAAACAGGCCTGGGTGCCTTTCAGGATGTTTGTAGTTATGATACCCCGAGGCTTTTATGAAATGAGGGACTTGAGTGGCTATCCCTACCTGACATTATATAACCTGCAGTGGAGCAAGAGTGATTGAGTTCAAAAGCCTTTCACGCCGCAGACTGAACAGAAAGGAGCTTTTGCTCCTGAGACTGCAATGTCTTTGTTCTTAATTATTTATTATTCAACTCTGTAAATGCGATTGAGCTCAGCCTGGAGGTTTGGGAAACAGGTCAGATGAAGTTGCAACAGGAAACTGGCTTGCCCTTTATGAAACGAAGCCACAGTCTTATGAACATTTAGACCCAGGCTCCAATTTACCTACAGTAGTCATCCTGCAACTACAGATTGTAGCTCTGGAGTACTTAACGCCAAACAGATGAGTACATGTTTGCAAGGTGGGGGTGTAAATCACTTAAGTAGCCTGATTCTCCTTTCACTTACATTGGTGTAAATCCAGACTATTAGTATGAGTCAGAGCATCCGTCTTAGGTCATGAACTCTCTTGAAAATAGGGCCAAGAGGCTCGTGATAACAGCTGCACTATTGAAAACTTGGCTCTTCCCTACCGAAATGGGACTGAAGGTTTCTGGGTAGCTTTTTGGGTGCCAAACTCCAGAAACTTGGCCGAGAGCTCTTGAAATCTGGGTCCAAACTATCCACTTGCCACACTGCTCCCAGGCCATGGCAGAGTGATAGCGTCAGGAAAGGTGAAGGAGGGCTGGGATTCCCGTTCTGTTTTATGGCTGTTTTGTCATTCCCTCGAGATAACAGTCTGACTCCAGCTTCACACCACAGTTCACAGGTGCACGGCTTATATGCCAAAATGGTCTGTGAATCGGAGCAGGGGAGGAAGTGCTCACGTATAGAAGCAGCCATTGCAAAAAGGACGTGAGCCCCGTTGCTTTTGTAGGTCGGATCATCCAAATCCACCCCTAGCTCCTAGCACCAGACGGATCAGGCCTAGTGCGTGAAATCGCAGGAGAAAACCAAGCATTTGCATGAGTTTGCAGAGGGGGTGAACTCGTTCCTGATCTCCGTTAACAGTTTTCACAAATAGGAATTCTCCTACCCCTTTGGACAGATGGCTGCTCCTATTACTTCTTATGTTAGGTTCCCCATTGAGGCTGAAAGCAAATCCACGTTCAAGCTGAAAGTAAACAACCTTCCAATTCAAAAGGCATTAATGCTAACTGCCAAAGCATTTGGTATGTGTGCTGCAGATGTCAAATAGACAGTTTCCCACCGTACGAAGCCCAGGCACATAACTAAGTTATGCATTAGGAGCTTCCACCCAGCCCCAGTCACCTGTCCGGCGCGGACTTCTCTCCCTCTCGTGGACCGTTCGGGACGGAGCCTCGCATGATCTAAATCAATGCAGCTACGTTGACTTGAATGGAGCTACGCCAACTTAGACGACGAGCCAAGGATCTTGCCCTTTAGAGGTCCAAAGACAAGTTCCCAACATCTCCTCCCTTAGCTTTAAGACTTTCAAGTGATTTTTCCCCTGGTAAAAGCGAACAAGGGGTACTGTGAAGAAAGCTAACTTTCTTTCAACAGGATTCACTTCAAGGGGCATTTATCAGTTCGCGAGGACTTCAAACTTCAGGCAGCGTTAAATCACATAGAAATAAAATGAGGAGAATATACACACTTTACTATGAAGAGCAGTGATTTCTTGGTATTTCTTGAAATATGGGGGGGGCAGGACTGGGAACTGAAGCATAAAATCACTATAACAAATTTAGGAGAATCAAAAATGGGGGGGGGGTAATGAAATCAGCCTGTTTCACACTGGCACAGCTGAACGGAGTACATTTATACAGCATGCATGTTGGGGAAGTAAAACAGGCTTTTAAAATGCTCAGTTGTAATAATGCAGAGTGTTATTCAGTGATAAAGGCAATTAGACTGCTTCTCCTCTCACTTGGAGTAAATTAGAGGTAACACCGCTTACGTCAGTGGTGTAAATCAGATGTCAGTTTAAGTCAATGGAGAGTCAACAGCGTGCGATCAGTGTAAATCACAGCCTGACGCAGCCAATGCTTTTTTTTTTTCTTTTTAACCATAGGAGAGGGGATGCTGAGATCCACGTATGGTCACGTCACCTGTCTGAATCACGTAAAAACAGGGGAGTGAGTAGAGGCTTTTCAACCGAGAATTAAGTAGCTTACTTAAAGGCAGCAGATTTGCCGTTCAGCCCAACTGGGACACGGCACGCTCCCCCTTTCCCTTTAGCCGTCCTGACTTTTGCTCAAGTAGAAGACACCAGCGATTTGTAACAGGTTGCCCTCTTGACAGAGCCTTCCAAGCCCGGGGTCTTGAGCCATGTTGCACACAGGAACAAATTAAGCCCCCGTGAGAAACTTACCCCTGTCTCGGTGCACGGGAGGAAAATGAGGGACAGCAAAGTAAAGGGGTTGTACGAGGTCACGCTGGGAGGCCCTGGAAGAATTGTGATGAGATCCTAGGTCTCCTGAAGCCCAGGTTTGTGGGTTAAATGCTGGTCTGTCCGGCTTCAGGCACGTTTGCTATTTGTCAGGTGAACCTTGCATGTCATGACAATTCAGTCTGGTTGACATATCGATCAGCTGGAGTTTATCACTTCTTTAGGATGACCAGAAAACCCCGTCAGCCTGAAAGTAAAGAGGCTGAATTTCCCCCCGGGCGGAGAAGCTAAAGGCGCACGCGCAATGTAAACCCCGATTCAGAGCAACAACAGAAAGCAGCCAGCCACACTCCAAGATGAGTAATGGGTAAAGAGCTAGGTCCTTCCCTATCTTTTATCTCATACTAAATGAGGTGTATAGGCCTTGCACAGCGTGAATCGCACCAGATTCTGGTCATGTCTTCAGAAAGGGGTCACGGTAAAAGATTACCTATCCCCTTGCCTTTGCCTAATGCAACTTAAACCAAAAAAAACCCCATTGACACCTGTTTGGTAAAGCATGGTGACACAGGGGATTTAAACCAGCCTTAGAGAGGCTATGCAGATTTCCAGCACAACAGACTGGGGACAGTGCAGGCAGCACGGTGGCTCACAGGGGAGGAAGCAGAAAGCAGAGCAGCAGATCAGACAGGGGAGCACAGGGCAGGGAGCAGAAAGCAGAACAGCAGATTAGGCAGCGGAAAGGGATCAGCGAGGCCACAGGGCTAAATGATGGCACATCTGCTAAAAAGATTGACCCGTACTGGTTTAAATTCTGGACTACCGCTGGGCTACGGCGGTGTTTCTGAAACTGGTAGACATGGAAATCTCCTAGACTACAGGGCACACAATGGAAAGGAAGGAATGGAAAAGCAGAAAGGCAAAGGAAGGAAGGAAGGAAAAGAGGGAGGGAGGATTATACAATATCTGTTAGGTTGTTGAAAAGCTGACCGAATAGCAGTAATAACTTAAATTGTTACTTGTCTGTCTGATCCATAATGTCGCATTGTAGAGGGACCCAGCAATATAACACGTTTAAAGAAGACCAGGTGTCCCTAACTGATAATGTGAACTACTAGGAGAAGCTAACACTTGGTCAGACAAACCCTTGCAGACCAGCCCAGTGGATCCTGTCACCAACTGAGAAGTAGTGCCGGAAACTATCTCAATATTTTTCCTGACACGTCTCTACATTTTGGCTCTCTCTGCTCCAAGCGCCCAGCATTAGTTCCACTTCCCAAATGGATTCTTCTCTAAGAAAATAACTTTTTATACCCGTGTTTCAGTTTACCAATGAATCAGACCGTCTGTGTATTCCTATTGCCTATTTTTTTCCATTTATTAGTGCAGTTGAAAAGGCTGAACCACAGCACGGACTCATTTTCTAGCGTCACAAAAAGAAAAGGCCTTAGAAATTGTTCTTTCAAGCAAGGATCAAGAACAAGTCTCTTATTTGGCTAAGTCAACAAAACAAAGGTTATGTAGCTATTTTAAGCAACTCAAGTAAGGGGGGAAAAAAAGATTTATGCTCAGCAAAGAAAACTGAAGATGAGATCCTAGAAAATAACTTTTTCACTTTTGAATGTTGTTTTTGTCAACTTCATTCTCCGAATCAGCACAAGCAGAGATGGGACAAGAACGAGACAATTCACAAAATGTATGTAGTGTTTCTTGGAAGTGTTTATTTGAAATTACTTTCTGCAAATTGACTTTAATCTTTAACTATAACATGAACAGGTCACACTCACAGGACCTCCCGTGTCAGCTAGGGTGCCTGCCTTCTTTGAACAGATTCACATAGAAATCTTAGAGAGAAGCTTCTTAGTGAGAGCGCTTAGGCCAAGGAGAGGCATTCAGTTTCTCCCAGGAGAGTTACTGCCCTCCCAGAAGAAACGATGTACAGTTGTTTAGGATGCTTCTCCCAGAGCAAAAATGGCTGCTCTAAGAGAAAAATAACATGGGGACAGCCATGGTTAAACCAATTCCTGGGAGAGCCTCTTCTGAGAAAGTGACTATCTGTACCTCTTTCAAATGTGGTATTCAGAGGAACGTTCTCTGATTTTCCCTTAAAATGACTTGCCGCCACAAATACTGCTGTTAGCCAGCCTGATTGCCAGCATACACTGCAGCCCACAAACATGAAGAGGGTGTATACAAAGCCCAACCAAATTAATTAAGGAAAAAAAGCCCCAGTGAATGCCTGTGAAAAGGTGTTGTGATAGTTGGCCAACTACAGCTGCCAATTTGTAAAATAATCCCACTTTAGTTTTGCGCTCCATGGGCCTCAGTCACCGATCAATTCAGGCCTCGATACAGCACTCATCGCCGCTGCAGCAGAAGGCCAAGCTGCAATTATGATGACTTCTTCTGTGATGCGACTGTCACATGCTGGTAATAGGACAAAGGCCAACAAATCTACATCACATCAGTCCACTTTTGTGGACTCTTGACCTGGGCCTATAGTCATAGAAATCATAGGGAAGTAGGGCTGGAAGGCTTCATTTTACATCTACACCAACCTCCTGCCAGAGGCAAGACCATCCAAACCATCCCATAACACATCCATGTTATTAAGTTGTTACTTAATACAACTACTGTCACCCCTGACATAAAACAAGACATAACGACCTAGCCTGCCACGAATTAAGCAAGGAGACCATGCCAACCAATGTCCTGCTGCTGTAAAAGGCTGCTAAGATACACTCAAAAGATCCCAGGTAGAGGGCCATGCCCTCTATTACACAGAAAGGCAACCCCCTCCCCACCAGTTCATTTCAATCACAAATCACAATCACAAATTAATATAAAATTCCTTCCAAATGAATATGGTCTCACTGAGCAGAGGGGCAAGGTCCTCTAACCAAGAACCTCCAGTTTTAAGCCCCAGTAGGAGCAGTGGTCAACGATACAGGTTGTCTATATTTTTTTTACCAAACTCTCAAAACAGTTTAGGGCCTTCTACATGCTTCTACATTTTCGAAGTCATTTCTACTGTAACAAGGAAATGGACAATCTTTTTCCATCATGACTATTGTTCTAGGCACATGTCCAACACACACAAGCTGAATTTATGGTAGGAAACTCATCCACAAGAGCACGGCCAGATAAAGAAAAGGAATTCCAAAGAAAAGGAAACTAAGTGTGATTAATCAAACCTCTCTGGGGGGTTATTTCCTGTGGGCATAGCCCGTGGCAAGAATCTGACTGATATTTTGTGCCAAAGAGAGTGAACATCATGTAACATTCACAGATTTATGACTCAGATCTATCATCTCCTAGTGACATGGGGAAGCAGCTCTAATCCAGGATGGTGATATGATACAGTGGAAGGGCAAAGGCAGTCTCCATCCTAAACACTCAACTAAAGCCCCCCCAGGGGAAGACAAGAAATAATGGATGCAAATGGCTTGAAGATTGCTTCAGCTTGGACATAAAGAGAAACTTCTACATGACTCAAGTGTCTAAGGTCTGGAACAGACTCGCTCCAGCGGTGGTACAAGCACCTACCCCGCAGATCTTTAAAAAAACCACTTGATGCACACCTTGACCGGGTCATGCGATGCCAGCAGGCTTTCCTGCCCGAGGGCAGGGGGGCTGGACCCGACCATCTCACGAAGTCCCTTCCAGCCCCTAACATCTATGCATCTATGAAACTGGCTGCAATGTAGCAACAGCTCCGCTACTCTTCCCCCCACCCCGAGCTGCACTGTACATTTCACAGTCCTTTGGCAAAATGCTAGCTACAGGGAAGTTTTGTCTGTGTTTTCAGTGACAGTAGGATTCCCTTCAACACCGCCCCTGAAGATGATGCATAACAACCACGGGGCATCTTGTCTCTGCCCGAGTTAAATCTGTACCTCTGGCTCTCAGAATAATTTTAAGGCATCTGAGCTCATAATAGCACTCACAGCTCAGCACCGCATCTATTTTCTGATAAAGCCTGACACTTTCATTTTCATTCGACTAAAACTGAGACCCGGCGTGCGCTTTTGGTGTGGGAGTTTACTGAAACCGAGTCCTTGTTTTGCTTTGCTGTGCTCGGGGTCAGCTCAACAGTAATTAGAGAAGGTCATTTTTCCACCTAGGGAAACCAGTGCACTACAATGACTATCTCCCTCCCCACCCCCACCCCCCAATCTCAAATTTTGACTATTAACTGGATGGATCATCATTTTTTTCCCCTCCCCCACTCCTGGAAAACACGACCATCCAGAATTTTTACACATTACCCCCCTCCAATCATGCCTTGCTAGAGATTGTACTGTATAATGCATGGCTTACCTGAAAAGACATGGTAGGAGTAATGAAATAAGCAGATGCTCCGTCAGCAGGGTTTTAAACCATCGCAATCGGAGATGCAGTCAGCCATTATATGCACATGCCCTTTATTTATGGAGCTGAGGTGTGTGTCTGAAACTCTGATACTTTCTCTCCCTTTGCGCTATTTTCTTATTTTAAAGAAAGCCAAAAGTAGTCTCTTGAAGATGCTATCGTTAATGGAAATAGTGATTTGAGAGGAAGTATCAGGAATTCATACCACGGAGATCCCCAGAGCTTTCCAGATCCCAAGGGCTTCCCTTCTACTTTCCCTTTTCTATTCTTCGCCTCATGAACATGGGCATATTTGATCACTTTATGATGTTTTGCTTAGCGATTAATCCAAACCTGTACTCTGGATATGAACACCCCCAAAATCCAATTCCAATTAGGAATATCAGGAAAAGGTTGGTATGGTTAGAGGCGAGGCACCGTCTGACATCATTCTCCAGCCTGGAAATAAGGGAATCTTGCTCTGTCATTCTAATTAGTAACCTAAACTATGTTGCAAGCTACATTTTGAAGTCAATCATGCTGCATGGTTGGGAGAATTTTGGCTCAGGCTGAACTCTGTTTTTGATAATTGCCGCACACCAGCATCACCCAAGAGTCCAGAAGCTGGATGTGGCCTCATAAGGAGTTTGCTGCTTGCTGAGTAGATGCTTCTCATATGCATCTAATTATTGAGCCACAGCTCAAATCAAAATGCCCCATTACAGCTGGTGCCTCACTTAATCCATTCATAACACAAACTAATTAGCACTGATATCTTTGGACCAGTTTATTCTGAATCTGAATGTTGCAGCTTTATCTACAAGAGGGTCCTGACTTCCAGAAGGATTTGGCCATTTGTACAGTTTTATTTACTGGAAAGAAAAACCTGGCCTGCTATTTGGAAAACCGAGATTCAATAGCCCGTGCTCCCGGAGCAAGGCACGTACCGCTGAGCGTGCCCGCTTTCACCAGTCTTCTGCCTGCAGAAGAGTTAGACCCGGGATCACATTCGGGGAGTGGAGTATTTTCTTCCCATCTCGATCGATCTCTCTTGCTGGGAAGTTACTTGGAGGGGAAATGGGGCTAGCTTGGAAGCGGGCAAAACCCAGGAAGCTCTTTTTTCCTTTTCCTTCTAACAATAATTGAGTATTCATCTGGGACCAGAACTGAGAAGGCAGGGGTGGCCACCAGACACATTTCCACTTGGACCTCTGATTATGAGAGGAGAGCAGGTGGCAGCGGGAGAAAGGGGATGGCAGAAAATCAGGACCCTCCGTCTTTAGATCTGGTAACAACCCCAGCAGCGTGCTGCAGGGCTTGCACTTGGAAACTGGCGATATAAGCAATTGCCGCTTGGCAAAAAAACAACTTTCCACTCCTCCCGCGAACCACAATTTCAGTTTAATTTGTAACAAGATGCAAGTGTAAACGAACTGACAACAGAGCTATCAGCTATTCCGTTGGTAACACTTGGATCAACAGTACTTCGATTTGACTAGACACAGCTGTCCACTGTATGTAGTGACCTTTAGCCCCGTCCTTGGCGAAATGCAATTCTCTTCATGTCTGACTCTGTCCACAGGGACTTGAGTAGCAAGGCTGCCAGAATAATCAGAATGCTGCTTAATGACAGGCACTCAAACAAGCAAAGCGATTATGCATTGTCAGAAATGGAGTCTGCAACTCCAGGGAGGAAAAGGGAGGGGGAGGCCTTGTTATTATTCAGAAGGAAATAAAGCAGTTATATATGTGCAAATGCATGGGAACATAGATGTATTTATTCGCTGAGTGCTAATGATGTGCTCAGCTCCGCATACATGTCTGCAAAAGTATAATTACCTAATGGGAATGAGTATATAAGAATACATTTGATTATCTTTTCAGACCCAGCTTCGAGACACGAAAGCTGCACTCCCAACAGGAACTGCAAGTGCAAATCGGAATCAATAGTTACGCACACGCATGACCCCGCATATGCCATCTGTGCGTTTAAACGTGCACCTATACATGTGGCATCTGGTAATATAATAACCAGAATAACAATTATAATAAGCACTATACAAAATCATTATTAAAGAAAATGAGTTGGCAAGTTTAACGTTTAAATATCAGGTGATGTTAGACCTACTCCGGCTTGCGCACCCTGAATGCTGTTTCTAAGGGGCGTACGGGCTGCAGCACACACCGCGGGGCTGGGGGAGGAGAAGCAGGTGGGCACATAATTAAATGATGCTACCATAAGGCATGTGTACAAGAGCACCATGTGAAGGCGATGTGGGAAACTCCGAATCTGACATTTTCTACCTTTTCAGGGCTCGGCTCGGCAATTTAACTTCTTTTCTTTTCACATGGATGCTATTGTCCGTCTCCGTTTATTTTATTTTTAAAGGGAAAGGAGGAAGAAGGGAAGTTGTACACCAATGTCACAATGGCCTCATCAGCGGGATTTGAGCCCTGAGGCCTCGGCACTGCAAGAGACTTCTGCTTCAGCCAGCAAGACGCACGACAGTAGCTGGCAGCAAGAGGAGGCTGCCGTCCCAGAGGCACACAAGGGAATCCGCGGCTACGCCCTGGGGCGAAGGAGGCAGTGTTGGGGTGAGGGTGCAATGTTGCACATCCCATCTCTCCCCTTTCCTAGCAAGAATTAGGAATTCCCTGCCTCAAGGTGAGAGGGTAGGATGCTAAAGCTGCATGTCGGAGCCACCAGGCTAGGCTGTGCCGGTCTTCTTTCTCCCTTTCTTGCAGTAACAGATCCTAGGACATTGGGTCTCCAGCACTCGGGGGCCAATGCTTGCATTTGCACACCCTCCCATCTTTTTCGTAGCAATACTTGAAGTCATGTTGGGCGTTACGAACTCTGAAAGGCCCAGCTGGTCCCCCCCACAAAGGCTGGCGCCCATGGGCCATGGCCCCCTCCCGCCCCACATTGGTCTGCTACTGTCCTAGGAGTTACCAGGGCCGCATATACCACGGTTGCTTTTGCAGGTGCTGCACAGCCCTGGCTCTTTTGAACATTCACGTTCAACAATTATTCTTACTCTAGCTTCCCACAGACCTTTTCCTGAGGAACAAGTGAGGGAGGGGAGATGGTGATCTTTTACTGATCATAAATCCACCTTTATGGAGGGGAATTGCATGGGGAAGATGACAACGAAAGCCTTTAAGCATAGGGCTCCATTGCTGCCAAACTTCAGCAGACCAGTTGCAAGTGATAGAAATACGAGAGCTTCTTAAAAAAAAAAAAAACGATTTAAAAAAGCAAGAATGAAAAATATTAGGCAACTTTAATACAGCAGGTTTCCCTCTGCAGAACTAATGGAGGTGACAGACCTCCAATGAAACAAGAGAAGAATTTTATAATGGAAACTATTCACCTACCTAAATATAGAGTCATGACCACACCTCCGATAACAAAGACACTACTCATAACTGTGATATATTAGAAAGGAAGTGACTAAAGTAACCAGAGTAAAAGCTGCATATTTATGCTAGGCCAACATTTACACAAAGGCTTTCTGCAGTCAGATGGCCTCTGCAGACATCAGACGGACCCGCAGAACATGCCTACAGGTCTCTGTATTTATGCAAACACACACAGAGCTAATATCTGTTTTTACAGACTTTTTTTTTTTTTTT
>JAGPOW010002514.1:59319825-59342547 GCA_030014935.1 Caiman crocodilus | reverse complement strand
TTTTTTTTTTTTTTTCAAAGTGCATAGGAGGACTGAAGAGCTTAAAGGCCCAAGTTCCAGGTAAAAACCCTAACTGCACCGGCCTTTTCCCTAGGGGCACCTCCAAACAGTCCGACCAGTGTAAAAATTACTGTTCTTAAATGACAACATTTTGTACGCATCTGTTGGCTGCAGCATCTTGTAAGAAACTTGCCCCGACCATCAAGAGTTGATGGAGCTGAGATAAGTTCAGTACAGCTCATTAGAGGGCTTGGCAGAAATGTAGCTGTTTCTTGTGATCACCTGGTGCTTCTACTTCCCAAAGACCAGAGGGTTTCCATTTTCAATTAGTAATGTGCAGATTGCAGGCACATAAAGTCTCATCATCCAATGAAACGTCCACTAGTATTTTCCAAGTAGTCCACTAGCATTTAGTTAATTAGCTGGCATACACATAACACATATTTCTCCCCACATGTGCAAAGTTTTTTTGTTCCTGTTCCAGGAACATTTGATTATCCTCTACTCACACTGCCAAATGTGAGAAGAAAAAAAAAAAATGCAGTTAAACAATAAGTTGTCCCAAGCAATTTAAGCAGACCCTATCACAAACAAATCTCTCTCTTTTCGTACACCACGGTCAATCCACAGAGAGAATTCAAACCATTTTATTTCTGTTCAACCATCACAACGTCAGGACTTGAACAAAGCTCCTATAAAGCTCCTAGCTCTGGCTGTGTCAATCCCAACCCTTCTCTACAGCTGTGAAGCTTGGGGCTATGAACAGAAGTTGCACATAAACTGGTTTAAGTGATCAGAAACTGGTTTAAACCTGCAACAGAACAGTTAAGTGCTCATAAACCAGTTTCAAATGGCTGAAACTGGTTTAAGATAAACCTGGTTGAATGTAGTACCAGACTTAAACAATTCAGGTAAAACTAACTTATGAAACTTCTGCCCCAGACCCCTTCCTGGTTCAAGTTAAATCACAGTCCCCCAGCACCCCAGTATGCTGGGATGGGCTGGGCTCTCTGCTCCAGAGAGCAGGCCTGACCCACCCCTCTGCTCCCTGGCTGGAGCAGTGAGGGATGACTGACAGTGGGGGTGGAGACTGCCCACCAGCAAACCCCAGCTGCGGTCTGGGGCCAGGGATAGAGGTTAAACACCACTTCCCCCACTCAAACTTACTGCTGGCTGCAACTATGGGAATCCCAGAAGCACCTGGAAGCGGGAAGAGGAAGTGATGAATAACCCTGCAGAGTCCTGCTGCTGTAAATCTGGACTGCAAATCCCAGAGACCTCAGCGGCAGCAGGAAGAGGAAGTGAACACACGACCAGACAGCTGTGCTCTAGCACCCTCCGGCTTCTGGCTTGAACCACTGCAGGCCTTTGGCTGCATTTCCTAAAGCAAAGGTAAATGTCTGTTCAATTCAATCTGTGCAGCATAGACTAACCTGCAAAGATTGAATCAATTCAACCTCTGGCTTCTTGACTGTCTGTACCTAGCCTGGGTGATCTACAGGGACCACCTGAAAAGCCTGGAGCACCATCACCAGCACTACCTCCAGAAGATCCTTGGCATAAAGCGGGAAGATCGTTGCACCAATGCCAGCGTCCTCACTGGTACTAACACCACCAGGATGGAAGCACTGGTTATTCACCGTCAGCTGCAGCAGACAGGACACTGTGTATACGTGCTTGATGTACGGTTACCAAACCATTACTACCCAAATCCCGAAAACATGCTTCTGTCAGTTTAAGCATTACATGTAGATACCTAAGCAGTGCCCTGCCCTTCAATGATTTAGAGTTTATAACCTTCCTTTGAAGAAACAAATCAAATATATTAATAATGCCAAGCACCTACCACCCTGCCAGAATCAATACACACCATCTCACTGGATCCCAGAAACTAAGCATATTTAGACCTGGCTACTGTTTGGTTGGGAGACCACTTGGGAATCCTGGGTGATGTAAGCAGGAGGCAACCATTGCACCAATATGAGATTACAGAAACCAGACAATTGGAAAGACTTCATACAGCCCCACCGCTGCTGCACATCTGACAGCCAAAAAATAAAACAGAAATAATAATGATATCTAAATAAATAAATAGACAAATAGTTCACAGCTTCAACGTGGATGAGCTTTGGCAAACTGATTGGTTGGAAATATCATAGGAATGAGCCCTCTCTCCAGTAAATATATCCTGTTACCATTTGGTCCAGAAATACTGGGATCACTGGCTCCTTCGTGGTACGTCACCACTTTCTTCCAAAACGTGGAAGCGCAGATGCGTGTGGACTGGAAAATAACAACTCATCTGAACTCTTACAGAAGTCAGGATAAATCCATTTGTCCCTGTGTTCGAAGGTCCAGGTGAGTGAGTTACTGTAGCATCCCTTATGGTAGGAGGAGCTGTAGTGAATGCTACATGAGAGTCGTTACCCTGGTGCCTGGATCCAGATGGGCCATTCCAGCTCTCTACGACTCTCTTATTTTTAGACCATACTGCCCTGTGCCACCATACAGGATCTTCCCCAACTTCTGGTTCGGATTCCACAGATATGACATGGGTTGCCGATCACTGCAGCAGTTGCAAGATCCGGGGGCGGAAACAACTCTGGTTTTCATGATCTCGCCTAGAAGTACTGCCGTTCAGAAATGTCAGCCGCGTGATCCCAGCATACAAAGTATGCTCCAAGCTCTTTTCAAAGTTGAAAACCTGCCTTCGTTTACTCACAAACAGGGAACTCTGCCAGCAGCCTCACAACCTGCAGATTTTGATTGCATTAATTTGTTCCAAAGCGGGTTTTCCTCTTGAGCCTGAGTAGAAGGCAATTAATTAAGACCCATTTCGCCCCCCTACAGGATGAAAATAAATGAAATAGCAGCAGTAGGACAACCTTTTTTCCTGGGAAAGGGATTCCTCGAAAAACAGGACCCCATCTCTTAATCCGTATGGACCTGATGCTCCATATACTGCACTGTTGTGCTTGAGCCATGTTGAAAAAGCAGAGTATAAACTTTAGAGGTGAATTCCCCATCTGCTAGTCAGCAAGATTGGAAAAGCCCCATAGATATTTCCCAGGAGCAGAAGCCTGACTGTAAAACAACATGAAGGAGCATATTTTCTGCTCAACGTGCGGGGAGTTAGCTCAACAACTTCCATTACCGTTAATGAACGCTGCACTGGGAATTCAGTGAAAATTACACCACATAATGAACAGCTCCTCTTTAACTGGCGTGATTGTCACTTTAAATAGCCAAAAGCAAGCAGCGTTAGTCATAGGTCAGTCTCCTTTCTTGATGGTGAGGGAAATTAGGCTAGACAGTTGGTGGCGGGGCCCTTGGAAGGAGTTGCAAGATGGCTCTTTGAGATACGTACTAATTCCTGTAATGTGTATGACCCTTCCAATAACAACTCATTAAGTGCCCTGCTCTGAACTGACGCTTGTCCAGTGAGGAATGGCCATAAGTAAAAAGACAAGTGTTCATTAGTTTTTTTTTTTCTTTTCCAAAGAGGTCTTTACATGTCCCAGCTGCAGATTGGCTAGACTTCGCATCATCGGCCTTCTCACTCCCTTCGGCTCCGCTCCTCCGTGGGCCCTCTTGCTTTGCCAGAAGATTAAAGGTATGCATTTCATAGGCAGTTACCAAATTCCCTCTGCATCCGTATCTGTTACCCAGAGTTTGTGCCATTCTCCCAGCAATACGATGAGCGAGTGGGTCTGAACTGCAAACCCAAAGACATCTTATGGCAAGGCTTGGCTATACGAACCAGACTCGCCCATCGGTTTTCGAAAGAGCACCCTTTAGCCCCAGCCACGCCGACCCAAATGGCATGCAGCAAAACACAGGGGCGGTCATCACATCCCACCCTTTGGAGAATACTCTTGCTCATGGAACATTGCTGCTCTGTTTTCAGCGACGGCTTAAATGCAATGTATAGGGAAGTGAAAATGAGAAAGATTCTCTTTCTAATTGAAAACACAGCAGTAGTTTAATGGTCTTTGAAGTCTGTGTGTGTGACGGGTTGCGGGGGGGAGGGGGCGATGAATTGCTGTTACCAACAACACCCCAAAGGACTATAAATCAAACAGCATACAGCTGTTGGTATCAAATATAACTCCTTTCGTACTACATCAAAAAGCTTTAATTAACAACTAATTTATTCAAGTGAAAAAAAAAAATTCCCTTGCACTAAATAATTGTATTATAACTTGGGGACTAGACTGTGTATTTTTCCCCCTCTCTAAAGCATGACAAGAGCAGGAATTGAGCCTTTGGAGAATGGCTAAGTAGAAAAATGGATCAAAGATTTAGAGAGGTGGTTGATTGGCTCTTTAAGACAGCAGAGACCAAATCAGCCCCTTTCACGAAAAGCCACGTCTAAAGTCTATTTGCTTTAGGACCTACTTTTAATGAAAATGCTCATGAAGATTAATGGCATTAGTCTGAGCCGACATAGTGCCGACAGGTGTGGGACAAGGCTACTTAATACATCCCTCCTACTCCAGTCTTGGACCCGTCCTGAGAGCAGATTGTCAATCAGACGTTTTAACTGTGCAGCGATTCCCACGAAGCAGTCAGATGTCTGCAGGGCAGCAGACGGAGACCTCCAAACACGCTAGCTTGAGATCTGAAACCCACTTGAACCCAACATGCATTAGGTTCCCTGACTTTAACGGGAAGCCCGTGCGACAAGGAATGAAAGCCTGAATGTGACGAATGCTCCTGATGACAAATGGGAGAAACATATCTATTTCTGGATAAATTATGCTTGCAGTCATACAGAGCTTCATGGAGCAAATCCTCAACTACTATAAATCACAGCGCCTCCTCGAGTAAGGCATTTTACATCCGTTGAAGAATCTGGCCCCATGTTTACAATGCAAATATGAACGTTACCTAATTCTTTGCAGAATTTCAGTATTATCGTCCTGATTATACAGCAGGGGAAAGCAACCGTCTGACTTTTAGGGTCCAATCTTGCAAATACATTTTACTGTGCCATCAAGCATAACACAATCTCCCACAAATCACCCAGATGATTCCAGCGCATAATCTGCAGGGCAGGGACCGAGCACTCATCTCTGTTTGCTTAATTCAAACAACATTGCCTTTTAAGTCTTCTTGATCTACATGCCCAGATGTGACATAGTGCGGAGGTGCTAAAGGGATGAGAGCTATTAGAAAACTCTATAGGCAAATTATAGGCCATAATTATGTTCAGACAGTGATGCTTATCTCTTGTGAAGGGTCAAAATTAAAATTCTGATCGGTTTTGTCAACACAAATACAAGCCGCATCGAACAGTACTGCAGATAAGTACGATACTCCTCAGATAACAGCGACCCTGATGGTAATGATGAGTTGGTTAAATTGGCAAACTGTCTAAGCAGAAGATCAAATAATTGTGTTCTGCATGCTGTTTGCACATTTATGATGGCTGACAGCATACTGTGTGTTGTATCTTTCTAAAGACAGAAGAGATTTCACTTGCGTGATTTTGAGATAAATATTTTGCTCTGTTGGCATTCGAAAATAGCGGTAGCTCGTAGAAGGTTTATGTACAATAAAATTACTATCATTTTTAAAGAAAACTCCAAGGGGCTTTAAAAAAACCCAACCCTTAAAGCGTGATCAGTTTTCCTCTTTTCACTATCTTTCAACTTTGTAGTACACGAATATATGCTAAAAGGCTGCCGCTCTACACGACTCTCACTTTGAAAGGCAGCATTCACTGCTGAGCTCATTTAAATCGATGGCACGGTATTCTACTCTGCAAAGTGCGGAAACTTGCAGGTGTAAAAGAGGTGTTGAGGCAATTCTCATTAGCATCACCATCAAGCAGGTATTGTAAAATATTGCTCTGGGACCCTTCACACTCGCATCAACTTGGCACCCACAGCAAAGAGCATCCTCCTCCTTCTTCACACCTGACCAAAACCCATGCTCGAGTTCAGGCCACGTGGGCCCTGGCCAATCTGGATAGGGGAAAGCCCTCTATTAAGTTAATCCTGGAAACTCATGAAGGTTTCCTGGCTACCCACTAGCCTGGGCCGGCATGATTCAGGAGGGTCCAAGAGGTAATGCAGTAGATGAGAACCCGGTTGCTAAATGGTAGGGTTCTTGACAAGAAAGTGGTTAGTCACTGCTCACGGAGAGACAGAGAGAGCAAGAGCGTGCAGGCATGTGCCTGATGTGGGCTCTAAAACACAACGCCAACCCTCCTCGTCTGTGCCCACCTGTCACAAAAATCATGACCACCGGATTTAGATCGGATGAGATCATTGTTCCTTTGAGTCAGCATTTCACTGTGCACATGGGCCAACACCTGTCGCCGCAGAGGAAGGAAATAGGCCTGACAGGGGTGTAGTAAGGATGGCTAGAGCACTGGATTGGCAGCTACTAACACCTGGGTTCAAGTCTCAGTCCCACCACTGTTAATGTGACAGCTGCCATGGCACTTAATCTTTTTGCACCTCGATTGCCTGCAGGATAGGGATGATAATATCTGGGTGCAACTTGTGCTATGTAATATAATATCTGGGTGCTCTGTGCTATGCAAGGATTCAGACGACTTCATAAATTCTCACTTCCAGCCTTATAAATCCATAAAGAAATAAGAGCATTGTCCAAAGAAGGAAACTCTTCCAGGCCCCTTCAATGATCATTTTCCATTTTAAGGCATGACATCTGATGACCCCATTGCTAAGCTTGACTGTGTATGGGTATTGATTATAAATGACCATGCCCCGCAATGAAGCCAGTTGCAGGATGCAAACATCTCCTGAAAATGCCTCCAAGTTAAACAAAAGAGTGCCAAGAAACCAGCTTCAAGCCTAGAGGAAATTTGCTGGCATCTGGAAGGCTTTCTTGAGAAACTAAGCAGTAAGTTCATGCTCACATCTGAGGTAGAGAGCGTGGATTATTCCCAGCCAGCACGGCAAAATACAGAGTAATGAAATACGGCAAAATGGTTCCGAAAGGACATCACGTCGGTGGTTTGGGGCAGAGGGAAGGGCAGCAATTCGGCACGCCGTGGTTGACGAATGAGGCCGCGGCCATCCTTTGCATGAGGCAGACTAGTAACAAGAATGACCCATCAACACGCAACTGCCATGTGCTACCGCAGCCCCCACGTGTGATTTCCAATAGTGATCAATGGAAAGCAATGGCACGTGTCTTCAAGAACTGCTTTCCCATTGGCAGGGGTGTGGGGAAGCTGCAGAGCTTTACTGTTCCAATAAAATCTATAATTTATTGTAATTTGGGAGGGATTTAATAATGCTTTTAAAAGAGGAAGTAAATGCCTCATAAAGCTCACAGACCTTTTCACTGTTGTGTGCTTTATCATGCTCTCTGAGCTGTTACACAGCAGCGGTGCCTTTGCACGTTACCTAACCGGCTTGGGGCAAATGCCAGAGATTAACCTTGCCTGATACCTGGTAAGGGAGGGAGCACTGGGAAGGGAGGGAGTTGCAGATGCTTCAGGCTAGAGGAGCTCTAAAAAGAGCAATCCCCTTTATTTTCAAGTGTTCGCTCTCATTTCTCACTCTCTTTCCATTTCCCGTTTTCTTTCGGTCCTCTTCTCCCCTTCCCCCCCGCCCCCACCTCCCCCTTTGAACAATAAAAGTTGAATGGTAAATGCAAATGCAGCTCTCGGCTTAAAATCTGAGCTGAGAAGGCAGTGTGTCACCCATATTTATGAGCTTTAAATGGCTTTTATCAAAGTGAGGTCGCACTAAATCACCCCCAAGCTGTCATAAATACAAATGACTCGACATAGTCTGCAACAAGCCTTCGGGGAAAATTATATGATCTGCTGTTGCAGTTATGGTATATCACACAGTGAGCTCATATATTTCCACTGGCAAGGTAACCTGACCCTTCAAAGGACACTAATAGGTGAAAGGGGGAGGAGAGAGAGAGAGTGAATCAAGCAGAGCGTGTGCATGCGGGCACGTGCGTGTGCACAGGCACATTTGCAGCGAGCACCAGGACATGGTTGGGGCCATACACAAATTAAGAGATGGTGGTGGACATGATAAAGAAATTTCACTAGCTGCCAAAACATGAGAAAAGCTTCAAGGCAAGGGAGAAAGAGCTAGGACTTTACCAGGGTATTCCCTATTTTAAAATGTCACAAGATGGCATGGAAATTACTCTGGTATGAGCTAGCGCTGTCCTGATACCAAAGGTTGTACCATGCCCAAACAAATTAAAGGAGCAATTCTCCAGCTCTCTTCGTGAAACTCAAGATGAGGACAAAGTTTATAATGGTATAAGAAAGAATCTCTATAAAGCATGCATGAGTTTGGCAATGCAAACACCACATATGCTGCCAAGACAATGAGCACTCATTAACCAAATCCTCCCTCTTCTTTCCCCTCTATATAGAATGAAAATGGCTAGCTAGAAACCATGAGATCTGCCGACAATGCAAGAACCTCCAGAGATGGATGCATCGAATACATCTCCTTTCAGTGACAGCCAGACAATATTCGATAAGGGACTACAAAAGACTGCTTTCAATAATCCAACTACTGTATTACCACAGTATTTTGTCACATGTGTTCACAAGCAGAATAAGTGAACTCAGATGAACTTTGATTCATGCATGGATTCACAATGGAGATTATCCTTCTGTGCTTCTGGAAAACTGTTTAAAAAGTATTTCAGGTTACCTTCATTCACTATCTCTAGCAGAATAGAAGCAGTATAATTTACTGTTGTTGTTCTCAAGCTTTTCCAAATTTGTATCTACCCCTCCGTTCTTACCCTCATCCTTATTCAACTTGGCAATGGTTCCCAAGGTTGGGAACATCTGTCCAGCCCAGAAACAGATACATACATTATATTCTCATTCCTACATGCTCATTTTATCTCTGTTCCTGTGCTGCTTTACCTCTCCAAGTCTCCATTGCCCCATATATGAAATGGGCATAATGGTATTTACATTTCTATCTCCTAACCAGGGATCCTGGTTTTCCGTGATAAAAAAAAAATCACAAATTCTCTGATAAAAATCCCAAAATCTGTGTTTGAAATTAAATGCCCCCCACAGCCCTGTTGGTGTCCCTCACTCTACTCTACCCCACAGCCCTCCAGCCCTTCTTGTGCCCCTTGCCCACAGCCCCTGCCCTCTAGCCCTGCTGGAGGGGGCCCCCAGCTGCCAGGGCTATGGGCCCAGGGACCCAGGTCTGTGGCCCCCTGCCTCCAACAGAAGGTAGTGGCTGCTACAGCAGAAGCAAACCTCTGCTCCCACAGCCCCCAGCCAGCTTAGGTACTTCGCGGGTGGACAGTCCAGCCGGGAGGCGTGTTTTGGAGCTGGCCATGAGCGGTGGGGGTTTGCAGCCAGCTGAGCACTTCATCCAGGAGCAAGCAGGCTGCAAACCCTCGCCTGGCTAGAGTGCCCGGCTGGGGAGTGCCCAAGCTGGCTGGGGCCTGAGGGAGCGGGGAGGTGGCAAACCTTCCCCATTCCCAGCTGGAGTGCCCAGGCTGGCTGGGGTTGGGGCAGCGGGGAGGTTTGCAGCCAGCTGGGCACTCCGGCTAGGAACGGGTTTGCAGCTTCCCGACTCCTAGCCAGAGTGCTCGGCCAGCTGCAAACCCCTGCTCCTGGCCAGAGTGCCCAGCCAGGGATTGCCCAATCTGTCTGGGGGCCAAGGGAGTAGGGAGGTGTGCAGCTGGCCAGGCACTCCAGTTTGCAGCTGAACTGGAGCGGCAGGGGTTTGCAGCTGACTGAGCACTCCGACTGGGAGTGGGGAGGCTGCAAACCCCCTCCCAGCTGGAGCGCCCGGCCAGCGGCAAACCACCCCGCTCCCTCAGCTCCTAGCCAGCTTCTCCCCTCACCCCCAGCCCTGCCCTTCAACCCCCCAAGCCCCACTTACCTGCAGCAAGAAGAGTGAGCCGGAAGAGTAGCCTCCCGTAAGTGCAAGTGTTGAGCCCCACCCTTCCACCCCTGCCCCTCGGGGCAGGGTTGGGGCTTTCCTGTCCCTTTTGCAAACAGCTCTTGCAGGCTGGAACTCTGCCAGCCTGCTGAGCTCATTCAAAAGCAGGGAAATCCATGGATTTCTCTGCTAAAAGGGGAAATTTGTGTTTTCTCTGCTAAAAACAAGAAATCCGTGGTTTTCTCCATTTTTCCGTGGGAAATGGAAAACCCAGATCCCTGCTCCTAACATTATAACAAGGCATCTTAATGGCTTGCATTGTTTTACACATGTAAACGTGTTGGCAATGTCCTTCTTTTCTATTAGAATCCATACTTTTCATTTATTCTGTTGCAATCTGGATGTTTCAGGTAGTAAACAGCTACAATTTTTCACAGGAAATTCTGGGGTGAATTGACAATTTTTTTTTTCAGATTAAAAAAAGCCCCAAACTGCATTTTTATATAAATTTAAAAAAATATATTAATCTTTTATTTTATTCTTTTTTTGTTGTTTCAGCTCCTGGTTTCAAAATCCAAAATACTGAAAAATTTAAATGGGATGGGGATTTTCTATGCCATTTTTTTCCCCTGTGGCAGCAGCCAGCATCATTTCAGAGCCATGCACCACAGCAACCCAACTCATGTCTAACTTGGGTTGATTTTCTGACCCAACTGTCACCACTTCTCCCTGCTCCCCAGCCATGGTGGATATCTCCCAGCTGCCTGGCACTGGCACAGCTTTTTGGTGCTTGCCCAGCCACCAGGACACAGCTGAAGCCCTCTACTGCCAACATGCAACCAAAGCTCCCTCAGGTCCACAGGCCAGATCCAGTGACTCTGAGGGCCATATCTTGGTGACCCCCATCCTCTGAGACCAACATTCGACATCTGGTCATTGAGCATATGGATTAACACGTGATCCCTTGCATACCCCTCCCCCACAAACATAGAATGGAGTCAATGTTATATAGATCAGAGAACAATCACATTTTGAATATAAAAAGAAGGCAGGGTAGATGGCGTTTTATGCGTCAAATTCTGGTCCATAACATTCATGTAACCCACTGAACTTGAAGAAACTGTATGGACATTAGAGAAAAGAAGCTGGCTCTCTATATCTAGATGCTAATTTTAGTAACAAAATTTGGCAGTTGGACATTCACTATGGCACTTCCATTTGAAAACTGGGCCCTTAAATTTAAATTACAAAGACAATATTGGACCTGACTCTTGACCACCTAAACCCACTCTAAGCATCTGCCCCCAGGGAAAAAAAAAAGTAAAACACTACAATTTATGTATTTATTTTGCTGTGTTACACACTACTTTGCAAAGTAGTGTTGCAACAGAGAATCAAGCCCATCTTTTGAGCCAAAAGATAAAACACGCGCATCTGGCTTAAGTGTGTTGAAGAAAATGTTAGCAGCAAAATGATCAGGAGGAAGATCCCATGCTAAATTCTTTATACGCTGAATACACTTCCCACATGGAGCACCATGGGCAAATTTCTGCTATAAGACAAACTCAGTTGAATTTGGGGTACGAGGTGTTGTCCATTGTACCGAAATGGGAATTCCCAGGCTGCGAGAGGGGGGTCTTTAGCATTTTAAATGCTGGAGAAAAGCGCAAGGCACACAACACGGTCAAGAGGCTCATCAAAAGTCTGAATCAGTCAGTGCTGCTTCAACGAGGACTTCACCAGCTTCCATTGCTAATGTCTTGGCACTAACTAGCAGTGTTTGGGAAGGGGCGGGGGGAGTTACACAAGGCGCTCTTTCAGAACAATGAGATGGGTGCAAGCTGACCCCGAGCGGGCGGGTCAAAGGCAAGGCGCACAATCTGAGAAACAGCACCTGGAATCCTTCCAGCCGTCTGTCTGATGTGATTAAAAACAAAATATGAAATGCTTCAGAAGAGGAAGAAATAGGATAGCAGGTCTGGCTTGCATAAGATCATGCATTTGTGTAACCAGTCTAAACAGAGTGTGTGAGTGGACCAGATGTTTTTCATTTCAATGTACAGCACTGCAGAGCAAATCAAAAAACCAACCGGAGCCAAACACAACTGCAGCTTTGCCAGCACTGCTGTAATTGGAGCTCAGCGATGGACACTGTCAACCCCAGTCCCTGGGCAGCTAGGTCGACCTCCTGGCTTGTTAAAAAGACCATTTGGTTGTCTAAGCTAAATACCAGAGGTACCTAGTTAAACATGGGGTTGGGGCTCTGTCATTAAGTCTGCAATGGTCAAATGAGCAGCCAACAGGAGGAAAAGGATTCGAATTAATCCATTCTGGGAAAGAGTCATAAAGTAATTCATGGCTCTTTAGACCGTCGCATGGATCTTGGCTGCGGCCACCAAAGCATGCACAGAAAAAGAGAGCAGGTAAGCCAGTGTGTCCCGCATACCATTATTCGAACATCTATCCCAATGACACGTGCACTTTTGGTTAGTCCTCCAAAGCCATTCTGCACATAATAGTTGTACCCCTTTCACTAGGCTGGTGTAGTTGTATTGGGAATTACAGTGATAAAAATAACTCTTGTCTAGAAAGGGGAATACACAGCCCTCAGATACATCTTTACATGCATGACTGCATTCACACTGTGCTTCATATTGGTATAAATAGATCAATAAAAAAGCCCATCACAACCCTAACCGACATTTGTCATAGCAGTTCACTAGGTGTGCAGACCATGCCTTAGAAATCAAAGCATTTGTGAAAGACTTCAATTTATCAGGCTGACAATCCCTCGAATCCAAAGGACATGGACACACACATTACTTAGGACGTGGTTGCAACCTATAGCAGCCAGACAAGCAAGCATGCTAAGCCAGCTCAAATCCTCCTGGATGGTTCAGAATTTTACCTGGAAAAGTCACCGGTTCAGTGTACGGACAGTGAGCATTTTTTGACAGAGGTCTGATCAGTCCTCCAGGCATCCCATACTGCATTGCTCCTCCCCTTCCCATTGCCCCCATACGCACATGGGTGTCTGCAGCTGGTCACTCCTTTAAGGAGCCAGAATTCAATTCTCTCTTTTTTTTCCCCCCTTTTGTTGTTATTTTTTTATTAGTGAGCTTTCTTGCACTGCTGGGTCAATAAAAACTACGGGCATTTATAGATGTGCTCCAGGAGTGGTGGTGGTGATGGTGGTGCTTTAATTAAAGCAGATCTGAGAACCACTTTAATTAAAGCTCCTGGAGCTTCACATGAGTCAGTGTCCCTGCGCTGAAAAACGGTGGCACCACGGGGACACTGAAAGCTCATTCGAGGAGCGTTAGGTAAACCGTCCCCGCCACTTTTCAGTAAGCATGATGCTGAAGTCTGCTGGAGCATGGTTACTACAGCGTGTCGGAGCAGCCCTGCTGCACGTATGTAGTCCCTCTATAATTTTAACAACCAGCTGTATCCTTGCTGCTAACATAACTAAAGCCCCTCATCATAGCCCACACCCCAGGCCCTGGAATCAAGAAGTGGGGGTTCAAGCACATCTCTTCCCCACCCAAGTCAGACAAACATACTGCAGACTTCAGTCCATTATGAGATATTAAAGTTTTCTGAATAGAGAGCAATGGAAATAATTAAAAAAAAAAAGTGACAACACCCCAACGCACAGGTCACCCATCCTTGGGATTCCCAAAGTGTGGGTGCAAGCAAATCACTCCACTTGCCGCCTGCAAGGCATGCTGGGCTGGGTGCTCACTCCCACCCCCTTGTGTTGGATCCACAGCACTTCATACAAGTGTGAAGCAATTCCCAATCACTAACATTTTGGAAAGGTTGGAAATATGTGTCCACGACTTAAGTCTTCTGTTGATCCACACAGAGCAGACGCTGCACAAAGAGCCCAGACATTAGCGTCCACAAGATTTCAAGTATGAACGATTGATGCAGATCATGACAGCACTGAAATGCCACGACCCGTTCTGAATGGGTCACCATTGATCTCCAACTCCCTGCAGGTGTATATGACAGTTCAAACATATAAAAGTAGAGAATCTGGCCATGGGTTGAGAAAACCCAGCACTTCAGTCTTTTTGTCAAACTGATCAACAACTGATTTCCTGGCACTGGGGATAAGCATTTACAGAACCAGGAGATGGCCACCACGTGTCCCTGGTGTACATATTAGCATGGGCAAGGCAAAGATGGCATCTTGTGTTGGAGGAAGGAAAGAAGGAAGGGAAGGAAGGAATGAAGGAAGGAAATGAACTTACATAGGCAGCGAAGAAGATGGAAACAAGGTGGACAATACAAATAGTTTCATCTATCTGGGAAGCTTCATCGCATGAGACAATGGCTGCTCTATGGAGACTGTAAAGAAGGTACGGCTAAATCAAGGACATCTGGGCAATCAGAAGTCAACGCGGGGAGACAAAGGCACGTCCCGAACACAGAAATCACACTGTTCAAGACCTGTATTGTCCTCATTCCTGCTGTCTGTAGCAGAAACATCAGTCTTCATGAAGACTGATGTTGAGTTTTGAAATGGTTGTCTACAGTGAACTGGCAAGACCATATCGGAAATAAGTTTAGGAAAAGGATTGATAAGAAAGAGATGGTCACAATGGACAAACCTCTGTATGTTTCGAGGTGTTTACTGGATGAAGGCCAAATGTCACTACCAGTTTAAAACTACAGACCTTTTGAAGAGAAAGGCCAGTTCCTAGTGCTATACCAACTAACACAAATAGAAAGCCAAGCCTATGTCTTGGGACTTCCAGGAGAGACCCCTCACCGCTGGCGAACTTCTGGTTTATCCAGGCTTTTCATAGGGCAGGGGCTATAACTATAACAATAGCAGTTATCTTCCTGTTTTAAAGTTCTGGGTTTTGTATTTTGCAGTTGGGCTGCATTTTCATTCATGTGAAATGTGAATTAATTTGAATGCCTAATTGGATCTTTTGTTACTAAGGAAGGGTTGTTATGCTGAAGATAAATGAAATAACTGAATTAGCACACCTGCGCAATCCCCAACACAGGCCAAGTGCGGTCAAAATAGGAGACGTGTCTTTTTTACTTCCTCTCTCTTCTTCTGACGCACCTGCAGCCCAAAATAAAATCATGCTAATAACGATTTCAAAGCTGATCCTTGTTCATCTCTCCTCTCGAGGAGGGTTGCTAAACAGTTGGAGTATTTGACCCTTGCACAGAATTAAACAAATGTTTGTTCTTCTTCAGCGATCAAAATATTTCACTTTACAGTGCTCTGTGGATGCTTTTATTTTTGTTTTCTCCATTTCCATCAAGCCAGGTTGGCATAACTATAATTTGCTACAACGGAAATATTTTTAAATTACAGTTGCTGAGTGAATAACATGACAACAACTGGAACAAACAGACCAAAAATACTCCAAGTCTCTTCCTTACTAACTGCTCAGAATAGAACATCCCTATACTAAACTGCACGATGGCCGTCGCCGCTTCTTTTCTGTTTCTGTGAAAGACAAGCTCAAACTTGCAAGAGTCTTAGCAGGAGAAGACTTTAGGCCAAAACAGGGGAAAGCACAATGAACAGAAACGAAACGGAAATCTGGAGGGAGCCATCAGAGCAGGTCAGACCTCACTAATGGGGACCTGGCCAAAGTCAGCTTTCAGCTCATCTGCTTTTCAATGAGTTAGTCAGTTGGCGGTTTTGCTGAAGACGATCATATACGAAACTCATGCACTGCACAGCACCAATGAACGTGGTGAAACGAATGTGGAGTGACTGTGTCTAAGCTTACGCTTCTGTGGGAGCTGGATAATTATCATGATCCATGTGGGTGGTCCGTGCCGCTGGGCACGGGTCAGGAAGTCCAAGGTCTACACCTTTCGGGCTTTGTTCTGTAGGACTAAACATGTTGTACAACCGATAGTAATGATGCTGTGTGATTACTAGCTCACCTCTTATTCACAAGGATACCCCCCCCCCGGCTTCCTTAATGCTGCTGGAGTGAACAAGGTTTCCGCTATCAGGACCTGATTTTACTTAAAAGCTTGCTTCTCTCCATGGCGGCTTATCTCGCTAACAATGGAGTAGCCTCAAGAGATGAGTGCAATTTTGTCTTTAGCCTGTATGTTCCAACGGAAGCATTCAATGGGCTTTGCAAGAAGTAATAGATTAGTGATCACGCCAGCCCCGTTCTGCGGCAAATCATTAGAGATGCAAAGCCTGAGAGAGGGTAACCAGCTTCTCCAAAGTCACAGAAGACAACAGCGCTGCAAGAAAAAGGACCCTGACTCCTACCCAGTCCTATAACAAGATCCTACTCCAAGTAAACTAGATCAGTGGTTCCCAAATTGTGGCTGCTGGGATCCCCATTAATGTCCATTTATCACATGAAGCTAGCATTTTTTTTTTTTTTCAGTTCGAAGTTTGATCATAAGAAAGTCTCATTGGTCTGCAAGAAATATCGAAGACTGGCAATGCTCTGCTGGCTCAAGAAGTTTGGGGATCACAGCCCTAGGCATGCTTCTTGGTCACTGGGTTGGGAAATAACATTTATCCCATGTCTTCAGCAGTTGCATGAGAATTCAGACCTTTTTTTCTTAAAGCTCAGTTTGCTAGTCTGATCCCCTGGATAACGCCATGCCCTACATTTTCACCCAGTTACACCTGGGTAAGCTCGGTAAGCTGCGTTTGGCAAAAACGTATCTTCCAGAAGGCCACGCTGTGTTGATAGACGATATCAAAAGATGAAGAATGCAATGCTTGCCTTGGATCCAATGGTTAACCAACCCCCCACTGTTTTTTGTTTTTTTTTTTTAAAAAGAAAGAAAAGAAAAAGTGCCGTCTTTCTAAACTGGAATTTTGTCTCAGTTCAACTTTCACCCCCAGTTCGTTGCTAGCTAGATAATGTTAAGACAGAGTCAAGAAACAGTAAGATTTTTTTCACAGCACAACAAAGGGTTTTCAGTACTAAGGGAGAATGTCCTAAACAAACTGGTGCTTGAAATACAGAGGAGGGGGGGAAAAAAAGGAGAGAGATGCAGTTGTGATCTCTCCCTACAGGCCTCCTTTGTCTGTTTAGCCAGCAATCGTTCCCCCAGCCCTTGATTCTTTCCGCGCTCCCTAACCCCTCCTCGCTCCCAATTCATTCTTCTAGAATTTATCCCGCTTCTTTAACTCGGCATGTGTCTGGGCAGATGTCCAAAAAAGCTCCCTTCAACAACCAGAAAAAAAAAGGGGGGGGGGGAAATTCCTTCACTTCAGTTTATTCTCTTCCCCCCCAACCCCAACTTTCCCTCCTTCTTGCTCCCTCTTCTCTTCTAACACTCACAATGATTGATAACACCCCCTCGCCTCGCTGCTGGCTGCGAGAGGCCTTTCTGTTGAGGCAGCGACTGCTCTGTAGGGGAACCAGCTCGCCCAGATGATGGGCCAGCGAGGACCCCCTTTGGCTCTTTTGAAAACGCAAAATAAATAAAAGAAAGGGAGGAGAGAGGAAAGCCGCCCTGAAAAGCCCTCGATTAGGACAGACCCAACAGGTCCAAAGCAAACAAACAAATGAAGAGTAATGTGTCTTTGTGTCTCTTGTTTTCCTTCCCTTCAATTTGCCAGTTGCCAGGGCTGGATACGAACGTGAAATAAGGAGAAGTGAGGAGTGTCCGAGAAGGGGAAAGACACAGATTGCTAGCGCCAAATTATTGTAAAGGATGAGGTTTTCAGGTGTGTGTCCGTACGTATGCAGGAGGCAAAGCTTTCCTAGGGTGGGATCCTAGCAGGGATAAAAGTTAGATGAGCTTTCAAATGCAAGACCTTCTTTGTCAGGTCTCTGATCTCAGGCACCAGGAGCAGCAGAGTGAAAACCAGCTTATTTAACCTCATCCTAACTATATAGTTGGGACAATAAAAGATACCATCTTAAGAAAGCCTTCCCTCTTGGACCATGACAGCTTCAACACTATTCTTACACCACCTTACACACACACACACACACACACACACACACACACACACACACTTGGAAACCTCATTCTTTATAATAATACATATGAGAGGTCAGTCTATTATGTATGTGTGTGTGTATAAATACACACACATACATATATGCACACACATATAATATATACACACATATATATGCATATAATATATACACACATATATAAGTTTAGATATACATATGTGTATAAAATAGAGAACAAAAAAAATGAAAGAGCCATTAAACTCAAATACCAGAAAGCAAATCAAAAGTTTTTCAAACTTAGTTTTAGAATATCACTATTGAGGATGCCTTAGCCTCAGTTCCTTTCTTTTACTTAATGCTTAATGCTGGCTATGCTGCATTTGTCATCAAGACAAAGTTTAGAACCTGATCCTGTTGTCATTCACCTACTATTCAAGCAGAACAAGTACACTGAACGTGATACTTTGGTATAAAGAAAAATGCATATATGTGGAGGTAGCCCGCTGCCCACCCCAAACTAACAGGACATGACCACAGGTATTTCCCAAGTAACTTTATAACTTTTGCAGTGTAAGCAGAATTGTTCTTAGGGAAAGATAAAAATAGCGGGTCATTTTTTTTTTTTTTTCATTTTCAATGTTATAAATGACTACATATAAAAGAGGACTGGGTATGGCTACGGCTAATGAGAATTCTTGCAAAACGAATTTAAAACAAATGAAAAGCAAGACAATGACTTTGAGGGGAATCCTCAAGCTTCAGGACAAGAGCCAAACTCTAACTAAATCGGATGAGGAAGAAAACTGCATTTTGCACAGGTTAGTCCATAATTCCCGACTGCAGTTTCTTCCATCTTCTCCTACAGCATCTGGTACTGGGCACTCCCAGGCAGCAGATTTCAAACAACCCACTGCTCCACATAAAGGATGTCCGAAAGAGAAAGCTCATATTCCCGGTTTACAAAGGGAGACCCGAGGCAGAGAGAACTTGCCCACATTCAAAAGGGAGTTGGTGGAAGAGCTGGAGCGTAATTCTGAATAGCTTGACTCCCAGGCTTGCATCTTTAGCCACAAAAACATTCTTGCTGTCCTGGCAGCTCAAAAACAGGCTTCTCAATGGTAGACATAGGAAATATTACTCATCTTTTCCAACCAAGAGAAGCGTGATGTGTGACCACTGCAAGTGTTTTCATTGTAGTTGCATCCTAGTATCCGGGGTATTTCAAAGCTCACAAGGGATCCAAGAACAGGGTTTTGAGGGTGTGACTACAAATGGAAGATCTGATATGTATGGGGGGTGCAGAAGGGATGTGATTATCTTAAGTAAAATAATAAGTCTCCAAACGTTTACAAGACAATATGTTTAAACATTACTGTGATGAAACCATAATTCAACAAGTTGATTTTTTTTCTTTAGATTGGGACATCCCGCCCTTATGTCCATACTACCTGGGGAAATTGTCTGTTGAATATTTATTCCTTCCTCGAGCTCTTAGAGGCCGTGCAGCAACTCATCTCCCACTCTAAGACCTAAAGGATACTTGATTTTTTTTTTTTTGCGGAGGTAAAACTATATTCTACTGAAAGTGGCTGATGCCCTCATAAGGAGCTCAGGAAAATAAATCCTCACTTATTTATGAGAGGTTTCTGTGGGTGAGATCTTTTACTGGACCAACTGTATGGTTGGGTTAAAGTTAGACCAGGTTTCAAAGGCAAGACACTCTGCACCGGGTCCCTTATTTGTGCCTTACATGGAAATGAGCATAACGGCCCACTGGAGATTTCACTTCATCGTGGCTATGCCAGTCAGTGTCTCTTAATGTAAAGTTGATAATTACCATAGGTTAAATAGGTGGAGAGAATTCCCCCCACCATATGCCCTCCACTCCCCATACACATGAGACTGATGCAGCCTATGAAAAAGCAGCAGACTCATTTTTTTTAGCAGGCCCACAGTGCTTCGGAAACTACGCAATTGGCTCATTACACTCCCTGGTGGTCACGTGCCCATGTCATTATCTCTAAACCACCAACACACTCATGACTAATTCATAATTAACTAGTCATTTGGATTGATCCTGCTAGGGGTTCACTGCAAAGGGAAAGCAACGTTGTCCAGATGGACGATGAAGCCAAGGTCCCAGTCCTTGGGGACATGGAACTTCTTCATGGATCGCCGTCCAAGGGAGAAGGGATGGGTCCTAAGTCCCCTGCACCTGGCTGAATTACCTGCAGCCCACCCAAAACACCGCTGCTCCTTTCCTTTCACCAGAATACAGGATCGTTCGCTTCCAACTCGCCACTGCTGTCGACTACCAACACGTCGCGGTGAGCTGCCTCAATGGCCGTGGCTGCATGCACGCAAAGACTGACCGATATGCCTGTGTAGATTAAGGTGGTTTGGGGAAGACAGACATCTTTACCATTTTAGCCCCGTTGCTACTGTCACAGCGGACGAGGGAATTAGGGAATGGCATGTTCCCTGTAGCAGATCTCCTTGTTTCCACGGGCCCTCACTGAAGCAGCCCTTGACGCTGGAAGTAGCGTCCAGAGCTACACGAGGCCAACGTCTCTTTGCTGTGCCGTTCGAGCAGGCACGCACAAAGCCACTTACCTGGAGGCATCTGGGTTCGTAGCGGGGCGCCAGTGGGGGGAACGTGTCCCTGCTGGGCTTATGTAGCAGCACGCCTACATCTTGGGCGGATAGCGAGAGCGAATCTCCGTGAGCGGTCAGGGGTACCAGCGTTTAGGAGGTATCCTCTTTCCAGGCCTCCAGTCACTCTTGAGAGCAAGGCCATTACAAATTATTTCAACCCACGCATTTGAAAGCAATACGGTTTCTGGTTTCCGCAGATGTCTCTCTTCATTCGATCACTGTCTATTTAAGTACCTGCTAAAGTGTTCTTGCACTCGCGGAGACAGACGAACAGCCTGAGAAAACCAGTCCGGTTCTCCCTGTAGCGTACAACAGCCACCGAGTGTTGCCTCAGGTAGAAAGGTCTGATCTGAACCGAGCGGCTCAGGTGCAAACGCACCCCCAGTTCAGGGGCTGACGGGGTCCTAAGCATGTGTTTCGTCAAACCCAGCCAAAAAGCCCTGGCTTTGCAGCGAACATAGGCAAAGCCTGAGAAAAGACCGGTTGCCAAGATTCACTTTAATCCCCGTCTCCCTACTACGGGAGCTTGTAGAAGGAGTAGGAGACGGCAGGACAATGGGAAACGTAAGACAGGAGAGACGGGGGGAACAGCGCAGGACGCATCTACAATTAGCATTCGACTGACGGCAACGCCAGCCAAGAACGGGCCCTCGCCGGAGCACGCTTTGTATGAATGAACAAACAAGAGGCAGTCCCTGCCCGGAAAACAGGGGCGGAAAGGGATGCTGCTGCTTGCCCGAGGCCACGCAGCAGATCAGTGGACAGCCTGCGGACAAAACCCATCTTTTCCCCAGGCGGGCGCTCTACCCACTGAGCCAGGCTGCCCGTGGTGGAGCCGGTTTCTCAGGTCCTACACAACAGTATAAGTTCCCAAATGCACGCTGCTCCTTTCAATGGACCTGCAGCTTGCTCCCCAGCTCACCGGACAGGGAGGCAGAAGAGGAACAAGAAAGGAAAGAAAAGGAGCGAGGCAGCATCTAAAGGCCGAACGCTGCAGATTTCCCCTTCCCTTCCCCCAAGTCGAGACCAGACTTTAAATCACAGTCGATGCCCGATCTCGCCCGCCGCCCACTTTCCGTTGGCCCCCGAGTTCACCAAACGCTCCCGATTTCCCCAAAGCAACGGCTGAATTTAACCCCAGGGGCAAAATTATCATTTGACCCGCGAGGCAGCAGGCCCCAAAGATCATCAATTGCCTCAAATTGGTGGGCAAGCCGCTCATTTAATGCATCCCTGTCAGCTCAAAACAAGACTTACTGCACGCTGGGTCAGAAGTAAAAAATAATAATAATAATAATAATAATGAAAAAAAGGTAAAAACGAAACGGGGGGGAGGACAGCCACGAAACAGGGCCAGGCGGATTGGGAAGCGGCTCCTCCCCGCGCGGCGTGCACATGGATGTTGGCGATGCTTTCACTGCGAAGTGCTTCCTCTTTTTTATAGCTTCTGCAACCTCTTGCAGCCCCCTGGTCCCAAGGTATTGCCTTTCACTGCGTACCCAGGAACAGGCCTCCACGAGGTCGTAAAAAGACCATTTATTACCCTCGGAGACGGAGGAGTCATTTGCAGGGAATCCTGCACGACCGTCTTACGTTACAGGCGCTTCTGGGTCGTGGCGCTGCCAACCTGGGATGCACGCGGGGCTCGGCGCCGGTTAAAGGTGATCCGCCCTCTTGTATAAAGCAGGACGGTGGAGGATGCGGGGAAGGTGGGCTTGGCTGTGCTGCTCTGCCCGTCTGCTCACCCACCCACCCACACATGCCCGTCCCACCTGCTCCTCCTCCCCCTCCCCAGCCCTCGCCAGCTGCTGTCCCTGTGTCTCCGCTGAGCCACGAGAGTATTTGAGGGCCCCTCTGCTTCCTCGAGCTGTTGCTTTGTGGATGTCCGTGCACCTGCTCACGGGCTCCAACAATGGCTTTGCCCTAACTGCCCCATTAGTGATGCATGCAGGTTTCGAGGCAGATGATGCTTTTGGATGTAAAGTGCATCCGCAGCTTTCCCTCGTCCCGCAGTTACTAGTCTGTAAGGCCATTGTCTGCAGCCGCGCTCGCCCTCCCGTCAGTCAGATTTGTTTATCCCTTGCCTGGTTTATCTCACTGGTGTTGGTCACCGATTGTCCTTCTGATTTCTTTTCTTAAGTCTCTGCCCGGAGATCCCCAGGCTTTTTCCCATGATGGCGCTAAGCTTCCTGCTCTATTCTGCACAGCCTGACAGCAATAATTGGAGCAAGGGAAACAATTTGCTTAGTAACCGCAGT
>JAGPOW010002514.1:59309284-59319386 GCA_030014935.1 Caiman crocodilus | reverse complement strand
AAGTTGACAAAATAATCGGTAAAAGCCCAGTTGCGGAGCACGCCAGCTCCAAAAGCAAACCCCCGGGAGTCAGAAGGACTCTCTGGCCTGGGATCCATCAGCTCGGAAAGCCGAAAAGCGGTAAATAAGAACAAAATAAAATAAACTGCACTTTTTTTCCGAGAAGTCTTATGCAGCTAAGGAACGTCAGGGAACTGGAAAGGCCATCCGAGCCGAATCACGGAGTGAGACTGGAGAGTATTGCACCCTATTTTAACACTGAAAATAGCCCAAACAACCACATTCAACTGCTCCAAATACAACTAAAGTTGTCCCGAAAATAAGTCCCCAGACTACATGAGTTAGTCGTAATGCCTGAGCCTCTGCTTTCACCCCCAGGGCACACTGTCCCACAAACACAGCGTTCCCCACAAAAACAGTATTATTCCCAACCCCGAACCTGAAACCCTAATTTGGATCCAGCCAAACTTTCGGCATTCGGAGCTGAGTTTCCACTTGGGCTCGCCACCGAGACACGACGGCGTCTCAACATCCAATCGACCTGCCCCAAGAGCGAGGTGTGGCGCTCCCAGGCTGTGCTTTGGGCTTGCACGTCCCGGGCAGCTTTACTGCCATCCCATTTGGGCCCCCATTTTTCAGCGTTTCGGATCCCACCGACGTCGCACCGGCTCGCCCTGCAACTTCTCCCACGATGAGACCTTTGGCTGGATTTGACCAGTGAAAAATCAACCAGAACGATTTGCTGTCGATGCGACAGCCTTGTCACCATCAACGTTCACCGCGGAGGGAGAGCATCATATCCCTGAGCAATGGCAAGCCCTGGAACCTAATCCATAGCCCAGCCGGTAGTTTCTCCTTCTGCAAGCTTATTCAGTAGGTCTGGTTTTCAGCTGGGTAGATAAAACTAATCAGAGTCGCAGCTGTCTTAAAAAAACCCCCCGACAAAAAGCCTGCCTTGTGAATGCATAGATAAACCGCTCGGTGCCTCAGGAGACTGGGTTACTTTACCAGCAAGGAGAATTTTACAAACTGCAATAGCTTCCTCCAACACCCTCTAACAATGGCCTGAATCTGAGGCCTAGCAAGATGGAGCAGTGTCTCAAATGAGTCTTTTATTGCCGCGGCATTGCTCCTGTAGCATCTGCACAAAATCCAAACCCCTCCAGGAGACTCCCGAAGTGCCCCCGAAATAGCCAGCATCGGGCGCGACCCTGCGCAGCGTGAAGTGCCTTCCTAGCGAGCCCCAAATCCCCCAGCGTCCAGGGAAGTCAATGGGAACGGGGCTCGGCGCTTTTCGCTTTGCGGTCCCTGTTTTCTAAGCCACCTGATCTCCGGGGTGGATTAAGCTAACTGAAGTGAAAACTTGGATCTAGGATGGAGGGAGAGGGGGAAACCTGCCTTGCAATCCCTGTTTACACGGTAATGAATACCTCTTAGCCCTATCTATTGTAATAAGTATTACATTATCAAACAGGGTCTAGGCACTTTACCAGGCACTCAAGTGTGACTAAGTAGCCAGCCTCCTGCTAGAGGAGATGGGTAAAATTTACAGCCCGTCCTCCGCAGGCCACAGCTCAGGCCCCGGAGGGCCTTTAGAGAAAAAGGAAGCTTCATCTCCCTTCCCCCCTTTTCCAGCAAGAGGCAAAGGGCACAATTTATTGTCTGGCCTGATAAACAGCCATAAGTCTCTGGACAGAACAAAGCCGAGTGCAGCCTCTTGAGCAACGGTCCCAGCCACACACAAAGTATTTGATCAGAGAGCTGAGACAGAGGAAACGCAGAGGGCTGGCGAGGGGGGCTGCGGAAGGCCATGGTAACGGGGACGGCCATTCGGTCCACATTCCAGCTCTTCAGTAGTGACTTCTCTCGCCGCGCTCACGCCGGCTGATTACCGATTCGTCGCCACCCTGCAAGTGTGGGAGCAAAAGGGTGTGAGCCTCCCACACGCTGCTGCCTCCCACGCGCAGCTTCCCAATGCAGGCTCGTATTTCAGCTCCCGCGCTTCGGCCACGCTGCCCAGCGGAGGCTGAGAACACATGGGAAAGCCCACGGGAGTCGGCCGCGGCCGCCTCCTATGCGTGAGAATAGGCACTCGTATGGCAACCTTTTCCCCCGGGAGCGCAGAGCACTTTACACGCAGGCAGCTTCCTCCTTGGACCCACACGGAGGATGGGGAAACGGCGCCACAAAGTCAGGGGTAGCGCGCAGCAGTCCCGACTTGCACCCTGGTCTTCCACGCTAGAGAAATGGGAAAATATGTTGAAGTCTTCCTCTTTAAAAGTGTCAGGCGGGGAAAAAAATCGCAACGGTGCGGGGTGCAAGGTGACTGGCTCCGCTCGTGTCTCCCGTGCAGCGCGCCTGCTTGCTCGCAGGCATCAGGGCTCTGCTACGTTGGCTTGAGCGCAGCCGTTCGAGCGGAGCGCATTAAACATCAGACCAGCTGGCTCCCTGGAAACATGGCAGGAGGAAGGAGCCTGCACCACCAAGGCGAGGGACCAGTGATCTAATCACCTCCCTCTCCCCTGCGTGCGGTGACTGAGCTGGATCATTTTGCTGCCCAGGCCAACAAAACGGGTGGACAAAGCTCTTAGTCCTTTTTTCTTCTGCTCTAGACAGAGCCTAGTGCTGAACCACACTGGTGACCTGCACCAAATGGGGAGCTTCTTCATTGATTCGCATATTGCTGGCACTGTATTTTTGCTACTCTTTGAACGCTAGCACTTTCCTTTTGCAATGTAATCCTGAATGCTCGTGCTTCTTCTGCCTGTTCCTTTCTCATCCTTGGGCACTTCTCACCATGAGTCCCAAACGGACCGAACAGCGCGACATGAGATGACTGCAAATCCCTCACCGTACGTTTTAAGGGACGGGGTGATCAATCAGGACAAAACTGTTCTCAGCAAAGAGTCGGGTGCAGTCAATTTATCCCTTTTGCACTGTTTGCAAATGTAGAAGCCACGTTTCATTTTTGTCAATGAAACCTTTTGCAGGCATTATGCAAATAACTCAGTTTGCAAAAAGCTGATTACGACTAATTATTCATTCCCCGCATGGACTGATCATGTTGAACCCCATGTGCCTTTTTTTGTCGTCTTTATTATTGAACCTCTGGACTCTTTGTAAACAGTAATATTCTCCTGGCCTGAGCAACATTTACTCTTGCCTACATCTGACTACAGCTGCTCATTCAGCAGAAGACTGGGCATTCCCTTATGTTCATGTATACAGATTCACAAAAAGCTTTCAAAGGAGCAGATGATCATGGATGAACCAAACATCAGAATTCATGAAAAAAAGTCTGGGAATATCATTCTTCCTCCCCCCAGTTTCTTGCCCAGTTCTGCAAAGAGATGGAGACTGGGAACCATTCCCAGAAGCTGTAATAAAACAAACAGAAGAAAACAAATGACCCAGGACAGCTTGAGCACAATTTAATTTGTCTCAGAGAACTCTTGCTGTCCCCTTAAAGAATTAAATCCCAAGGGACGCAAGTCTTTCATCTGTAATTTTCCAGCCTGAGCTGCAGTGAGCGAAGCCTAGGGAAACAGTCAAGTTTATAAGGTCTAGGCATCCAACAGATGCAATGGGGTACAATTAACTGCACAACCAGCAGAACAAAAAACCCTGAAAACCAGCAACATCTTCAAAGGGATAATTTAAGTACCCGTGGCTGCTGGAATGATGGGATTTTTTGTGTGCCCCCATCACATGCCTGAGAGGAGTCTGGCATCCAATTGTACAAAACAGCCAATTTTAAACGCAGGAACTGACCACTAAGCAGTAGGCCACTGATTACTGAAAAACACCCCTTCCAAACTGTGCTGCCAGTGCACTCACTAAGTGGTCCTGAACATGAGCTCCCCCTTTTACTTACAGGAAGGATATTCTTCGCACTGTATGACATGCAATAAGACCGCGTAGCATACGTGTGAATCCTGAAAGGCAAATTGTGCATGTGTGCATGAGCACAGCTTGCACGGTCAGATGAAAGCGGTCCCTCTTCTTCACCTACTCAAGGTGCTCGTCTGCATAGATAACGTGACAATATAATCACCTATGTGGCATGCATTGTCTTTCTCATCTCGGGCAAAGTCAGAAGGAGGAACAGCCGGGCACCTGGAATTACGAATGCCGTAACTAGATCCACGGGAGGCTTCGACTACGACCATCACGGCTGGCTTCTCTTTCTCCAACGAAACGCATCAAAACCAAAGGTCCCAACGAACACAAATCTGAGGAACATGGACATCCTCATGTAGCACCCATCTTAATAGAAGCAGGTCCTTAATGAAGTGCCAAATCATGCCTAATATCTACTGCGTGGCCTTAAAGGTGCATCGAGGGGCACACACCAACTGCAGGGACTTCCTCAGCCTGACAAAGGGTTTTTAAACTTGAAAGTTGGCTAAAAAAATGTTTCCAACTATTCAAGTTGGTCTAATAAAAGATATCAGATTCACCCAAAGAAACGTGTCTGCCTCAAATCAAGGGCCGCTTTCGTGAACCCCAGGCTTCCTGACCACAGCACTCAGCTGGACGGGGAGCCGAAGGCCAGAGGCACCAGAATGGCATTCTGCCTATGGACCTTCAAGTATTTAGCCATGAAATTGAGGCCTTTCTGCAGCTACTCGGCATTCCTGGGGGAACCCTTATCCATGTATTAAGGCAGGCAAGGTCCATGGACCACAAATAGAGACACAAGCGCTTCTGAGAAATGCTGTAACATGTGGAAAGTGCATGGTGTTGCTTGGGACAGTGGTGGGATCACAATTTGCTCCAGAGAAGCTGTGGTCCTTGCCGGCCTATTCCACCCACTCCTTTAAGCATGGAGTTAAACATTTTCTGTACTTGGCGGCTAGGAGATCTCATGCACTCTTTTCCATTTCAGCTAATGGAGTGATAGAAAGCCTCCAGTTCCTACCGGAGGGCATTCAGCTTAGGAAACGCTAATGTGTAAAAATGCCTGTAGACAGACTAAGTGAGTGGCAATATACATTTTTAATTTGAATAATATGCAGTGTTTACCATAATTAGACAGTGCATTAACGCGATTAAACTGGCACTTAGGATCAGAGTGGTAAGGAACCTGACTTGATTCTGAAGCCTTTATCGCTGGAAGAAGCTCGTCGTGCTTGTCCAACGAGCAAGCTGTTGCCCTGCCCTTTTGCAGCCAGAGTTTGAATTTGTCGCTGAAGGGGGCACACTGCTCCTTGACAAGCAAACGGATGCATTAGCGTGTTAAGAGGTTGGGAGTGGACGTGTAGCAAATACTAAACATGCAAACAAACTGGGACTGTAAGGAGGATATGGTTGCAAATATATTATGCTAGCGCGCTCTGTGGGATTCTCAGTAAGGCGACTTCATGTTGTTGGGAGGCAAAGCTGGGAGTGGCTTTCACTAGCGATTAGAGCAAAGGACTGGGACCTTGACGAACCACTTTCTGTTTGCAGCCACTGAATTGCAATATACGCAAGGCACTTAATCTTTGAAAACTATGTCGATCTGCAGACAAAAGGGTTGCAATTATATTTGCATTTACAAATTCAGCACTTCATGTGTGTGAATATGCACGATTACTCAACTGCAGGAGAGGAAAAAAATGAGGAAAAGGGCAGCAAAGGAAATTGAGGTTGGAGATTGGGAAGGACTTTTGGTTATGAGAGTGGTTAAATACTACCTAGAGCTGCTGTGGAGCCTCCATCCCTAGAAACATCTGAGAACAGGTTGGACAGGCGCTTGACTCACATGGTTTAATCAGGGATGAACCTGAATTGGTCGGGGTCCAACCTAGATGACCCCATCAAGTTTCTCCCAGCCCTACTTCCCTACACTCCTACCAAAAAGTCCCAGCATGTGGGTTTTTCCATTGACTTCCCTGGGACCAGGGTGTCACCTCTGGTTTCTGTAAACATTCCTGCTAGTAAGGAGTTTTGGTTGTAACCGTGTTGGCCTAAGGATGTAGGCAGGCAAGGTCCTTTGAGTACATCTGATAACTTTTACTAGACCAACTAAGTAGTTGGAAAAAAAAGTTCTTATCAAGCACCCGTCAGGCACGGGGAGTCTCTGCTGGTCTGAGATTTCCAAGGAATGAGAGAAGTTAAACGTGTGTCAGGATGTCAGAGAGAATGCAAATAGGTAGAAATTAGGAAAACTTTCTTTTTTTTCCCCTTTTCACAGACAGCCTCTTTTCCACTTGAATGACTACCCCTGTAGAGCCTCCCTGACTCACCTTTGGCTTTTTTTCCTCCCTGCTTTTTCCCTTTCCTGCTTTGCCTGTTGTTTTCCTAATTTTTACCTATTTACATACTCCCCCCCCAAATCAGCCAGTCCTCACTGCTCCAGCTCGGGAGCAGAGGGGTGGGGCCAGCCCTGCGCTCTAAGGAAGACAGCCCAGCCCAGCCCAAGGCTGCAAAGCATTATGGGATGCTGGGGGACTGTCATTTAACTTGAACCAGGAAGGGGTCTGGGACAGAAGTTTCATAAACTGGTTTGACCCAAGTCTGATATACTACATTCAACCAGGTTTATCTTAAACCAGTTTCAGCCACTATGCAACTGGTTTATGAACACTGAGTTCCTGTTCTGTTGCAGGTTTAAACCCATTTCTGATCACTTAAACTGGTTTATGTGTAACTTCTGTGCCTAGACATAGACAATGCCGCTACCAGACTTTATGTCTTCTCAATCCCTTCCTTGAGGTTAGGCTAGGAGGGTGATTGAACCGGATGGAAAGACAAGAAGGATATAGTGGCAGGGCTTGGAACAAGCAGGCCCACGGAAGGGAATAGTAAAAGTTAAAAAACTTCAGAAACCCTCTGACGACATCACCCAAGTGTCCACAAGCCCCTGCTCGAGCGGCTTTCTGCCACAGCTCTTCTAGCTCCGCTTCTTGCCAGCTCCTTCCCGCAGTTCCTGTTGACAGGGTCAAATGGCAGAGGAAGCATGCATGCGGTTGGGAGCAGCAAAGGAGGAACTAGGAGGTTACATATAATCATTACTGCGGTGGTGAGGGGTGGCCAGAGACACCATTCAATCATCTGATCCGGGGTTAGGCTGCAGGCTAGCTGGGGGAGGGCAGAAGAGCGTGGCGTTTTGCAACTATCTTCAACACCGCCCTAATTCTGCAGCCTGTGGAGCCGACACCATTTCCTTGAACAGGAACGGAGCCAGAACAATGCCGAACACCCCCCCCCCCCGTGTGCAGAGATGTGGTTTAATAGCGTTTCTCAAAGTTATCAAAAATAGTTTGTTTTCTCCTTAAACCTGCTGCTGCACTTTAAGAAACCCCAGTACAATATTTCCATTGAAAATCACTAGGATGCGAGACCCTAGCTCTGTTACTGTCTTTTGAAAATCCCAGCCTTTGATAACAGAGTGATAAGCACAGCATTAGAAGGAGAGATCAATCACAGGATAAGCACATTTTCTGCAAGCAAAAGGCTCTTTGTGATACGTATTCACAGCTCAGCGCAGCACTGGGAAACCAGGCTACCTCCAGGCAGCAGTGACTTTCCACAGGTTTCAAGAAAAAGCAAACCCCCCCCAAATTAAAACCCTACAATGGTAAGTAAACATCACGAATACCGTTAACAAAATAAAATCCCAAGCCTTCATCTTTTGGTTTCATGATAGATGCCTTTTAATTCTCCCTAGTTTTGCTGCCCTAGAAGGAACAAGTACAATTCAAAGATAGCCAGAGCTCCTCAAAACACAGTTTTTCTCTTTAATTGCTAGTCAGCACAGAAGGCTCAGTCCTGGCAGGGGCACATTTCAATCATGGACCCTGAAGCTTCGTGGCCCCTGCATTAACGCACGACTCTTTTGAATGAGCTAGTGCAGCTTCCATTAAGGTCCAAGGTAATGAGGTGGGTCCGAAGGCAGGGAGAGGACATCACGGAGGGCAGATAAGCCTGCAGACATCGAGCTCCTCCCTCCCCCAGCGCACGCACATGGAAACCCTGGTGGGTTCTGCTCCTGTTGCCATCTACTGATGTCTCATCAGCTACAGAGCTTGAATGGACCTCCCAGGAGCATCGGGAGGTTAGTTCTCTCCCTGCAGTTCGAACTTCAGAGTCACAGCAGGGGCTTCCCGGAGTCCGACTTTAGCACTTGGAGGAAGAAGAGTGGATTTTGTCTCTGACTTGGAAAGGCTCGCACTCCACATTGCAGCGTTCAAAGCAGCACGTCACTGAAGCCGACTGGCTGCATATGAAAATCGGGTTTGGAGTGAACCGGCTCTGCTCTTGATGCGCAGCTGGGGACCTAGCACTAGCTGCAGAGCTGACAGCGACGTTACCGCACTGGAGGAAGGGCACTGCCTTGCGCGGCGGAGTTCATACGCTCGCTCTCGCAATGTCGTTCGAACAGCACTAGCGGGCGGGAACGCCGATGGAGGAGCAGTGCTTGCAGTCAAATATTGTCTTTTTCTAATCCCATAAACAAGGGTGGCATGGTCGAGAGGGACTCAGCCACATGGGACTTGTGACATCAATCAGCTGCTGTTTTCATTAAATTAGGTTTTGCTGCCCACCCCACCACTAGACAAAACACTGGTTTCCCTATAGCAGGGTCCGCGATGCACTACCCACTCAGCTGCCTCTGTCACGACTCCTTGGACTTCCACGCAGCTAACAACCCACGCTACGGCACATTAAAATACATTTTTCAGGTCCCTCCCTAAATCCCCAAAGAATATATCACTATTACAGTAGCTAAGGGCTGTGACCTGTACTCCTGGGCTATAAATCCAAGGCAGGGAAGCACTTCTTCTACTTCCTTCTTCTTTCTACAACCAAATGGTGCCTACGCCAGGGATCAAATAGTGGCAAAAATCAGTGTACCAATGCAACTTCTAACATAGGAATACCAACTCCATACTCCATAAGACTCAGGATCTCATAGATGGGTTATGAGTTGGCTACAGTTGATTCTAGATGGACCTTGGGTAAAAGCAAGTAGGGCAATAGGTAGAGCTTTCTCCCAGAGAAACAGATTCTGTTTTATTATTACACATGGAGCACAAAAGTAGACTGACTATGTAAGGTGAACTACAGATGTGAAAGAAGCAAAGCTGGCTGGCAGACCTCGCGGAGTAAGGCAGCGCTATAGACCTGGGCTTGTTCACTACCTGCTTGTATTGGACTATGGCTACACATGAGTCCCCCGGTCTTTGGAGCACGTTTCCTAAGATTTGTGCTCAACCACCAGCTACAGGGCCTGATACGGGAGTCTCTGGGTCAGCTTCTATGGTTTGCTTTAATCACAAGGATAGATGACATAGCGGCCCCTTCTGCACTGAAAATCTACGTGCCTAGGAATCAAATGGGACATAATGTAATCTCCCATGGCACACATTAGAGACTGAATGTTTAAATTCCCAGAAGCTGCATGCAACTTGGTGAACAAGGGGATGTGTGCTCTCGCCTCTCCCAGGGTGTAACAAATCTAGTGTATTTGGACTTAAAGGCTGCTTCACTTCAAACTGTCACGTCCGATGATACCGGAGCCTTGGGTTTTGCTTCCCCAGAAGAGAAATGAAAGGCTGTCTAAACTTCTGGGCACCTTGGGCATTGCCTTGGGCAGCCTCGTAGCTTGCCAAGTCCTCCGTGTTCCTTCGCGTCTCTGCTTTGAGAAACGCTAGCGTCCAGCTGCACTCAAAGATAGAGCTATTCACTAGCTGTCAGGATGAGCATTCCTTTCAACACCGGCGCTCCACTGGCTTAAAAATAGCAATCGAGCCTAAAATAAAACCAAGGTTCAAATCCAATTACCTTGGAAAGCTTCAGTCCTTATTCACAGTCCCAAATTATGGGCCTGGTTCTAAACAAGGCACTCAGGAGTCGAGTGCCCCTTCTGCAGCAGAAGCACCGGCTAAAGCAAGGCCCCCGAGAGCCTTTCCTCCTCCGCGAGCGTTTCGTGGCAGCAAAACCCTTCTCTTTTCTGTTTGGCTTCTGCGAGCAAGGCAGGGCCTGAATCCTGGGGAAAATGCAGACTTCTCCCTTAACACTCCTGCTAGGTAGGAAGAAATAGGGAGCACACTAAAGGACTGAGCAAGCTATGGAGTCTCCATCTGCCCCAGGCTCATGGGAGCTACATAATCCC
>JAGPOW010002514.1:59294985-59308663 GCA_030014935.1 Caiman crocodilus | reverse complement strand
GCAAGAGCTCAGGCCTCGAAAATGAGCATCTGTGCAGAAACAATGTCAGAAATCTGTCTGTCTGAACAGCACATTCCGTCCTGGTTATTAGATGCAATCCTGTGTACATTACTCTGAGCTCTAAATTTAGTCCCTGATGTAACTAAAGTCAATAGTATTCCATTAGGGCAGCTGCTACTAACTCCTGAATAGGCTTGTCTACACAAACCCCACCTCCTCGTGTCAAAAGTCTGGACATATACAGCTACAAAACCTTTGGGTGTTTATATACAACGGGGCACAGTTTTGAATAGAAAATATATGACTGTTAACATAGTTGAATGGTCTGTTATATAACAGCGCGGCATTTTTAAAAGATGCATTGATTCTTCTTGTCGAGGAAGCTAGTTTAAAGGCCGTAAGTTCCACCGCAAGTAAATATTGGCCTTTCCCTTTTTAGGGTATGTTTGTGCATCGAAACATTCCTTATCTCTCAGCCCTCTGATGGATGATAGAGAGGATTTTGTTGTATTCCTCAGCAGGAGACTATATATATGAAAAAAAAAGGAACAAGGCTGTTGCATATTTAATATCTGTATAGGAAAAAAGATGCTTGCAAGAAAGTTGAGATGGTTACCGTAGGGTTTTCTTTTTTTTTTTTTCACTAAATGGTAAATGGATATTAATGTCTGAGCTCTTTTTAGGAAATGCCAATTAAACCCATTTTGATTGGACTGTCTTTTTTATGCTATGAAACATTCGAAATGCCAATGCAATAGCAAACTGCTGAATCGACCGGCTTCGTTTCACTGAGGGAAGTAAAGGAATTGCCAAAATGCTGAAAAAGGTAAAAGGTAGCATCAAGTTTCATTCATGGAAGTAATCGTTACATACGCAAGCTATGACATCAGCTGGTCAGGTCTTTCCATGCCTCTGTAGCTGGACGCTTTTGTACTGCAGCCCTCATTTTGGTGTGCAAGCTAACAAAAAATTACATGACAGCAAGCAGTCTAAATAAAGAGCTCAGGAAGGGCTCAGGGCCTTGCAAAATCAGACCCCAGTGGGGTACCAACGATGGACAGCCCTTCTGACCCCCTTTGGGCTCGGGAAAGGTGCATGGAGGTCTGCAGCCCCATTAACACTTCTGAATAAATACAGAGTTCACTTCCAACAACAAAGTACCTTCCAAAACGTAAAATGATTACTCAAAGAGTTGGCAGACACCTTCCCATCTACATCACTGTTTTAAATCCAAACCCCACCGGTAGTAAACAAAGTTTATTGCCATCGGAAAGCTATTGAGCGGTGTTTGTGGAAAGGAGGTGGGTGGCTTCCAACTTCTATGTAAACATTTAACACAATCATCATTATAATTAGTGATTAATAACTGGGATCTTTGGTGGGAAAGCCATGGATTTGGCAAGACCGCAGTCCTGACTGGTTCATAAATAATGCTGGGCACACCAGTCACTGATTGAAGGGCCACAGACAGGGTTAAAACACCAGCCCTATTCCCCCTAGAGAGTGAACCTATGGAAGATAGGGAAGCCGATGAAATGCACCTGTTTGCAACAAATCAGGAATTGACAGACCCCAACTCAGAGAGTGCCACTTACTCCTTACAGGTGGCTCTCAAGGTCATCACCAGCAGCTGCTATTTGCAACCTGCAGCATCTTTTAGGGCTGCACGTTTTAGCCTCTTCTCTGCTCATATCAAACCGGTGGCAAACATGGTAAACACGTTAGGCACATCGTTGGACTTTGGTGCCTAAGCACGATCCTATTCCTTCCACCTCCCGGCCCCTGACGCACCATTCGTGCAGACGATGGGTAGGTTCCTCCCTTGACGGATGCTTTTTTTTGTGACCTAGTCGTGCGTCTATGATGATGGTAGCATTACAAAAAGGGAGTTGAGCAGGGTTGAATTTGATAGCACTTAGCACCTCATAGGTGGAATAGGATCTGGCTCTTTTGTTTGCTGAGGCCAACAATATCCTGTGTGAGACAGCTACTCATGTGTATCATTTTCGTCTGAATTTTTATCAGAGGCAGGCAGTGCTGTTGTTCCACTTGCCCGATACACCAGCAAGATCAAATTCAATTTGGGATAGAGGAGGATAATATTGATGAAACAGGGAGGAATTTAGAAGCTGCAGCAGGCTCTTCACCTGCTCTCTCAGTCAAGGGCATCTACTCGACTGTCGGAAACGCTGAATAATCTGGGGACCAGAGTCAAGTTGACTCCCCATCTCTACAGTTCACAGTCATAGCAGAGGCCAAACCCCCACTTTCTAGGAACAATATTCACTTTTGACAACGATGCAGAAATTCAATGATTGAAACCCTTGTTGATCTGGTCAGGTAGCTGAAGCCGTCCTGCAGCCCTAGCTGGTACCAAGCACAGTCACTTGTACTCGAAGGAAGATGAAAGCACTACAAATATTCTCCGCTCTGGCTCCACATGGGATAATTGCTCCCACTGCAGGTCTTCAACTTTCTTTGCAATGCTAAGGCCCATTTCTCCTTTCAAACCAATCCTAAAATACTGAGGTTAACAGCAATGCAGCAACTGATGCTGTCCAGTGAATCAAGAGCTGCAGACAAGGTACTCTATCTGATGGGTACCTGGCGGGGGACCCCACTACGGTAGGAAACCATGTTAACCAAACACCCGGCTTTAGGGGGAAGGGAAAACGAGATCTGGCTGTTGCAGATGCTTTTTGTCAAGTCATGTCTTAGAGTTATCGTCTTGCTGAGGGTGAGGTATTACATAAATGCAAACCTTGCAAGGGTGGAGCAGAGACTATGGGTTCTGTAGTCCAGATAGGAACAAGCTAAGCTGGAAATCCCTTATCTCTGGTGTTATAGGTGTGAAATATATATTAGGTCAGGTAAAATATATATTGGATCAAAGAGATGGAACCTGAGCCCCTGTTTCCGTTCCACAAACGACCCTTCCAAAATAGGACTGAAAGGCACTGGCATGGACCACGGATGTAGCTGCTGCTCCGAAGACGAAGGCTTTCCAAGGACGTAAAGCCTGCCATTTGATTTACCAATGCTACATCCCCTTGGGGGTGGGGAAGAAAAATGCAGCCATCAGTGGGGGAAAAAAACCATGGAGTGTGTGCCAACAATGGGCAATGCCCCTGCCACTTCCCAATTTAGGGCTAAATCAGGTCTTAGATGCCATTGAGCTGCATGTAAAAGAAGGCTCGGATCAGGATAGGATAGAGAATCAGGAAAGAGCTTCATTAAAATTCGATGAGCTTAATATAATAGATCCCTGTCGTTACTTTTAAGGGTGCGGAGCCTAATGGGACTACTTGCACCAGGAACGAAGGCAACGTTTGCTCCTCGGAGCCCCTGCGCAGACACCGCTGTCACAGCACTTGATCCTTCTACTTGCTCAGGACAAAACAAGTCAATGGCAGTAAGCAGAAGTGGAGCCCTTGAAGTATCTACAAATACCATTCGTGCTGAATAAATGTTTTACAGCTAATCGTGTGTCACCATGAATCAATTTTTTATTGACCTTGCTGGCCATAAAATGGGAGAAAACAGAGAGCAATTTATTTATTTAAAAGAAAAAAAAAATAAAGAGAGATATGTGATACTCCATCTCTCATGGACATTGGCAAAAGTGAGTCATCCTGACCTGCTGCGAACCTTGCAAGTTGTTTTTCCAGTCTTAGGAAATCAGCATTCCCCTTGCAAGACCCCGCTCTTGCGGAAAAAAAAGAAAAAAAATGAGAATACTAAAGAGCCTGGTTTCACTGAGACTATGTGGCAGTGAATTAGTGGCCCTCAGGTGTCAACATACAGGCCAGTGAATTAAATTAAGCTCTTTGTTTCTGTCCTAATGTAGCAGAACTAATGCAGTCACGCCTCGGCACTGAAGTTGCCTAAAAGTGGGTATTGCTGCCACAGCCCAGGGAACCTGGTTTCAGCCCCGCTGGGACTTTGGCTGGAGTCAGCAAGTAACCCCGAGCACTGTGACATCATGTCTGAAGATACGAGCAGGAGGAGGAAGAGGCATCAAGACAGCTCTAATTCCAAGCTTAAAACCATTAGAGGGGAAATCAAGCTAGGCGGCTTTGAAATGCTGTCTGAGGATGCCTCGCCGTCACAGACAAAACTTGAGAAAAAGACCGCGACGGTAACCCTTTCACTTCCCCCGCATCAAAAGCAAACGGTCATGGTTTAAGAAGAAACCTTTTATGTCTTGATAAGGTTGTGGCAATTACAAAGAAGCGACGTTTTGGCGGCGTGACAACCAGGTAACCACCGCAGAAAGGCCCGTGGCCAACACCGTGTAAGCATTCCCCTGCCAGAAACGAGGGCTGCGAGCGTTTCTGCCGCTCCATCCTGCTTCGGAGCAGCACAAAAAGGAAACGGTGTAAACATTAACTATGAAAGGAAATGATTAATGAACTATCAGTTGCAATCAAGTTGCATAATGCAAAGAGTCTGGGCTAGGAAAAATACTGGCTGTTGTATCCTCAATATTATAAGGCAGAAAGGGAAAGGAGAGGAGTGAGGACAAAGTTGGATGGAAGCAGGACAATCCAGCTGTAACTTTGACTGCTCGAATGGCTATAATACCCAGCATGCCTATCAAAACAGACAAGTTCAGCATTAAAATGCAGGCAAAACTGTACTAGTTTATGCAGGAGCTTGCTTGGACGATAAATGCAAATCCTATCCATTTCACACCCAAATTAACTGTTCTTTGCAATGTGTGCATCAACATACGGCTCCATGGTTGGAAGTTACCCTCTAGCAGCAGGAGGCTGAACTTACCGAGTAGAAGGCACTAGTACTATCCTGATAAATGCCACGAATTGCCAACTGCCTAATCATAATAATGGTAACGATAAGAAATACTCTGACCTTTCATACAGCACTTTTCACATGAGACTTTCAAGACACTTATCAAGATCTGGGAAGCTTCACAGCATATCTGGGAGGGAGGTGAAGTTTCACACAAAGTTGACAAAAGGGTAAGCTGGGGCATAGTGAAAGAGGGGCCAACACTTTCAAATTGAAGCGTGCGAACTTACCCCAGAGGAGGGTGGCCACCATAGAGGACATTTCTGTTTTCTGCTACTCTGTCCTCTATCGATACAAAACCTGACGCCTTTATGCCCTCTATTTTTCTCTTGAAGAAAAATATGTTCTCTATTTTCCTTCAAGAGAAAAAGGAAACAGTTTTTCGAGAGAAAAATAGAGGACATAAAGGTGCCCGGTTTCGTATCAATAGCAGACAGAGGACAACTGGACTGTCCTCTCTGATGGCCACCCTACCCCTAAGGTCAGCAATAAGGACACTGTTGGTGTCCAATGCCTCTAGGAATTAAACTACTAATTCGGGTGGCTCAGTAATGACAGATGTAGGTGCATGGACTTAAAGACCATGAACATTTGGGACTTGCTGACTTGCCAAGGGCACAGAATGAGTCCGTGTCATACTTGGGAACAGAACTCATAAACGATGGACGCCAGACCTCTGCACTAACCACTAACAAGGCTATAGAGAGAGCAAGGAAACGCTGAAAACCAAACGTGTGCACAAGAATTAGTGCATCCATCGCCATGAAGGAAGGATGCTTGGTGGGGAAGAGTGCACTTGGCGCCAATGTCAATCAGACCAACACAGAAGCCATCTGTATTTGAATAAAACTCCCAGCCTCTACAATGTCTGTAAAATGGACCTCATTCATCCTGCCTGTTTTCACTCCTTTTGGGAAGGCACGTCTTACCGGCTGATCAACTGACTTACTTTACATTCAGACAAGGATGAAACCATCGTAGCGTATCTGTAACCGTTCCTGCTTTTCTAGTTAAGCATTAACATTTAACGAGATCAGCCCGCAGTTGCTCATTAGTATGCAGGGCTCCAGCTAATTAATACATCACTGGGAAAGCCAGCCGGAGAAAAGAAATTGAGCAAGCGCCTTCCGGAGGCATTTCTCAGCCTTCAGACCAATTCAACATCAAAATAAGTACCTGCGCGAGTGTGCTTGAGAGAAAGGAACCAAAGTAGCCAGAGTGGATGGAGAGAAAGGCCCGGCAGATGGTCCTCAGTGCCTATACCATATAAACATCCACCCTGCACGCGGTCCATCCAGCCAAGGCAGATAGAACGAACCCAACAGAGGCAAAAACAGTGTCGCACCAACACATAGGACATCACTTTACATTGCCAAGGCACATACACAATAGCAACCAATTTACCTTGCTGCCTCAACACCGGTGTCTGATCTAGCTTACTGAACTATATGCCAAAACGTCCCTTAACTCCTTAGAGTGGTGCCCTATAAATCGGTTATTAATACCATTTTACAGGTGGAAAAACAGAGGGAAAAGGGTCCATGAGTTACTCATGGCTGCTCAGGGAATCTGTTGCAGGAAAAGGCATGGTGACCGAGTGGTACACATATGCAAGTACCTTTTGGCACATCCGCATATGAGATGTGGGGACACAAGGTCAGTATGAACCCTTGGTAATTTGAATGAGTCTCTTGATACCTGGCGCAAGTCTCCATTTTGGAATAAAGGACTGGATTTCCTTTAAAACATAATAGACCTTTTTTTCCCCCTACACAACAGCATAATTCCCAGCTGTTTATGTGTCTGTAACATGGTGCCAGCTTTCTTAATTTTAAGATGAGCCCTGTGGTATTTTAAGCTTTTTGGAGAAACCTGGGTACTGAGGGCAGATGATTATCAGCTTTCCTTGTATAAATGGTAGTGCTTAGTCCTTCTGGTTGCCAAGGAAAGCTTGAAAAATATGACCCTGGTGTATCTGTGAGGTTCAAAAGCAAAAAGGCAAATAAAAAGAAGACAACATGTATTTTTTAATATCGTGACTAAAAGGCTTTGGGGGATGACTCCTGATTTTTGAAAGCTTGGGGTTGGCCCCATTCCTTAGATAAATCCACAGATATCAAGTCCTATAGAAAATAAGACTGTTCTTCAGATTGCTATTGGGTTCAGATATTTAGGACTCAAAATGAACTGGATTGTACCTGTTTATTAAAACAACGTGATCACAATATGACAAGTTGACGTGTTCAATGCCTTTTTTAACCTCCGTCTTCACAGGCAAGGTCAGCTCCCAAATTACTGCACCAGGCAGCACGTTTTGGGGAGAAGATGAGCAGCCAACAGGGAGAAAAGAGTAGGAAAGGGACTATTTACAGAAGTTAGATGTGTACAAGTTCATGGCACTGGACACAATGCACCCAAGGGTGCTCAGGGAGTTGGCTGATGTGGTTGCAGACGTGTTGGCCATTATCTTTGAAATTTGTGGTGATTCAGAGAGGTCCTGGATGATTGGGAAAGGACAAATATAGTGCCCGTTTTTAAGAAGGGGAAGAAGGAGGATCCAGGGAACTACAGACCAGTCAGCTTCACCTCAGTCCCTGGAAAAATCATGAAGCAGATCCTCAATGAATCCATTTCTAAGCACCTAGAGAACAAGAAGATGATTAGAAACAGTCAGCATGGTCTCACCAAGGGCAAGTCATGCCTGATCAACCTGATCATCTTCTGTGACGAGATGACTGGCTCTGTGCATGTGGGGAGATGCGTGAACATGATATACTTTGACTTTAGCAAGGCTTTTAACCCACCTCCCACAGCAATCTTGCAAGCAGGCTAAAAAAGTATGGGTAGGATGAATGGACTGTAAGGTAGATAGAAAACTCACTGGATCATTGGGCCCAAAGGGTTGTAATCGACAGCTTGACGTCTAGTTGGCAGCTGGTATCAAGTGACATGCCCCAGGGGTCGTTCCCAGGGCCAGTTCTCTTCAATATCTTTATCAACAGCCTGGAAGATGGGAAGGAGTGCATGCCCAGGAAGTTTGCAGATAACACCAAGCTGGAGAGATCTGGAGCGTAGGCCGAAGATTCAGAAAGACCTTGACAAATCGGAGGCTTGGATGAAAAGAAATCTCATCAAGCTCAATACGAAGTGCAAAGTCCTGCATTTAGGGTGGAGCAATCCCATGCACCAGTGCAGGCTGGGGCTGACTGGCTGGGCAGCAGCTCTGCAGAAAAGGACCTGGGGGTGACAGTGGCCAATAAGCTGGACATGAGCCAGCAGTGTGCCCTTGTTGCAAGGAGCCTAATGACATAGCGGGCTGTATTGGTACGAGTGTCACCAGCAAGCCAACAGAAGTGACTTTTCCAATCTATTGGCCACATCCGGAGTGCTGTGTCCAGTTTTGGGCCCCGCACTACAGAAGGGACATAGACATGTTGGAGAGAGTCCAGCAGAAGGCAATGAAAATGGGTGAGGGGGCTGGGGTACGTGACTTCTGAGGAGAGGCCAAGCGAACTGGGATTATTGAGTCTGGAGAAGAGAAGACAGAGAGAGGATTTGATAGCAGCCTTCAACTCCCTGAAGTGGGGTCTGGAAGAGGATGGAGCTGGGCTGTCCTCAGTGGTGGCGGATGACCGAACAAGGAGCAATGGGCTCAAGATGCAGCAAGGGAAGTTTGGATTAGATATTAGCAAAAACTTTCCCACAAGGAGCATAGTAAAGCACTGGAACAGGTTACCCAGAGAGGTGGTGGAAACTCCATTCCTGGGGGGGTTTAAACCCCAGCTAGACAAAGCCTTGGCTGGGATAACCTAATTGGAGCTGGTCCTGCTTTGAGCAGGGGTTTGGACTAGATGTGACCTCTGAGGTCCCTTCCAGCCCTGATTTGCTGTGATTCTACAATTTCTCCATATGAAACACCAAACAGCACTCTGGGTCTACAAACCTGATAAACCATGTGGCATGAAGATCTATAGTCTGGTTTTGTAACCCAGCAAGGTGAGGTCCGTGCCAATATGCAAATGCACAATGTGCAAAGGGTAAGCAGAGGTTATAAGAGAGAATGATTTAGTTACTGGCCCAAAAGAGACCTGACTCCAGTAGAGAGCCGGATGAGCTTGGAGATGAAAGAGGACACCAAATATGAGTCATTCTTTGTTGGATTGTTAAAAGCAGAATTAAGCAGTCCTTCCAGCTCTTAAGTATTTGAAAAGCATGAGTCAGGTGCCCTAAAGCATTGAGATAAGAACACAAGAAATACCATTTAGTGGGTCACACCATAGGACCATGTAGCCCAGTATCCTCCTGCCTCACAGCGGCAGAAAGTGGATGCTATGGAGGAGGGTGAACAGGACCCATCCCGTGCCCACTGCTCCTCCACTGCAGTTTCCGGCAGGGTTTAGGAAATTCTGATGAAGAGGCTGCACCCCTATGAGATCTCACAAAACAACACTATTATTTTTTAATGCTACCAATTTGCTTTGTGCCTGTTGACCTTTTAGGGCTTTAGACTTTCAACCTCACACACTGATGCAGTTGCTGGGACTTCAACAAAAAAAGCAAACCGAACAAATAACAAAAAACACAGCATATGTGAAATTCCTGAGTGCTGGCAACACTGAAGCAGCTAGGTATATACCAGAGCTACACTTCGACCGTGAAAAAGGGACAGCCTTTCCTCCCTGGATCTAACCGAGAGCCAGTGGGCAACATCCGGGGGAGGAACCGATGCGTTCACATGGCACCTTACTGAAATGATGAATGAAGTGGTGAACTTCAGTGCTGAGAGCACACAGGCCTTTTTCACAACGCCTATCAAGTCTGCAGCGATTCAGCTGAACCTGCTCCCTATTGTCTTTTTATTTTCTGTGTAAGGGACAGTTGATATGGGATGACACTGTTAGCAAGGGAAGCTGCTGACGTGGGGGAAGAGAGGGGAGAGAAAAAGAAAAGTGCATTGTGGAAGAGCCCAGAGAAGGGCTTCGGAGATGAATGAGGTTCCTTAATGCCAAATAAAATGTTCACAGATAAGCATCATCTTTTAGTACTCTGTGTGTGGAGAGGGGGGGAGGGATCGAATTATAATCTGATGGGAAACAATTATTTAAACAATCAAGTGGAAATAATCAAAAGCTATAGGATGAAGTTTAAAACAATAAGATGCTATACAATATATTACCTGTAAAATCTTTATAAATCTAGATAGATAGATATAGATCTAACAAGATAGATATAGATCTATCTAGATCTATACTGATATATCTGTATGTATAGATGTATATCTATCTAGATCTATATTGATATATCTGTATGTATAGATATATATTTATCTAGAGCTATACAGATAGATAGATAGATCAATAGATCTATATATAGAGAGTATATATACACACACAGATAGATAATATAGATCTATCTATCCATCCCAATAAACATTTCATATAGAGTTTAGATGCTTGAATGAAACACCTCTGTAGTATCCGAGTGCATGATAATATATATCGTGTTTATTTTCACTGTAGCCCATAAGATAAAGCAGTGCTGTGTACCCATTTGACAGGTGGAAAACAGAGGCTCCAAGCTGCTAGCTGATCACCCAGCATCAGACAGGAAATCTGAGGCAGGGTGGGGAATGCAAATAGGGATCTCCATGGTCCAGGCTTGCACCCTAACTCCTGAACCGTCCTTCCTTATGAATATAGGCCACTTGAGGATCTGTCTCACAAATTCTTGGGGAAAAGATAGAAAGTGGAAACAAGAATAAAATAACTGAATCATGTTAACTATAACGGGCCCCCAAAGCCCCCATCACTATTGAAGTACCACTGTACTAACACAACATCCCAAGGAGCTTATATTCAGTCCTACAAGTAGAAAGTCCAGGAGTATCCATTCTCCTCTTCTACATTCGTAGGGCTAGAAGTTGCTAAATCCATGTCTACATTGCACATCAACTGCTTATAATATGCTGCTAAGACAGGGCATCATTAGCCACTGTACCCTGATAAATGGCTAAGTAGCCATTAACCAGTTGTGTATCACTTCCTCTGTAATTACACTAGCAGCTCGCCCTTTCACCAGTTACAATGCAGGCAAACCTTGTAAGAGATCTCACGTGCCAATATAAACCCAAGGCAAACAACAAATTAATTCCCCCTGCAAGATGTATCCTAAAACCATTTCTTTCCAGGCCTCCTACAAGTGCTGAGGAAGGAGAACATGCCAAGGTACATGTAACCAGATTGCACGTGGGTAGGTGAAGTAACATGGAAAGGACTCTGTGAATTAGCTACCGTATACCTGGATGTAATGTTCTGGCTTCAGCAAAGTTCCCACACACAACGCTTTGTTGCCTCCCGAGCCGCTTTAAGGAACATTTGTTTTTAGTGACTCCAGAGGATACATCTTTTTGCAGACAGATGGCTACCCAAGTAGCTATGGGGGGAAATTTTTGTTACGCGGCATGATCACCTACCACCTCAAGTGGTACCCAGCCTGGGAATAAATCCAGCCCCAGGACTTCCAGCAATATGTGAAGGTTTGTAGGTATATCAGTACAGCCCTAGTAACTATGATAAAAGGGGATCCAGGAGCCACTGTTTCAAAACCACATTTAAGATATGTTGGCAATGTCAATAAGAAGAAGAAGATCAGACTCAGGCCACCACCATGGGACATTTAGGCCAAGTGGTTAAAATTTGGCAAAGTATGGAGGGAATAAAGACAGGATCTCGTAATGGCAAATGTCAGGCTGCCTTAAGGATGGGCAGCCCTTTCTTCCAAACAGATAGCACTGCAAGCGGATGCAGACCATTTGCCAAATGACCATTCATTTGTGAACTCCTCCCACATCCCCAGCCCATGAAGACCACTGACAAGTCAGGAAGCAGAGCAGCTGTTTCAGCCCTACGTTCAGCTCTTCTGAAAAACACCAGCTTAACATTATTGTTTGTATCCCAGTGGCATCTGCGTGCCTCAACAAGAAGGCATTGCACAAATGCATACCGAGAAGCAGCACCTGCCCCAAAGAGCATAGCATTGTAATCAAAGAAATCAGGGAGAGTTTGGGCTGGAAGGGACCTCTAGACATCATCTAGTCCAACCACCTCCCTGCGGCAGGATCATCATCCTTCAAACCATCCTGTACAAACCCATAATCTAAACTCTACCTAAGACTGCTGTCACCCCTGACACAACACAAGCCATCACACCCTAACCTGGCACAGGAGGACTATGGCAGCCCACATCCTGCTTCTTTAAAATATAGTTAATACATGCTCAAGACATCCAAGTTAGAAGGCCATGTCCTCTACTACAGAGGAAGAAAAAAACCCATAGTAGATAAGACTGACAACTCAAAAGAGAGGAAGCGGAGGGACGAAAAGTAAAGTGACTTACCCAAGATCACACAGGAGAGGCTGGGACCAGATCCTGGGTTTCCTGGCTGCTGCCCTGCTTGCTTTCAGCTGTAGCCTTTGCACCTCACAGCAAAGAAGGTGCACAAAAGCGTGTTTCCATTTAATTTCTTTTTTTTTTTTTTTATTGCATGGTCCCTGCACAGCACTGATGGCTGGAAACATTCACTCCAGGTGTACCTTTCTTTTGGGCTCAATCCTGCATGCTGCCCAGCATACTCAACTCCTTTGGAAGTCACCGCACCAGAGGTGGCCCTGTGAAAGCTGACTCTTTCTAAGCACTGCATGAAGGGTAGGAGACCCAGTCTGGACCAAACAAACACCGAGTCCAACTCTCACCCCAACTGTGAGCTGAACCCTAAATACTTTCACGATCCCTCCCTTTGTTTCATTGAATGGGTGTTGTGGGCATGTCCACAAGCTCTACAGCTGATCTTCTAGCCCAGCTGGAGCTAGGAGATATAGTGGAAATCTCCTTGTTCTTGCAAACTTGCCATCTCGCTTTCTCAGAGCCAAGGGAAGTATTCAAGTCAGGACATCTTATGATCCGCGTTTTGGAGAAGCCTCTACCCAACTGCACCTCTACAGTCATCAAAGTTTCCTGAATCTTTGAAACACCTTAGGTTTCCTGTTGCATGTTATATGTAGAGGTCAAAAAGCAAAGCCAAACACAAAACCCAGAAACCATGAAGAAGGTGAAGAGGTAAAAATGAAAACAAGCATCAAGGACCTTCAGGCTGCGAGGTTCAGTAGCAGGCATACACACACCCTACCTTGTTCACAAGTCAATCCCTGCACTGGAATGTGTAACACTAGCACTCCAGCTGCATAAACCACTAATCTGAGGGAAAGGTCACAGAAAGGTATGTATCCGGCATTCACTTTGAAATACCCTATAAGGAGAAGTGCATTTCTTTCCTGATCTCTTCCACACATCACCTCCTCCCTTCTTGGTCTTCTCACCCTCCAAAGTGTTTCTCTCTAGAGATGCAGAAATCCCTTTACTTCATTAGGAACATTACATACCGAATATGCTTACTTTGATTTGACTCCTGGACCACAAAGGTAGTCCTTGGCCATCAGTTATCTATATCTGAGTCAAGCAAAGAAAGCCTTGTGGCTGTAGTCAGATGGCCGCGATCTTGAATGAGGCAGAGATAGAGCTTCCTACCTCCATCCTGGAGCTGCAAGGAAGCTGCAGTGCTACCAGCTCGGGGAAGCATGTGCTAAATATAATGAGCAAAACTTAAAATTGGGTTTAAGGAAAGGCAAAAGGTTGGAGTCGGTTCTGGATGCAGAATGGTCTCCGCAACAAGAAATGTAGAGGTCCCACCACTTGAGATAGTTGAAGCTGGGTTGGACAGTAACAGGGAGTACATACATGCCATAGGGGGAAATCCACAGGAATGGACAAGGCATGCTTATTCCTTTTCTATATAAAAAAAAAAAAAAAA
>JAGPOW010002514.1:59273506-59284416 GCA_030014935.1 Caiman crocodilus | reverse complement strand
AAAAAAAAAAAAAGCCAAACAGAGGAACAAGCGTGCAATTTCTTAACAGATGTCTATGGGTACCTGACTACAGGTTTGGATTTGGGAGTGTCGTCCAGCAAGAAACCTGCTGAACCTTTCGTGCATGCGTCAAGAGGCTCTTGTCCCACCGTCCAAAGCAAACATGGGCTGAGGTTTAGAAGACCATAGGAAAGCAGAGCTGAAGGGGACGTCTGCCAGTCATCGGGTCCATCCGCTGCTGCTCAAGACAGGGTCATCCCTGACTAAACCATTCCAGTGAGGTGTCCATCTAACAAGAAGCTTTCCCTATTCCTTAAAAACCTCCCAAGGTACACTCCGCTAAATTATTCTGGTTTGGTGCTTCCCAACTATTTCCTCGGATGTGGATTTTGTTAGCAGTAATGGCGACAGAGGATCACAGAAAGCAAAGGAAGAACACTGGTTGGCCCCACTCAGTGAGAGTGGATGGAGGAGCTACTAAAGCTGATATCATTATTGGTATAAGGGTCATAATTATGATTATTCATTATTGCTATTTCTAGTAGTACTACTGTTATCGTTATTATTGAAGCCAGGTGCCCCCGGAACAGTATTAAGAAGTATGGTATGATGGCACAGTTTGGAGATCTAGTGGCAGCTGTGCCATCCATCCATCGAGGGAGTCACTAGAATTTATTTTCATAAGATTTAAGGCAAGAAAGGACTATTTGCAAACCTGTCGACCATTCCTATTCAACACACAAAGCTTCTAGTTCATGTGCTTGGATTCCTGGAATAATTCCCCCTGCTTCCCTTTTACTGCATTTCATGCTGGTCATCCTGCTTGGTGCTTTAGCCTTCTCCCATCCATGCTTTGAAAATACCAACTAAAAAAAAACCAACCAGATGAAAACGAAAAGAAAAAGGAACAGACAAGGGTCAACATCTGTGGCTCCCCGGCCTGTGCCAGCAAACTTCCCAACCTCTTTGGGAGCATCAGCCCCTTAGGGCCAAAACACTAAGGCAGATCCTGACTGCCTTTAAAGCAAGTGGCACTTGAAGCCCTCCTGCAAACTCGGGTCAGAAGGTGCCAGGTAATGACCTATCGCCCCTCTCCAGCCCTCCCTTTTCATGGCTCAGGATGTCGAACGTTTAGCCAATGATTTTAATTTTTTTTTTAGAGGAGAGAAATGTCAAGTGCGGGGGCGCAATCCAGATTTGTTCAGATGGATTCCAACTGTGCGATCCCTTGAACTTTTTGTGCTTTAGTGCTTTTCTTACTGACAAGCGGAAGAATGCAACCGCGAACCGGTGAAGCCGAGGCAGATTCCCTGAAGCCCTGACTTCAGGTTTGCAATATTCCCGCAGCAGCTATTCGAGCGCTGGCTGCCGGGGGAACACACAGCTTTCTACACAGTTCAGACTGGGTCAGTTAGCAATTAAAAGACACGGGCTTGTGTATTTCTTACCCCTTCCCCTGCACCCTCTTTCCTTTATTATTATTTTTTTTAAAGACGGGAAATGACCAGTTGCCCAAAACATGTAAAACCTGACAGCGATTTACTAGAGAGATCATTTGCATTGGGCCCTTTCTCTTTGCTGTTACTTTTATTCTTCAGTAAACTCCTTCAACCATTAAACAATGTCACTCCCACAACGACTTTGGCAGAGATCAAAAGAGCAAGGGGGTTTGTACCCAATGTTTATCACTCACCTCCAGGTGGGATGAACAACCTATGAGGTTTTTCTTCCTTTACCTTTTCCGTAACAATTTCCCCCTCCAGGATTTCTACACAGGCAATAAAAGTATTTTGAAAAGTAATTGCTTTCTTTCTGGGGTTGCTGCAGCTTGGTATTTAATTCACTGTCCTTTCGGTTCAACAGGAGCGCGCAAACAGGAGCAGCAACTCTTCTTTACAAAGAGCCGTCATACTAGAAAAACTGCAGAAAATAGGAACGACTTTTTCGTCCACCCCTTAACGGATCCCTCATGTGGCAACTACTCAGGGTTACCACCAGTAACTAGTAAGTGGCAAGCAACCATAGCGCTGCAATGATACATGTTGGGGAGAAATATAACTAGGCAAAAACATAACCCTTTTTTCAAACTAACCTCTTGCACAAAGTAGCCTGCCCTACTCAGGTTCCCATTCGAATGCACAAGTCTTGATGAGCTTAATGGATGCTGGGCTGCTGTGGACACGTGCAAGGTCGAGGTTCGGTTACCAGACGTTTCGCCTAGCCTGGGCGCTCCAGTCCCATTCAACAGAGAAACGCCAAAGCAGCATCACCAGGCGCGGGACCTCTCATCATACAAGCAGCGGCGAGGGAGACTTCCCAGGAGATGCTGGATGCCTTATGAAGTTTTCTATTACCCATTTAGTAGCCACGCTCTGCCCACTCTGAGACATTGCCAAGCCCGATAGACTTCGTGAGCTCCTCTCCTTAAGGATGAGGCCTGAAGGCAACGCTTTGGCAACAGGTGGCCATTCTCCCAGGGTGCGACTGTGATGCCCGAGCTGCGTGACAATGTTGAGATTCATACCCGGTCCTGATCCCTGCAAATATTCATTAGACTCTGTACTCTTTTTAAGTAGATCTGCAATGAAGTTTCATTCATTTACGACCAAGTTACGAGACACAGGCAGCTATTTTCAAACCCATTCCTAATGCTGCCTTAACTACCTGCTGGCTTCCCATCAGAGCTCTCTTTTTTGGCCCAGCCTGGGACCCCACACACATTCAGCCAGCGTGAAGCTGAGTTTTATTTCAGATGCTGCCATACGGTATTCAGCAGCGTGCTCCAGTATTTGCCTAGCCTCCGAGCGAGTTCGCAGACTCTCCGCGCTGCCTCAAACCAGAAGCCTTGTCGCTGTCTCTACAACTTGGTGTGCTGCGGGTGCAGCCATGCAAGCAAGGGCGAACTGTACAGAGCAGGAATGGAGCCGATCCATGCCGGATTCAAGACTACAGTCGTTCAATTCTTGACCCTTGACCAGCATGTGAATTCACTTAAAGCTGGCAATGAGAGAGAGAAGTATAATGGCAGAGACATCCCCGAATGAGGAGAAGGTCAGAGCAAATTAAAATTGCAGGCGTTTCATTTTTGCCATCGGAGTAGGAATACTGTGCGCTGTTAAACAGCTGCCACGTTCCTCCCCAGAGATGGCTGCATTTCAGCGGTGGGTGAATGGGTGACCTTGTATTCTGGAAGCAGACATTCCCATTCGAAGTCAACAGGAAATCTGCCTTGCGAGGACTGCAGGAGTCAGGACTGTAAAGCAGCACTGAGATCCATTTGGTTGAAAAATAACAACAATTATAGGTATTATTTCACCGTTTACATGAACAGCCGATGCTTAGCTCCATCCCGCGAAGACATAAACTCCCAGGAGGCTCCAGAGGAAAGGAAGACACTTAGAGGAGGTAGGCAAAACCCACAAGGGAAGCAGCCTGTTTCGTTTCTGGAATGTGTACCATGTGCGTTTATTTTTAATTTTGACCTGAGTCCCTCTGCCTCCTGCCAGGAGTCCCGAGACCACATTGACAGTGTAACCAGAGCAGTAGCCCAACCATTCCCTAATAGCTATTACTTCTTAATAAAGAGCAGCACTTAGGCAAGGGATGAGGTTACTGTCGGAGGGGTCATGATTAATAATGATTAATTTGATCCTTGCCAACATGAACTGGATCCACCATTCACTAAATAATTACTTTGCAGCCTGGATACCGTTTCCCGAGGAGCAGAGGCGGCACACATTTATCATATTAAAACAAAAAACAAACAAACAGAAGGAAAGGAGGACCCGGCTCTCGGCAGCCCTCACACCGACAGGAGCGGGTGGAGAAGGCAACGGAAAGGAGAATTCAGGCTTTGTCGAGCATTTTGCAATTCGGGAAAGGAGGGGAAACAACAACCAAATAAAGAGCGGGGCTGCCTGCCTTGAGAGCGCAGCATCAATCCTGAAGGTTTTGCTTCTCCCGGTTTTCAATGCTGCATACGTTTGGGAAGACTGTTAAAAGTTTGTTTAAATTGACCCTTGACCATCGTGTGAATTCACGTCAAGCTGGCAGTGAGGGAGAGAAAGGGAGAGGGAGGTCTGCTTTCCCCAAGCCATTGACATAACTGCATGCCTGGAATAATATTCCTGGAGATTATGGATAATTCATAGCCATTATGGATTACGGATAAGTCAAATCCATAATTAATGCAACCTGGCATTGCTCAGGTGCAGTCCGTGCTGTTAAGACAACTTCCACCATCCCAGGATCTAGCTCTTGGGTGCCGGCCCTATCTTTTTGTCCCATGTCTTTATATCACCTAGCGTACCCAGGTTCTGGCCCGTGCCTGGGGCAAGGCAAACAACAAGCAAGACTGAACATTTACCCCAGGATAAATTCAGGCTTTTGCAAGGAGTCAGCACAAATCCTGGGGGTGCGGCCGGCTGGAAGGGAAGCAGAGGCTGGGTTTGGAGCTTCTGTGCAAGGGTCACAATTTCACCCTCCAAACGCATGTACCTGATTGGCAAGAGTATTGCAACCTGGCTCTTAATTGTGGCCCTCTGAATAATGCAAGTCCGTAAGTCTGAGATGCCTTCATACTGCTCCACAAAATCCAAACGTTTCCTCGGGAGCTCCAAAGAAACGGGGGAGCCAGGATGACCTACAGCTGTACCTGTGAACGTCCCTCCCCCAGCAGTACTAGTGGTCTCATGGGAGTTATAGTGCACTGCACACCCAGCGGGTTTCCTTCAGGTGTAATTTGATCAAAAGTCATTACCAGCTGAGGGGAGAGAGTACCACACGGTCCGAAGGTGGGTTTTTGTTTCTTTTACAACTCTGGGGCCTGGCCCAAAGCCCATCGGACTCACCGTACCTCTTGTGATGAGTGGCGAAATCCTGGCACCGTTCAAGTCAATTGGTGCTTTCCCCTTTGACCTCAGAGAGGCAGGATTTAGGACCGGCTCATGGGAAATATCTACTCTGATTGGCCCTTGTCTTGGCAGTTTCAGAGAAGCGTTCAAGTGGCATGGAGGTGAAACATCCTTCTGTCCCTCAAAAGTAGCAGGGCATATTGAAAGAGCAGAGAGAAAGAAGGGTCTTCTGCTCAGTGATACCATAAGAGGACTAACTGGTGGATGCCACGCTGTGGTATCATTCATGCATCACTTCACTCATGCCCTAATGTTCATTTTCCAAACAAGCCAGAAAAAGAGCATTTCTACTGATGGCGTTGTCCAGACCATAACATTGTTAAGATGAGTTTGTACCCGGCTAGCTTTCAGGCTCCCTGATGCATCGTAAGTATGCAAGGGTACGGATCTCCACGTGAACAACACTTCAGCATTTGTAACCCAGTCAACGAACATGAAAACGGAGGATGCTGCCAATCCACTAGTCATTACTGAGACTTTGAGGGAATAACAATTTAAAAAATAAACCAACAAAACGAACAAAAATAAAACACGGTGAAGATAAATCTCTCCCTGTATCTTTTGAAAAGGAAATTTTATTTTTTTCACAAAATAAAACTGGACCCAAATGCAGCCCGTCTTCATTCTCTCGGAGTCACCGTCTTGAATAACTAGCGTGCAATCATAGGCATGTGTTTGGCTTTCCCAGCCAACGTCACCCTCTGAGTCTGTGTTTACCTACCAGTCCCAGGGGATAAATTATACGTGGTGCTGAGGTCCTTGCGTCCATAGACAAATGTTCGACTCTGCCACCCACCCTCACGAACTCAGTTCCTCTCCATCTCTGTCCCGTCTCCTGAAACCCTGACAGGGGCCTGTCAGGGGCCTGATGGATGATCTCTGCAGGCTGTGGATCAAGAAGCAGTACGGATGGTTTAAGCTGATCCAGCAGAGTGGGAGATTTGGATGGCCAATCTATTACAAGGTCCCAGAAATTAGATTTAAGAGACAAGAGCAATAAAATGTGCAGATGTGTTTATCGTGGTTCCAGAAAACATCAAAGGGTCATTCAAAAAGATATCATCTTGTTATCATAATGAAAGTCTTTCAATCAAACTACCTGAAATAATAATGTTTCCTTTGTTATGATCTTAATTAAAAGAGTTAGGGACTGACCTTTCGTTGGCATATGCAAGAACTAATCTAACTAATGTAAACTGAGTTGCACTGGTACGAAAAGACAAAAAAATGGTAGCGGCACTGATTTTAATTTAAGTGAAACATTTCCCTGCTCTTGTACCATCTCAGTTGGAAAGTACCTTTCGGGTACCTGATGGTTGCAAGGCAATTTTGATTGAAAGTGAGCCATTAAGAAGAGCAAAACCGAGCAATCTGGGTTTCAGCAAGACCCGATGAACAAAGTACTGCAGCTAAGCGGATAATGCAGGTGAGGATAATGGGATTTTTAAGAATAGTTGATCCCACACATCAGTGAGTAAAAGCCCAAGTGAGAAATGAATACACCTGTTTGTGAGTAAAGGTACTTAGATCTTTGCAGGATTGAGCACGAAAGTATTTAACATTGACAAGAGCTGCTAAAGATGTCAATGAGCAACAATTCCTGCCTTTCCCCCCCATGACTACAGCTCTTTTTCTGTCTAAGCAGCCACATTTGTCAGACCTGGTTCATTTGAGAGCACCATTTGAACAGCCTTCAGGAACATACCCGACTCTGCTTATTGCTAACAAACTGCATTTAGAGAGAAGTCAGTTACTTGACAGCTGACATCTATGATCTGAAGATGAAACTCTTTCTTATTAGGCATGTTTTCCTATTTATGAACAACCACAAGCTCCACAAAAGCCTGCGTTGCACACAGCAGAGTAGGGAGATAGCAGGCAGCATGGCAGCAGATAGGGCAGGAAGCGGAAACCAGAGCAGCAGATTAGGGCCAAGGAAGGGGCACAGAGTGGCACGTGGGAAGAGTGCGGGGCTAATTTGTGACACACAAGAAAGCTGGCCCCCACTTACTACCCCAAGCCCCCAGATGAAATTTTGGAGAAGAAACAAAACGAACGCTCTCTGGATTAAACACCTCTTGCTCAGAGAATGCAACTTTTAATGCGTGCATGAATTCACTCAGCTGTGAAAATGCATGTAAGACGGTACGACACGACCAAATCCAAACCAGTGCAAAATCCCCTTCTCTTACATAGCTATACTGCCTACAAGCGGTCCTAGTGAATCCATAATGAACAAATTCAGAGCGAGTGCTCCTCCGTATGACTCCTCGCCCTCACTTTGCCTTCTGTGAGCAGGTTTTTACACTGTGCAGCCAAGACTATTATTATTAGCGCCAATAAAAAACTCTGTTTTGAATACATGACTGCTCAAGGATGGTGTCCTTTTAAAGCAAGAGCACATAATTAATGGTGCATTTCTCTGTAACTACAGTGCTCCCAGAGAAATACTGTACGAGACCAAAGGCTGCGTGACTTTAACGAGAACTTACATGCACTACTCTTTGGCATGCTATCATCTCGTGTGTATTATTATTAGGAAACAGAAGTTATAAAGAAATTAAGCAGATGGGAGTAAGCCAGGCCAGTGCATTATTACAGTTCCTAGCTTAATGAAGCCCTCGTCCTCCAAGAGTTCTTCTGCAAGTAACAGATTAAAGGCATTAACCCAGGGCACGTCTACATGAGACGGTCACTGCAGAGTTGACCAATTAGCCCCCCAGTAAAGTCGTGCCTACACGTGAGGCCTTAATAAGCCGCAGTAAAAGAATAAATGACACTGTAGGATAGCGCTCGTAAACATGAGCACAAGCAGGATTATTTAGTGTGCTGCAATGCAGGTGTAGATGCTGATGGGGCTGGCTGGGGCATGAAGGTGCTGCAGTGCTAGCCCTGCTAGCCGGGGCTGATCTGCCTCAGTTCCCCATGCCGTGGACTCAGGCACGGTGTTCAGGAGCTGCGATGTGGAAACTGCCGTTTTCAGAGTAATCCAGGGCTAGCACCTCGTTTTATTATCTGTTGAATCAGCTGACCGATCTGATGTGATTCTTTTACTTGCCTGCCCAACTCACGAGTTGCAACCACAACTCCTGATTAGTTTTGTGCCTTCAGAGACTCTCCTCTATGAAAAATAACTCAATGAAGGCATCAGCACAACGAGAGACATCCAAGACCCTCTCACACTCATTGGAAATAAAGGGGCTACTGAGGATGCCTCAATCCTGAAATCCTCATTTGTGGAAGTGGTCCTGTCAAGGGGAACAGTGAAGGAGACTGCCTCTGAAGGTCCATGCTACAGCAGCCAGGACGATGGTCCTGGGGTCCTACAGCAATGAAATCAAATGGGCAAGATCTGCAAATATTCCGGGGTTCTTGAACCCTTGGTTTTCCACGTGCACATACAAACCCCCTGGGAAAGGGAGAATGCCCTTATTCTGAACCTCTCAAACAAAAGATACGAAAACAGGCTTTATAGATTTACTCGTATTAACAAGAGCACGCCTATGATGTGAGGAAGCCCGATTTTCAAACCAAGCGCTTCAACCCCAGCACCTTCCGTCTGTAGTTAGACGTTTCATGGTTATAAATCAGTGTGCAGGTGCCTGGAGGTTGCTATGCATTGACCAAATACGTCTTAGCTCTGGGCACCGAGTTCTGAAAACTGGGCACATACACCATGAAGGGGATCCCTTGTAAAAGAAAAGTAAAAAACGACAGCCTGCAGTCCCCAAGTGCTGATACTCACCACCTGAGAAGACATTTTGAGCGCTGCCTTAGACCAAGGGTGAGAAATACCTTGCTCCCACACCCACTCCACATGTTCAGAAACAGCCTCGATCCAAATAAGCCCAACATGCTAACTTTCCTTGGCAACCTTTCAGGATGCTGCTGCCACGGATGAGCCGAATCCAAGCAGCAGAGGCCTTTGCATTGACCTGATTCAATTCTGAAGATCCTGGGGATCGCTCTGGACTACATCCAAAGCCTCCTGAAGCTCAGACACATTGATAAACTACCATGGCAGAAAAGGTCTGAGCAGAGCCAGATTAACACATGGCCAACTAGGCACGTGCCTGGCCCTGAGCTGCGGGAGGGGGACCCGGTCCTTCCCTGCGCGGTGACGGTGTGAACGGCCCCATCCACCTCCCTTCCCTTCCCTTCCACCCCACTCGGCCCACCTCGCCACCACTGCGGCTGCTTCCTAGCGGTGGCTCCGAGCCCCGCTCCCCTTGGCCGGCAGCATTAGGATGGGGAGGGGGGGTCTCGACCGGCCCGGGGCCCACGGGTTTCTTTGCCTAGAGCCCACTAAAGGGTTAATCCGGCCCTGGATCTGAGAACCCAGATTTGGTCAGAAGGCTTCTTGAGATCAACTAGGACCAGAACAGATTACTTCCCCACCCGTTTCACGTCCTCTCTCCTGCATGCACACAACCCTTTCCTTCTGGCTTGGACTATTTCTAGCTGAGAAGTAAACACATTCAAAGCTTGCAGAGCCACAGGGAAGCTGCCTTTCAAGAGGCCTGGGATTGCAGCATTGTGGATTTATATGGAAAAAGGATATTGCAGCATTGAAGAGGTTAATGAGTTTAGCAAAGCGGAAACCCAATGCCCTAAATGCCGGGGAGGGGAGAGGGCACGATTAAAGGGAATTGCATCCATTCCTCAATGTCAGGCCGTGGCAGAGAGGTGACCCCCCCGGTGGTGATAATTACAAACAGGAAGATAAACTTCTGATCAGCCCTGGAGCTTCTGAAACCTGCCTGGTGCCGCTAGGACAGATGCCACTTCTCAGTCCCAAATTCAGGACCAATTTGATCCAACTCTTAGCATTTCAACAATTGAGCGGGAAAGGCTCCAAACACACGGCCTTTCAACGCCAGCGAGGTTGTGCTGTCTTTCCAGACCAACTTGAATCAAGCACATAGGGCTGTACCTGCCCGACAGGCTGCCTGGGAGATGCAAAGCCCCGCTGCGAAGCAGCTCCAAGGTTCACATTTGATTCCTTGCAGTTTTACTATTTATGTCTTTGGTTCCTAGTTACCTTGGGTACTTCTGTGGCCCAGATTCCACAGTATCCTAATGATCCGGTCTTAAATATACCTATCCTGAGACCCTCATAGAGTATTATCACCCCTGGTGGGAAGCACAGAGAAGCCAAGTAACTTACCCAGACACAGAAAGAGCTGAAAGCCTCTTGTCTGAGGTCCTAGGCTAAGCCCACCCCACCAGACCACCCTTCCTCTCGTCTGCTCCATGCCTCGAGGCCGCTATGACAGGTGCTTTGCCCCACTAACCCCACAGAACCACTGCATTGCAACAGATAATCCAGGCCTTTTAGATGCAGCAACTCCTTTATGTAGCAGGTAACAGCTGTAGTACTTTCGTTCTGACATACCGTATGGCCCCGTTTCCATTATATTTGAGATTCCTAAAGACGCTGAAGATGTCGACATGCGGTACGGGGAAGTGATATTGTCCACATTTAACAGAGACAAATGTCATGACTTCGTCAAGGTCACAAAGAAAATCAACAGCAGACCTGGGACCTGACCCAAGTATTTCCATGTTTCTTTCCTTGCCTTGCCATCCTTCCCTTGAAGATGAGGCCTCCCCAGTACTGAAGAAGAAGGTTGGGTCTGCTGGCCTCCCTCTCTAAGGGCTGCCCCTTTAAACCAAAGGCTGTCAACCTTTTTAGACACAAAACAACCACTGTTAGACTCAAGGAACTTTTGGAAATATCAGTTCTCGGTTTCCACTCCTTTTCTGACAATGGAAAAATAACAGAGCAGTTCTTCTGTTGCAAAAAACCCCACAATGTTTTCAAGACTCTGGGTTCCTATACGAAATCTCTGGCCACATCCAGAAGAGCACGGCTGGGCGGTATGTAGCGCCGTAGACATCCAGGCATTCCCAACACTGCTACCTTTGCAGCGGGGTGGGGGAGGTTTGACCCCAGGATTTGCAAAGCAAGAACCCAAAGCAGGAAAAAGTGGCGCA
>JAGPOW010002514.1:59260382-59273406 GCA_030014935.1 Caiman crocodilus | reverse complement strand
AGCACATGTGGCAGCACTGTGCACCACCCAAAACCAGTCTGACCAGTTGGAGCCACGCTCCAGCTGCTGGTCAAGTTGTCAGCTGCAGAAGCACTGTGGGTGCAGCTCCCCCAGGTAAGACTGCTGGATGCCAGGCAGTCACTGACACCAGCCTCCCCTACCCAGCGTGGGGTAACCTACCGTGCACTAGCGTGTGCATGGCACAGATGTTTCTCAGGCACAGGTAGCAGCGGCACAAGGCATGTCGCTCCTACTTGTTCCCAGGAAACCAAACATCCACACTCGTCTGGACACAGCCTCTGGATATATCTTGTGAACCGTGTTTGCAGACTCAACAGTGCTAACAGTGTGAAGCACCCTGCGGCACCCTCAGAAGGATCTCAAGGCACCCCAGCTTGAGAAACACTGCTAAACTCGTCTGCATCGGCCACCTTGAATCCTGATCCACGAGTTCTGCACTTCACCTCTCTTTCAGGACTCTTAACAACATGCTTCTTTAACCAGGTGCCCAATTTGGGCTCCAGCACATCACCTTTCGGCAGTTAAGTTAAAAAAAAAAGGAAAAAAAAAAAACAATCCACTCTATCTGCCTTAAGAAACAGATGTCGGCCTTGCCGCTTTCGTGGGCTCCTTCTAACACTGCAGGAAGGGAGGCTGGAAACCCAGAAACTCGGCAGTGGGGTACAGGAAAAGGGCATCTGCTTGGATTCTTCTATCAGGAACTTGATCTGCACGCCTGGAGCAGTGTACGCTGATGCCTTGCGCTACATTAAACATGCATGTGCAACTCCAGCTTATTCAAAGATCTGAAACAGAGCCCGCTGGGGTGATCAGGGTTAGCACGTATGTGTTTGTTTATCTGTATATTATTTTAGAGTTTCCCCTTCCTAACACCCAGGAATTTGTTACGAAATTAAAGCGACTCCATGGAGCTTTGATACTATTGTTCCTGCCTTCTAATATTTCTCTCCCGTCTCTGCCTGGAGGTGCAGCCCCGGGTTCCTGACAATGCTGGGGTGGGAGGGAGCCTGCTCTGGCAGGAAGCAAATAGAGCAACCTGATCCCACCAGGAGCTGGAGACATTCTGTATTAATTTATAGAAGGTTGTTTTCCTGTTTCATGGCTCTCTAATAACAGGGCTGTAGAAGAAAGTGGCCACTGCCAAGTGATCTTGAAAGGTAAAAGAGACATCAGGCGCTCTGGAGCAGTTTGCATTTGACTCCATTTGAGTAGCATGTAGTAGTAGCAGGAGCATCCCTTTCCTCGATGAGTAGAAGATAGAATAAAAGGAAGAGCTTTCTTTGCCCTTGCTGGGGCACGTGGCACAGTGGTTGCTATATATCCGCTGGAGACACTTGGAGTCCCGCTCTGGGCTGAGGCTGAAGGCTGGCATCTCCCCCTCTCTTCCCCCCTGCATCCCATCAACCCAGCTTTCAACTGTAATGCATGCAAAGCGCCCACCCCTTCTTGAATCTTGCTAAACTCTTGGCAGCAATGGATTTAAATAGGATTGCACAGGAATTGCTCTGAGATCCTGCTAATTTGCCAGAGTATTAAGCCCTGCCTGCATTTTTAAACCACCCTACAGCATGCCCCAGAAAACAGGCTCAAAGTAGTTGAGCTGCCCGACTACAGATTGAGCTGTGAGTTCAAAACCCGCCTAATGCTATCCCCGGTTGATCCCAGCCACACGTAGGAGACTGGTCATTTTGCTTTGGGAAGGCCTGGGTGAAGGACATCCTTCCTCATGGGGCCAGGTATAGACATTACACTTTTACCTGTATAAGTGATCAGAAACCAGTCTATACCCATAACAGAAGTTCAGCACACAAACTCGGGCTGTATCTGCAACAGAACAGAAATGTGGCACATATACAGACTGGTTTAAGAATGGTGGAACCCGGTCTGAGATGTTGGCCCCCCCCCCCCCCCGGCACCGAAACAAAAAAAACCCCAAAACCCAAAGAACCAATAGGTATTCTGTTTGTTACCGATCTAACCGATGGGTGCTTATAGAAAACCACCTACATCCCCATAGAAAACCACATAACTTAGACCAATTCCGCCTCAGGCTTTTTGAATGTCTGCACCTAGCCACGGTGTCCCACCTCTACCTAGAGTTGCCTTTGGGAAATAAGGGGTCTGCAGCCCTTCCCCACCTCCTCACATGGGGCTTCTGCAGCCAGGCAAAGTTTACTGAATAAATAACAGACTCAATTATCTGAACCACGCTGGTGACAGCAGCTTATCAGTGGCCGATTTTAACATGCAGGCCCTGGGGTCAAGGAACGCTGAACTGCTTGGAGTGGAAGCTAAATTAGAACTGGTTACAATTCAGTTCACCCGAATGGCTCGGGCGAGAAGCATGCACACGCACACAAATTACCATGGCGGGGGCTGCCCCCAAAGGTTGCCCAGAGCCGGGTCATTGTCCTTCTTTTCAGAGCAATCCTCCTTCCAGCTCCCAGCGCAGTCAGATGCTATGCAAATGGCATCAATGGGCTTCTGCAGCGCTGCAAGCTTTTGTGCCCCTGGAGGGCTGGTCAGGATTAAAAGGAGGATCCAGAAGTTTCGTTTAAAAAAAGGCAGGAACTAAACCAGACTGCCAACATTTACTTCCGCACATTGCTGTTCGTCCCTATCCCACGCGTATCTCCCTTCCCTCCCGCAACCAAGATTTTTTGGTCGTCTTCTTTCCAAACACCTGTTCTTGCAAACCCTGGATGAGACGGAAAAGAAGAAAAAAAATCTGACTGTGCAGAGAACAGTGCTCGTTTTATGGTTATTGGCTCACTTCAAGGGCCTCTCTTCTCCTTCAAGGTCTTAGGGCCGGATAGCCACAGCTAAATAGCTCAATTTCTTTCCGTGACAAACTCCCAGCAGGGTCATCTTTTCAGAGCGCTTCCCGTCCCCGCTCCCCACCCGAGCGCGAATTTCAAAAGTGCGGCAATCTCCCCGAGCTGCACGCAGACACGAGACAACAACTCAGCTGCTAGCGAAGCCCTCGTCCCCCCGCTCACCGCCCTCTTGATCATCCTTAAACAACCACAGGGCACAAACGTTCGAGCAAACGCTTCCTGGAGGACGACGCCAGTCGCCTAACTCAATATCGTTCGTGCCCACAAGGCTACGTGAGTAGCATTATGGTCCAATGCATAGCTTCTCCGGTTGGCGCACCGTGTAGTGTTTCTAAACGAAGACCAGCCTGAAACCAACAACCTACAGCTAAGCATTGAACCTTGGGAAAAATCAGCTCTGGATGTGACCTTCTGGATCCAGATCCCTTCTAATTACAAGTCAGCGATGCATACCTGAACCACGTAGCCCTGATGCAGCCCTTGACTGTATCTATAGGACTAGCACAATCCTTTCCACTCCTCCCTGCCCCATAGCCACAGCTCAAATGACTCTCAAGAACAAAGTTAAAAATCCTGGCTGAATTATATCTACATCTACCATCCACCCGCAGTCTATGCAGTATTTCCTTTATACAACAGATGTTGTTGCTTCAGAGGGTTGCTTTTTTTTTAACCTCCTGTCTCTAATAGAGTCAAACACAACTACCGTTTCTCACTTTCTGGATGCTCATAGGCAAAAATGGCATTTGACGACAAGATGCCTCACTTTTCTACTAGACAATCTGACTTCTCGCTGCGCAACTTCTAGGCTAAACCTTCTGGTCTAGTCTAACTTCCTACCCATCTTAACTCTGGCCCTGTATGGAAGCACTTCTCAACTATTCACGGATTTAGTCTCGTGACACCTCTTTTAACTGCCGGGGCCGCGAAGCTAAGGGGCTTGCCCAGTGAACACAGGACATCAGTGGGAAAGCAAGGACTCTAACCCTTGCAACCCCGCAGTTTGCACCCTGGCCACTGGCACGCCTTCCCTCTTCCAAAACCAGGCTGGCTTGCTTGCTTGCTAACTTTCTTTCAAGGGCTTTCTGGCACTGAGCCTGCTTGATCACCTCTTCCTTCTTCTCTCCCCCCCACCAAAGAGAATTCAATCTGCCCTGCGCTCGGGTGAAAGGGCTTTCCTTCAGCACGCTGCCCGTGGGATACCTACAGAAATCGCCCAAACAAGACAATGCCGCTTAGCTGGGACTCCGTGAACAGGCGGCGGTCCCCTTCCCCAGCTGCACCGTCATACTTTGGAAGTCCAGAAGGCACCGTTGACAGGCCCCCGGTCTGACCACACGCCAACAAGGTTGCACTTTGGTTATCGTCAGAATGAGCCTAACGTGGGAGTGTTTCTGTGCAAGTAAGGATTAGAAAAGGGCACAGGGGGGAGAGATACAGCGGCACTTTTGCCCGAAGCTATGAGTCACGATTTCAAGGGGAAAAAAATGTAGCTATCAGCTGGGAGATCTGCCCTAAATCACTAGCCGGGGATGCAAGTGGGGGTCAGAATGGCAACATGCTCCCCATTTCCCTCGTGTTTGTATTTTTATCCTGCTTTGCCAATATAACCAACGAAGTTTGGAGGCAGTGGGGCCCAAATGCCTAGGTGGGGTTTGGGAGAGCGGGGTGGGAGGGGGTACGAAGGCAAACAAGGAATGAATCCAAGGTAGAAGCCAGCAGCAGTACAACAGACAGCTGGTGTTTGGGTGGTGGTAAATCACCCTGAAATGAGCCTCTTCCCTCAGCTCAATGAGGCCTAAACAACAAAGGAAGGCACAGCTTGCAGCCGGACAGCCCGCTAGCCAACCACAGACACACATGACAGCTTCATTCAGGAGCCGGGAGTCAATACAAAAGCCTCGAAATCAATCCGACATCCTGCAACCTCAAACAATGCACCAAATCTTCTCAGAATTGGAGCCCCAAATGAGGGGACAGCATTCAAGGGAGATCAAACCGCGGGGCTGGCATTGAAAGGGACTGAAAAGGAGAAGAATGTTCCCAGTTTATTAATGGTGTGGTCTGGCCTGCTGCATCCCAGCCACCATAGGCTACATTCATTAAAGGACTGTATGGGGGTGGGGGGGGTGTGCATGTGTGTGTGTGTGTGCGTGCGTGCATGCGCTTGCACGCATGTGTGTGCAAGCTTTACACATTGCTAAATCAGAATGGGCCTTCCTGCCTAGCGCCCTTGCCTTCGAAATCCCTCCTGTGTGAACCTCAGATGCTGAGCTTTCCCACTTGGCCAAGCAAACCCACTCCAATACAAACCCTGCAGCTAAACGGGCGGGGGGGGGGGGAGTTTGCATCTCTATCACACAGAACAAAGATAGGGCCTTCCATGGGGAGGCCCAGCATTTCGCAACCGGCCAAGCCCCGAGAGCACTCACCTTCCAAGAAAAATCAGGGACGAACAGCAGAAAGCCTGCCTGCGTCGTACGATGTCCTTTGTTGTTGACCAAATACTTCTTTCGGCCACAAAAAAACTTTCCTGTGCATATACAGCGCAAGATGCCCAGACCCACTTAACACAAATTCAGAAGGGGAAAGACCCAAGCTGCGTCGCCCCGCCGCGCCCTAAGCGTGGTTGCACCTGCCGCGTCTCTCCACCGCCCGCGAGCCACCGAACAGTACGCTGGGCACTGGCGGCAGCGGCGGCGGCGGCGACAAAAAGGCCATTCAAATCCTCTTTGGCAGCTTCCCTTTCAAAGAAGTTGTGGGAACAAGAATAAGCCTTAAAAAAAAAGATAAGTATCATTTCCTAAGACTACTGTTTGGGTTTGGGGATAGCTGCCATGATATATATATATATATTTTTTTTAGCAGCTGTCTACTTGATTTAATAAGCTTTCATACATTGCCCTTAAAACGTTCGTGGAGATGGAGTTTGCAGTGGTACGTGCAGTGGCTGCGACTGGAAAGTTTCCTTCCAATTTGAAAGAGCGCCTGGTTTGAAAGAAAAGGGCAGAGATTTTCAAAGCGGCCCGTATGATTTGGATACAGTTTCCATCTGTTTTCACTAAAGATATAGGTCAATCCAGTCTAGGTTGCTTTGAATAAATCACCCTCCCTTTATCATTAAAATAGGCAATACTGCTAGAGCCAGTAACTTCTCTCCTAATGAGAAACCTAAGCATACAGAATTTAAAAAGAGCATCTCAAAACTTTTCAGGGCATGGTCATGGCGACAGATTTTAATTCTGGTAGTCCAAAACATCAGGACTCAGGTTTCACTGACAGCTTGGATCCACTCCGCAAAGGGAAGGGTTTTCTACAAGTGTTAAGACAATGCTAGAAATACTTGATGCTACGGAGAACACCATCTCCCGTAACTCCCCTGTGAAAAAGGAGGCCCTAGCTTTGTGCAGCAGATATAATGATTTGGATGTAAGCAGTCAGAGTTCAGGAGACAAATACAGTGGGGTTGCTAATGTGTAAGTAGAAAGGGAATAAAATAAACCTGGTTTATCAGTCCAACGTGGAATGAAAAAATATATTCTGCGCAGAAGGCAATGTGCAAGATGAAGTGGTCGCTGAACAACACGGTGAATAAGGTTAGGCGGTCCCTGTCCTGTGTGCCCAGGTTAAGAGATGTGTGTCAAAAAATGGGAAAAAAGCACTATGTTCAGCTTGGATCTGGCCAAAGTGACTACAGTGGTACAACAGCAAAAGATAATGGTGATCTGTAACCCTTGCTGGACATGCAGATGAGTTCAGGATTATGTTTAAGTGTATGGGATAATGTTACCGAATGATTTCATTTCAAATATACCCTTTCTTCACATTACATTAAGGTGTCTATAACTCCAAAGGCAGCTCTCATAGAAAAAAGTCTGAAAGAAATGGAGAAAGTGACTATTTAAGACTTTTAATTTTATTGCATTGTCTTTTTTGCTTTAAATTTTCCCATTTTGATCATTTAACAACGGACTGGAAATGGGCTTGTGGATCATTTTTCACATTATAACTCATCAATGATAAAGCATCTGAGCTGGAAGTTTAAAGTCTACTCTGCAGTGTCTGCGGTGCATAATCATTTCTCTGCAGACTCTCCGGTGTATGGAAAAAGTTCTCTGCAGAATTAATGTGATATAAAAAATTCTTTGTGCAAACTCTCCGCTGCACAGAGTGCTAGCGCAGGCCAGACTCTTATATGTTTTGCCAACAGAACTTGAGATTTCTAGAGATAATTGGTTTGAAGAGTTTCCCCCCTCAGCCAGGGGCACGTATGGAGTTCACAGCCGAATCCCAGGTGTTGGCGCATGGAGCCTTCCACAAGGCCAATCCAGAAGCCTGAAATATTTACCAAGTGCTCTAAGTAGCCCAGGTGATCTAAATTATGCAACCAAGCCTTTTAAAATTCACTGTATGCATGAATTCCCCTCAAACACTAATGCATATGGGGAAAACAGAAGTTTCATAACAAAGAGTAGGATTGTCAAGAGTACCTAGCTGATTAAGAAACCCACGTCCCATTTGCAAAAGTGAGAAAGTCTAAGGTCGGGATGTTATTTCCCCCTGCTCCAGGCCTTCCAGAACGGTTCATGCAATGAAGTAGAAGGTGTTCCTTCTGCTCTGTGCATTTTGTGCCTTAGTCTTAGTCTGGTGGCATATTGCAAAAAGTGGATGTATTAACATATCTTTAGGGACTTGAAAAAGGCAGAATAAAGTAAAGTAAAGTAAAAATGATGCTTGGGTGCATCATTTGGGTGCATATTGGGTAAATATAAAGTAAAAATGATGCTTGGGTGCATCATTTGGGTGCATATTGGGTAAAAATAAAGGAAAAATGATGCTTGGGTGTGTTAAGTCCACTAATCGGTAGAGTAGGAGATGGCCCTATGTTGCTTAAAAGAAATGTAAATTGGGATCTGAAATCACTCGGCCAAATTTACTCCAACTCTGTTTGGAGATATAACTTTTCAAAAAGTGTTATCTCATTTGGAAACATTTAAAAAAAGAAACAAGAAGCAAACCTCCTTGCTCCCTCCAAGTTCTGTTTCACGGGAAACCGAACAAAGACCCACGCTCTTGTCCAATTAACCTTAATCTGTCCCCCAAATTGTTGTCTGCGTAATAACCAGATGAGACGTGTTAGGCAGGCTCGCCTTTTGTCTTCGGCAGAGAAACCCAAGTCCATTACGTTGGTAAATAGCAAGAAGTTAACATGTTGCAGCCACCTAGAAGGTGCAGGGGAGGAGGGGACGGGAGAATGAGCTCGAGCAATGTCATCGTCGGAGAACGTAAAACATTGCCAATGATGTTAGAGGAGTCAGGAGCTGGTGGATTTGGAAACCTGCTTTCTGTAGGCAAAACCAAAACAACTCAAATCACTATGATTTTTTATTCCTTTAAAAGAGAGCCGCATTAGATCTTTCACACGTGCACGCACAAAGTTTGCAGACAACAGCCTTGCACCTATGCAGCTGGGACAACCTCGAAGCACCTCGCATCAGTCATAAATATAAGGTTGGTGCAAAGTTGGCCGGGGAAGGAAAGGTGAGGGTGGAAACTGGAGACATCCTTTTCCATCTCCTCCTCATTTGAGGACAGACATCTCCATCTTTACTCTCTCTGTGCAGCTGACGAGACTTCCTACACTAACTGACATGGGAACAGGCAGCTAATTTATGGCTTTGTGTTAGGAATGAAGCCAGGACCTCAGTTCCCCACCCCTCGCCCCCCGTCCTGGCCATCATCCCCAAGTCACGGCTCTCAGCAGTATTTCAGGCTAGGGGAAGGGTGAGGAGATTGGGAGCTGGGGGACAGAAAGAGGAGGAAGAGACGAGAAACTTTCCAATTAAGATTCGCCTTTCGCTGAAAGGGCTTCCACTGGCTGACAATAGAAAATTGAATCCAATTTCCCCCAATGATGTCCCCCCTCCACACACACGCGCAACTCCCCTTTCCTGCTTTTGTAACCTCCCTCCCTCCAACCTACTTCCCAACAGGAGCCGAAATTAAACAGGCTGCCCATATGCCATGCCTCACTTGTTGTCTGCTCCTCTCGCTGCCATCTGGCCTATTTGCTCAGCCAAAAAAATAAATAAATAAATAAATAAAAAAAGGAAGAAGAAGAAGAAGAAGAAGAAGAAGAAGGGTAAAGCCAGGCACAATGAGGAGGAGGAGGGAGGTGATGACACTGTCGTGCCCATCTGCTCCTTGGCCAGACTCCCAGATAGATCAGTAATGGAGAGCAGCAGAACCGGCGACAATTAACCCAAACGCCGGCCTGTTTATTTAACCTGCTCAGATAGATCAGCTCATGTGCCGCTCCTCTGGCAGGGAGGTACCGCGCTCCAGCAAGGAACTTCCCACCGAGAAACCTCTTCCAAAGGAAGGGAGGGGATGGGAGAGCCCTGCTTCCCCAAGAGCCGTCGAGTCAGCCCATGAGATCCCCCCGGGCTCGGATGCGCAGACTTTGAGGCCAGAGAGACCTCCCTGCAATGTGCAGTTCTTCCTACCACTGCAATACTATGGCACGTGCAGTGATGCGCCAGCTACCAAAAGGCAGCTGCTGCTATGAGATGCAGAGCATGCACAACTGGGTTGGTTTGGGGTCTGGGATAGGTTTAGATAGCTCCTAGAAGCTTATCAGCAATCCCCTGAGTGGACAAAACTTGAGCAAGGATGTGTGCAAGAAGAGGAACGATTGTGAAATGTCTGGTACATTCAGAGTGCTCCAAAAGCATGAGTAAGTCCTCCGTGCCGCTCTGCAAGGGGCTCTGGGTAAGCAAAATATTATTCTTGTTAAATCAACGTGGCAAGTGTAGACCAGTGAGCATTATCAGAATCAGGTGACATCTTCAAAGTGCCCATGAAGTGTCCGTATTAGTCCACTGTGGGCACTGAAACATGTCTGCTGCTAAATCACACCTTCCCTCCCTTTCCAAATCTCCCTCTCATCTCCTCTGCACCCCTTGAGTCTTCTTTTCAATTGCTCTTACATCCAATAGGTTAGATCTCGCAAATGAATGGAGTTATCTTTTATGGGCCAATTATAACAAAATAAAATAAAATGGGAAAGAGAAGCAAGCCGTCTTATCATTTCCAGGCTAAAGGATGCTGCATCCTGAATTTGAGCGTTCACCCTGCGCGACATTTGGGGAAAGCTGCTTTAAGCCAAACGATTGCACATCTCCAGGTGAAGGCTCAATGCTGACTAGCTTTAGGCCTCTAACTGTGCTTTCATCACTCCTATGATGAAAAATTGCCTAGTGCTTTCCAGGGCCCTTTGTCTTCGGTACACATAAAGCACGATCTAACTGTAAGACAGGAGCAGGGATTTTATCAGTCATGCTTGCACGTCGAGTGAAATGCAGCCGGCAACGCAACAGCAAACCAGACTGAGTGAGGTGCGTGGATCGAGAAGCGAAGTGGGCTTTGAGCTGACGTGCGCTCGGTTCGTCTCCGCACAGATGCCGCTGAGTCACAGAACAATGCTAATTGCCATTAAGAGCGCCGTGAGATCATGGTGGGGGAACTCCCTCCGGTGAGAGGCAGTTGGAGAGGAAGAGCAGATCCTGCACGGCCTCTCAGCAGCGGCTGATTTTGCATGCAAGTGGAGACGCGACACAGGTGCCTTTTCCTCCGGGGAGGGTGGGTTGGGACGGAAGAAAGGCTTTGCTGCGTGTACCAGTACAGAGAAAGCCCTTCCACCAACTGCTTATGCAGAGCTGGGGGCAGAGGCCCTGACAAAGAAGGCAAGAAACGTCAGAGACGGTCCCAATTGAAGATGATGCATTCTCTGGCTTCTGCGTCACGGTCTCGCGCAGGAGCCTGATGTATCAACAGGCCAGAATGAAACAGGATGCACATCGGGATGTGCGTGTTTCTCAGCTTGCAGCCCCTGAGAAAGGCACCGGGAACCCAGTACGGCACAGCTGAGAGCATGTTCAAACGAAAACAGAAGAGACAGCCTAACGTGTTCGGTGCGGCTTGCTTAGCAGATAAAAGCAAAAGGTCTGATTGTAGGAGATGCTTGAAAACTGGAGGGAGATAAACAGCCAGGCGGACACCTTTCAGGAGGGCATGCGACATCTCAAATGAATTGGGCCCAAGGAGAAATGTGGAGGCAAGAGTAATACCTTTTGACAAGGCAAATGTAAGAACAACCACCACTCAACCTTTAACATCCACACAGAGCAAAGGCATCCCCTGCCTCGCACCTGCTCCTTTGTATCTACCTCACCGAGACCACTAAAATCAGCAACGTGCATGCATTTGAAGCCCTGCGTCCCAAGCAAAACTATCTTAGAGTTTGGACTTAGGGTCCCTGGTAATGCAGAATGATCTTCTCCACGTTCATATCATTTATTTGGAGTCTTTGAACATAAAAAAAAAAAAAAGGGTTGGTAAATGCAAAATATTTACTATGCATTACTCATTATTATTATGAACGATGCCAGAAGATTTCCTAAAATAGTCACAGCATCAACACTTCATTTAAACTGCTGCAATCATTCCACAGGAAGGATTGAAATTTTGGAAAGTGCTCAATGCATTCTTTAAAAAAAAAAAAAAACCCAACAAAAACAAAACTAGGGTTTTAAAAGCCTCGTAACAACTGGCCTACAGTCGATGGAGAGGGTGAATTGCATCAAGGGGTTCTGCTGACATCATAAACCACTCCAAATTTGGCCCTTGTGGTTCATGATCTCACCACTAAGGCCCTCTATGGAATTATTTCCTAATATCTCATGGCAGCCTATCCATTATTCTCTATCTAATTGCTTCCACAGCACTGTTGTAATGGAGATATTTCCTACAGCTGAACGTTTGTATTCCCACCAGTTGTCACCTGCTGGGTCAAGTTCCTCAATCTTTGCATTTTATATAACTACAATGGGAAGATGTTTCAGTGAATGGAAAGCGTTTAAGAAACCCAACAATCAATTTGATTCCTTGGCCTTGGTTTTTTAAACAAAAGGGAACTCACTAAAGATCATCTTACATCACTCCGGGGGAACGGGGCAGAGAAGTGGTGGAGCGTTCGCAGGCACGATCTATCCGATCCAGCATTCAAACAAAATCCCCGGGTCAGTGTGATGAGCAATCGTGTTGAAATACGGTCCCTGGGAAGGCGATGCTCAGGGAAGAATGGCAAAATGGAAGGAGGTTGTGGAGCGCTCACCTCTGCTCTGCGGAAACGCCGAAATCTAGCTCAACGTACCTAACCAATCTGCGGCAGAATGCATCATCTTAAGCGTGTGTAGACAAAACAGCGGCCCTAAATTGAAGCGGTGGGTTTTAAAAAAAAACCACCACAATGACCAGGCGATTTGGCCAAGATCATACAAGCAGTCTGTAGCAGAGTGCAGGATAAATCCAAATTTCTCACACCAAGTCAGGAACCAGAACCGCAAAGCTAGCCTTACGGTCACCTTTGCAAGAAGCCGGCCAAATTGCACCTCCCCTAACAAAGGTGACAAGCTGCCTTGCCCCATCCAGAGTCCTACCGCAGTACCTACAACAGAGACGACTAATGACAACAGCGCTGACTGCTTGGGTGAGGATGCCCCATGATATTGCCATTAATTTGCTGAGAGTTAACAAGTACTGGTATGAGCTACTTCACAGCCCAGGTTTTGGAAAGATGCGGGAGTAGGTTTGACTCTCACATGGCGGCTAATCCAGAATTCAAGAATGGCAAAAGAGCGGTTGAGCCTCTATCGCAGTTGAAGTTAAGTAAGCAAATGAATGGATAAATGTATAATACATGAAAGGTGTGTCATTTTGATTCCTGGTGGGACAGCCACCAGTCTTTCCTGCCCAAGTGCCGGGGGGCTGGACCCCGTGATCTGTAAGGTCCCTTCTAGCCCGTAACAGCTATGAAACTATGAGACCTACCAAGGTGATACGCAACATATGGACTGAATGGAGGCAAGTAAGATTAGATAGTAAAGAGTAGCCTCAATAACCTGCTTTGAAGAATAGAAACAAAGCACCTCTTTACTCCAAGTCCCTTTATCCTCTCTAACCCCCATGCAAATTGGTCAAATCCCAGCTCAAATCAGACCCCCAAGTGCCTGTGGCCTCTTAAATAGGGAATTCCCTTTGCAGATAATTCTCCCAAATTTCTCCTGAAGCAGTTTCAAAGGCCTAATCCAAAGACAACTACAGAC
>JAGPOW010002514.1:59246666-59260282 GCA_030014935.1 Caiman crocodilus | reverse complement strand
TGCCTGTGGCCTCTTAAATAGGGAATTCCCTTTGCAGATAATTCTCCCAAATTTCTCCTGAAGCAGTTTCAAAGGCCTAATCCAAAGACAACTACAGACAGAGGAATGGACTCCCTGGGCTTGGATCCCCATCTAAACCCCTTCAGGGGTCTGGCACATCTGGGGGTTTAACTTCACATCATGCAAAAGCTGCTGAAAAATATGGTCCTCCTACCACAAAGAAAATGTCAAGAAAAACTAGACATCTTTTTGTATCCACATTCATACTTCAGACCTTAAGTTGGACATTTAAATGCTGAAAAGTTTCAGCCCAAAACCAAAAGAATTCAGTTTATGAACTTTTGGAGAACGGACACTATTCACCTACAATTATTAAGTCGACAGCCCAATTTTCCATTGGGACAAAAAAAAGGAACGGGGCATTTTCTTGTCTACACTAATCAATTTACCTGTCTTTTAGGCTTGAAAGTAGAGAGGCACCAGCCCCTGGTGCTGAGCCAGGGGGACAGCAAAAAATCTGGTGGTCAAGTGCTGCCACCGCCCAGGGCACAAAACCGCCCAGCCATGTCTGTGCCCGAAGTCCTCACTTATTCCATCATTGAACGTTATATTTGTCTGGGGCAACCTCATTCAAACGGGCACCAGATATTTCTAGGCATTTTGTGAAATGCTGCACACGCAGCAAGAACAAATTGATTAACACTATGTGACCTGATTAAAGTGTACTGCAGTCATGAGCCAAACCTCTGACTAACGCATGAGTGTTGGTCATGATTACTGTAAGACGCTATCTTGTGGTTCAGGTTCAGAGCCTAGAAAGTTTCACTTTGAGCTGTTCTCACCTGTCCCTCCTCCCCACCCCCTTCCCCCAGCTCCTTTGAAATTAGGCAAAGAGAAAGACCGAGGTCTGCGCTGCCGAGTCACGCTGTAAGATCCCAAACAAGATGCATTCAGCAATGAATGGGTCACCTCTTCGCTGAAACGCTATCAAGGGGTGGGGAGGTGGGTGGTGGAGAGGATGCTCTTCTAATCTTTTCCTGAAAAAGGAACCACTGAGAGTCAGCCCACTGAAAACAACAGGAAGCGAAGAGAAAAACAATTCACGCTGAAAAACAATTCCCACTCGGCGGGTAATAAAACTTCCACCAAGAAACTGCTACTTCCATGCGCGGACCCCAGGGAATAAAAGACGGGACGAAGAAGAAGGGTGGACAGCAGGAGAGCGTGCCAGACTGGACTCGAGCGAGTCCAGCTTTACTTTGGACTCATGCTGTGGTCTGCTGAGCGCTCACGAGTAGTGCCTCTCTCTGTGCCTCAATGCCCCCTTCTCAAAACAGGGCTCCTAATATTGACTGCGGACACCTTTGAGACCAACTGATGCAAAACGTTATAAAAAAGCCGGATTCTCTTGTTGCTTCAGGAATCGAAGCCTTCTAAGGTCAGTAGTTCCTTGAAGGAAACCAAAGTTTTGTGCTCTTTCTTGTCTCCGTCATGCCAACCACTACGATTCCCGCCCCCCACTACGATACAGCTGAAGTGGGGGTCAGCCACACCTGGCGGTGGGGGACTGCCGTACCAGAGCTCAGCTCGGAGTCCAGGCCATCTCTTACCTGGCGTGTGCTGCTGAAGCTGCTGCTCCCTGGCAGTGCCGCCAGCTGTGCTTTTCCCCTCCACCGGGCCAAAGCCCCCCACCGTAGAAACACTGCTGAAGCCCACAGCTCTGCGGGCCAGATAAAGCGGCTCTGCAGGTCATAGGTTGCCAGCTCCCGAGTTAAAGGTTCAGTCCATTGAGGGCCAACCTTTATCAACCACAAATTTAGCTCTGTACCCTCTCCCAGGGCCACTCCGATCCCCTTTCCCTGCCTGATCGAATGCTCTGCTTTCCACTCCCAGCCCTGTACTGCCTGCCCAATGCGCTGCTCTGCTTGCTGTCCTACCTACCGCTGCGCTGCCTTTCCCATCCCCAATTTGTGCACCACACACTGAGGGTGCCTGTAGCACTTGTGGCATGCTTGCCACAGGCTGCCTTCCCACTCCTGGGCAGATCATTGCCATTTAGGCCAGGGGCAGAAATGACACATAAACCAGTTTAAGTCATCAGAAACTGGTTTAAACCTGTAACAGAACAGAAGTTTAGTGCACATAAACCAGTTTCCAAATGGCTGAAACCGGTTTAAGATAAACCTGGTTGAACCTAGTATCAGGCTTAACTGGTTTACGTCAAACCAGTTCATGAAACTTCTGTCCCAAGCCCCTTCCTGGTTCAAGTTAAATCACAGTTCCTTAGCATCCCAGCATGCTTTCCACCTCTGGGCTGGGCTGGGCTGGGCTGGGCTGTCTGCTCCAGAGAGCAGGGATGACCCACCCCTCTCCTCCTGAGCTGGAGCAGTGAGGGCTGGCTGACAAAGGGTTATGGGGGGACAAGCCTGGTTGGGGATGCAGCCCAGTTTACAAGGTGGGGACTGCCCTACCCAGGCAAACCCCGGCTGGGGGCTGGGGCCAGGGAGGGGGGCTAAACACCCCCTCTCCTGCTCAAACTTACTGCTGACTGCAACTGCAGACTACAAATCCCAGAGGCACCTGGAAGCAGGAAGAGGAAGTGATAAGCAACCTTGCAGGGTCCTGTTGCTGTAAGTCTGGACTGTAAATCCCAGAGCTCTGGGGGGCAGCAGGAAGATGAAGTGAACACACAGCCAGAGAGCCATGCCCTAGTGCCTCCTGCATCTGGCCTGAGCCACTGCAGGCATGTGGTTGCATTACATGAATCAAAGGTAAATGTGTCTTCACTTCTGCTTCAATTTAATCTGTGCAGCTTAGATGAACCTGCGAAGACTGAATCAATTCAGCCTCAGGCTTTTTGACGGCTTGTACTTAGCCTTAGGGGACATGGGCAGAACTCAGAGGATCCATTCCATGGTGGGGTTTATTCAAACCTTCTCTTTGATTTACATTTGTATCGTCCTCCATTCCCAAATTGCAATTCAGCAGAACACAGAAAGCACCATGTGGTACCTATACACAAGCTAATTCGTTCTAATTAGGCTACTCCAGCGTGCTGCAGCATCACGTGTATCCAGCATCCCACGTTTCATAATGGTGTCGGTGGCGCTTTAATTAGACCTCACTGAATGAGCTTTAGTTAAAGCGCTTCTGCGGCCATTTTGAAACACGGGGAGCTGAATACACAGAATATTACAGTGTTTTAATTAGACTGGCTGTTTGGGGGCCACTCTAATAAAAACTCCCCTCTACCCCAGAGCACATATACAGCATTTCACAGATTCAAAACCTCTGAATTTCCCCTGGTTGAAAATGCTGGGTGAAATGAAATAATATCATCCTTACCTAGCCAGCGCTATAATGTTTAACTAATGTATTAAAATGGTCTACTGTGAGGAATATCTTCTGATTTTACAAAGAGGGAAGCTGAGTCAGAGAAGGTACAAGGGGCCTGACCAAAACCACCCAGGCAAAGAAAATCATCCAGGTTTCCCACTCCTGGTCTTGTGCTAATTGTTCAGACCCTTCAGTGAGAGATTGAGTAGAGATCATCCTCGAATTGAGGGATTGCTGCCACCAACCGCACTGTGCCAATCCGTAGATTGAGGGTTCAAGTCTCAACCCTTGAGGAAAACTGCCAAGGTTTTCCAGTGTGGATGTCTAAGCCCTGACCTGAAAAGAGAACGTGAAAAACCTGCATAAGAATAAGGAGGATCCCCCATGGGTTCAGCTCTGGAAACCAGGAAAGTGGCTCGTTCTAGGAGTCTGGGGACTGGGTTGCGAGAGGGTGTTTCTTATGCACTTCTGATCTCTCGGCCAATTGCTATCCTAGAGTCACTTAAATTCTCACTTTCTTACATCCGATTCCCAATCCTCCCCTTTTGCTCTTGTTTCTGGCAGAATTACAAGTAAAGGATCAGCTCCCTAATTATTACAGCTGAAGCTTTCACCCTCCCTCGGCCCCCAACCTAGTGAGGAGCGAAAGAGGGAAGCCTCTCCTGCTTCTCTTAATGAGGCCTAGTAACTTCACCCTTTCGGTAATTACTCTCGACATCCTTGAAATCCTTCCCTCCTCTCCCTTCAGTCTTATTTTCCTCACGAGGATGGAAGCATCCAAAATGGAGCAGCTACAATCGCAAGACGGCACTCGAGCACTTTCCGACGGGGCTGAGACAGAGCCTGCTTGACAGCTGTGCACATCTGGGACGAGCCTCTGGATGAGACGAACTAGTGTCACTTTGCTTTCACGCCGGCAAACCGAGCAGCTCTTGAGATTGGGGAGGAGGCGGTTTTGCACAGACGTGCAACTTCGAGAAAGACAGCTCTGCCGCTGACTTGCTTCATGCGCTTGTGGGATGCTCTTTATCCCTCCGTGCCTCAGTTTCCCCCACCTGGAAGGTAGGGTTTATGCTGGATCCCCTGCGCGCGTGCGCACACACACACACACCTTTGTAAAAAAAAAAATCTTTGAGATGCCCGAAGGAAAAGTGCCATGTAGCAGGGCAAGTACAGCCTGGCATGACTCCAGCAGGTTCAAGTCACCAGCCAGCCTCTCCGTGCTCCCTGCCCGACAACAGGACCAATTTGGGGGGCTGACCATGACCCGATGTCCCCGAGTACCAGCAGCAGCAGCATCTCGCACCAACGGTGAAGAGCCCATAACTGCAAAGCGAGCATTGGCACAAGGGATTTCTGGCAGATCTCATTGATAATCCCATCATGTTGCCCCTTAGGGAGACCCATAAAATGACTCCAGCTCTCTTCGTCTCTGCTTAACAACAACTATCATTTCTGGACCCGCTGATGAACTTCGAGGACTTTAACGAAGCCCCCAGTGACTGTAAAAAATGCTTCTGCGCCTCTCTTGGGTGCCTTCAAGGCGCAAAGGCCTCTGAGGTCCCAGAAGCAATGTAAATGCTGGCCGGAGAGACGATATACTTCTGCCAAAACCTTCCTCGACTGCAGCCTATACTGGCAGTCACGCCATTCTGGAGACACTGTTTTATAACCCAGACTCGGGCTTTTATGAGATGAACATCTAGAAGCAAAAAGGAATTGTGCTGACCCCTTTGCCTTCTCTCTTTCCATTCAGGCTGCTTTGTTGGCTGAGGAAGCTAGTCCCTTTCACATCTTTCCTCCTCTGCTCTTAGGCCCCTTTGCTAACCACAGATTTCTAAGTAAGAAGGAAATTACCTTAATTGAAACCCTTTCAGCTCATTATCGGCTTTAGCAGGAGGGTTTGGGAGGGGAGGGGGAGCCACTGGAGGGGAAGGGGGCGGCATGAACGCTTGAGTCATTGCTTCCTGGAAGATATCAGGATGGTAGAGGAGGCAGATCGGTGTCTGGTCAGATCCGGCGAATGCGCACAAACCTGAATGGAATTTCCTCCTCTGAAATGTCATAGTAACCTCTGACGTCAGAGAGCGAGCGAGAGACAGCACGGGGACAGGCTGCGCTGGGGAGCTGGGCAGCTGATTCGGTGACGCAGCCGACAAACAACACTTCTTCTCCCCCGGTCGCTTCAGCTCCATTTCCTGCTGCGGACAGACAGACAGGCTGGCCGCAGCGCAGTACCGCGACAGCTGTCACGGTGTGCGTGCATGTCCCCATGTGTGCACGCGCGCGCTTGCACGCGTTCAGGCAAGCGCAGCCGCTTTTCTTCCGCAGGCAAACTGCACAGGGGATCAGGGATCAATTCTGATCCCAGCTGCGATCCAGTCGCCTCCGGTTTTACGCGGGCAGAGGTAGGAACCGAATCTATCCCTCTTCTCTCCCTGGAGGAAAAAAGACGTATTTAAGATCAAAGGAACCCGGGGGAAAGGAAATTTCTTCTGCTCCGCCATGGGCTAGCCTCAGTGAAAGGTGCTGTGAGCATCCTCTGCACCTTTGGTTTCCGGCTGCCTGTGCTCCAAGCTAGGAAATGTATTCAAGGCACCTTTGAGACACAAATCCAAGTACACCTGCTAGGACGTAGCCCGGCTGCGGCAATTTTCCACTCAATGGTTAACACCATTAGATCCCACCCACATTACACATTGTTATGACGCTGCACGCGCGCCACAGACAACCGGATTATAGCTGTGCAGCACCTCCTTCCCCCCATCAATCAGCTGGTTTTTAGTGACGAGAGTCTCTAAATTCATTTAGCCAGGAAGCCTGGCCTGGGAGGGAGACCTGTCTTATGAAACGGTGCTTTACCCGCGGTTCGAACAGACCTGGTCCCTGCCCAAAGCCAATGGATCAGAAGCGATTCTGTTCTTGCTCCCGCTGATGTAGATTGGAAGTAATTCGGTGGAAAAAGCAAGGATGCCTTTTCCCTTGTATGGTCATTTAGAGCAGAGCGGCAGGATTTGCACATCCCTGCTGCAGAGGAATAAATACGCACGCCAGGTGTGAGCATCAGGCCCGACGGATTTGCGCCGGTGTAAAGAAAAGGCAAATGAGACGTGAGGTTTTGGAAGCAAGTTTGGCTGGAACGACGTACCAGCACGAATCCTCAGCTCCTTTCCCACCCCGGTACGGACGGACTGACTCTCCCAGGGCCTCATTTTGTAGGCTGACTGAATACCACTCAAAATATTTTCTCAATTAGAGGAGAAAACAGGAATTTGCCACTTGTCTGCCTCTATTCTGTTGCCTGTCAGCATTCAGCAAATATTTCAATCATAGCCTTTTGCATGCCTCTAACCCCTCTCATTTAACCTTTGACCCTCCCCTAGACTAATCCATCGGCCTTTACCTCCAAATCTCTGCGACCGAGGGCGGGCTGCAGAACAGGCTCGAGGGGGGGCTGGGGGACAGGGCAGCTTAGGAAGGGCCTCGATATTACGCTCTTCGGGGGGGGGGGAGAAAATCTTTGACCACGCTCCTAGCGAGATTTCAATTAGCGTCACAAACAGACAACTGGGATTTGCTTCCGCGTTAAAAGATGATTAGGAAAATTAACACACTAAGCAAGACGGAAAAGGCATCCTTTATCCTGGCTCCCCCCGCTATGGCCTGCAGCATCGTGAGGCAGGTACCTAATTGTCTCTGGAGCTTCCCCTCCCCGCTCCCCACCTCAGCCACCCTCTTGCAATCTCGCATGTCATCAAGATTAGTAGCTAACAATTCTGCTGTCAAAAGCACATGTGATGAAAATAATGCCCAGAGCGCTGTTTGTCAGTCTCAGAAGCTCCCGCGAAACATCGACGGCGACGAGATGCATGGCCGAGAGATCTCGATTCCTCCCTGGAAGGCAGCTCAGCAGAGCATCCCGCACAGGTCTCCAGAGGCTACAGCCAACCTCCCGTTGTACGAGCAATAGCTGACCCTTCAGTCACGTGGACCTGTTAATCGTTAGCATGAGGATTGTGTTTTTCTCTACTGTGTGTGCTGCCTGTTATCTGCCCTTCATATGCCATTAATTGCACTGTCCCTCGGCTCGTTAGAAATGAGCCCCCTTCCCCCACCCAGCCGAGTATTCTTTAGGTGAAATCATGTTTAAGTAACTACATAAATACTAGGTTGGTCTTGCCTTTTGTCTGGCCTGAGACTGTTGCTTGGCTTGTTCCTCGATGTGCCAGACCAGGAAAGCCTCTAACACGGGAATCTCTCAAAGGGAAACCTTTCCCCAGCCCCGGGAGTGCAGCATAAGGCAGCCCTGTGCTAAAAACAGAAGAAAAAAAGAGGAAAAAAACCCAAACCCAAACAGATCTCTCTCCCGCCTGAGAGCAGAAGGTCTGTGCAGTGGGTAGAAGAACAAGGTGCCAAACTTTAATAAGACGGGCGTAAAAGTCAAGGCAGCAGAGCAAAATCCTGCAAAGCGGATGTTAACTGTCTAGCAAAAAATAACAGCAAGACAAAGGCAGGCTGTTTAGGTTTGGGTTTTTTTTTCTCCCTTAAGTTGTTCTATCCAGCTAAACCCACTTTTAGTGACATCATTCCCCTCCCCCCCACCACGATTACAGCTTAAGCAGGATTTCGTTATAACGCGTATTGAAATCCGCACGCTGCAGCAGTGCAATACTAGGGAGAAGAAAAACTTCTGAGCTTGCATTTCACATCCTGAGAGTTTCTGAAGTGGGTTCTCTGTGTACTGGTTACAAAATAATCAAGGTTGTGGGTATTCAAGCACTGTACAAACCAGCGTGAATCATCACCTTGAACTCAAATCAAACCTAAACTGAATTTTCTTTGAGGGTTGGATTAGGTTAGTTGAGCCTTGAACGTTCACTTACATGTTGGCCCTTCTTGGGCCAAATCCTGAAGTTTTGACTTGGGTGGTGCTCGTGAGAAAATCCAGTTGGCACTGGCTTTCTTGGGCACATGAACCCTTGAGGTCAGGTACAGACTTTATACTTTTACAGTGATCGGAAATCCATAACAGAAGTTATGGTTGGTTGGGTTGGTCTAATAAAAGATAACAGATTCACCCAAGGAACCGTGTCTGCCTATGTCCTTGGACCGACACAGCTACAACCTACACCCCTGTAACAGAAGTTCGGCAAACAGAGGGTGCAACCACACGAGGCACAAAATCTCGGTAGACTAATACCACTTCACGTTAGTGCACTGCAGTGAATGCAGTGCTAATACACAGTCTACCGAACGTTAGAGTCACATAAAACACGTGCCAGTGCTACTGTGCAGTAGCGCTGTTTACAGTGCATTAAGTTAGTACCTGCTATTACAGCGTCATTACGGCACATTAGTGCACGTGTACTCACGCCCAGAGACTGGTTGAAAAAGGGCAGAACCCGGGCTAAGATTTGCACCCACCACCCCCACCAAAGGGCAAATGTGTGTCCTGTTCACTACCAATATAAGCGACGCCGCTTGCGGAAAACCACGTAACTTCGATCGGTTCAGCCTCCGGCTGTTTGAATATCTGTGCCTCGTCTGAGTGTGCTGCTTCCCGTTGGGAACAGAGCACTGCCAGGGTGAGATGACTGACGGCCTCGCTCATATTGGGAAGTGCTTCAAAATGCCTGGAGAATGAATGCCCCTTCCTTCTCCGGCCCCGCATGGAGATTAAAGAGATCTGGATCATCTGAATCAGCTTCAGGTGAATCATCTGAACTAACTTGTGGATATTTATCTAGCCAAGGTCACCCGACCTCTCTGAAGCTAGTTTATCACTGGTTATTCAACTTCATCGAGCGCTTTAACTGACTTGGGAGGAGTGCAACACATAAAGCACTGCGTGCATTTTAACAACTGCTACGTTAAGCTGAATTGCTGCTTGTGCTTTGTCACCCCCGCCCCAGGATAACGCTCTTTCTTCCCAGAACAGAGGATGGCGAAACAACCCCTCTCCATGACTCCTTCAACCATTTAATCTAAACAGCAATGTGGGAAGGCCACTGCAAGGAGCACCAGGGGTAGGAACAGCCTCCGCAACCATAAAGTACTTGGCTTCGCTACTGAAAAGGATACCTAATTAGCCGAGAGGGTCAGGGGGATGGGAAGTTGCACGGAGGGGCACATTAGGGCACTGAACAGTTACTCATTTGCTCCTGGCCTGGGCCTGATTCACACTAACAGCCCATAGTGAAAAACAAAGTGATCATGTTTCACAGCCACCAACCATTCAGTCCTCATCCCTGCTATCTGCCTGTGTGTCAGGGAAGCCCTTGGCTCACCAAAATGGCAGCACAGCCTCTCTTCTCTGCCCATGTCACTTCTATAATCCATCACAGGCATCTTGGAGGAGGGACATGCATTCAACCCCTTGCAAACTTCTCCCAGCGCAGACAGATGATAATAAAGTGGCCACAGCGTGGTTAGGCAGAAACATGCTCTGCCTTGCGGTGACATTGTAAAAAAAAAAAAAAAGGTTTAAAGGAGGAAAGGAAAAGGAAGAAAGAAAAACATGCATGAGTGGGGGAGAGGGGGGGGAGACAACGATCTGAGACTTTCAATGGGAATGTCCAAAAATAACACAAACAGGATCTCCCTGCCATCTGCTCCAATCCTCTCTGAATGGCTTTCAAAGCAAAGAGCCCAGCCAAAACCTGACAAACAAAGCACCGCGCTTCGGTTTTAATGGAATACCAATACTGTGTCCCCCTTCCCCTGCGCGCACACACACGCACACCTTCCACACCCCTCCAGTTGCCAAATAAATGACAGTATGCAAAAAGATTTGCTTCGGTTAGGAGGCTGAATAAACAAGGAATAATTTTGCAAGTGCTCCCATATGTCTCCGCTTCTCTGCTTACAATGGACCCTAATAAGATTTGCCATAACTAATTCATTCTTTCACACCGTTACACCATTCTCCACCTTTCGAAAAATGTAAATGCCGTCTTCGATCCCGTATGCATTTTTTTTCCCTTTCGCTTCCGCGCAACAGAAGCACAAGGGTTTCGCACAACAAAGCCTCCCCGTCGCAGAACAAATACTTGCAGCTGAGTTTCAAACTCAAAACGCAGTTTTAGGGCTCGTTTTTGCGGAAGCCAAAGGAACAGAAAAGTGCTCGTCGTTTATTTTCCCTCAATTTTCTTCGTGCCAATGAAAAGGAAAAAAAAAGAAAGGGGGACAAAGCAAGGAAGAGCTGTAAATTCGAACCTAAAAGCATTGTATGGGGAGGTGTAAAGGAGAAAGTGGGACTGAATAGCTACCAAAGACAATGGGCTCTCATGCGTTTTATCTCGTTCAAGCTCAGCAAAGTACCCAAAACCAAACAAACAGCGGGGATGCCGAAGAGATAAACGCAGCGTTCAAGATGTGATCCGAGCGAGCCAACTGAAATGTCTCTAATCGAAGCAGAGCCTCGCCAGAGTGCCCAGGTGTCGCGACGAGCGGTGACTTGTGAACGCGCGAGGCGGCGAACGCAACAAAAATACAGATGACACAGAAAAGCCCGTTGTTCTTTCTGGTTGACCCATCGATGGCAAAACACGCACAGCTAAAGCAAGTCGGTTCGGTCCCCCACCTCCCACGTCATGTTGTTAAACTCCTCTATCAAAAGTTGTCCACCCCTTCGAAAAACCTGAAGCCTAAATGGCTCGAGGAAACACAAGATCGCCCTCCACGCTTTCCTTCCCCATCCTCCAGTGACGGCAGATTTTGCCCATCCCCCTCCAGCACGCAAATGGCCTACGCATTGAGTTGGGGGATGGGAAGGGGGGGTTGCAATTACTGCTCTTTATTAACAGGAGGAACATGGTGGGGAAGGGGTGGGGAGGGAAGAAGGACCCTGCTTCTCCGAAGGAGGAGGAGGAGGGCGATTGTGAGGAATCTGGCGCAGGAGTTAATTTGCAAGGCCTACAATTGGGAGCAAGGGTCAGACATAACCTAAAGGAAAGAAGCGTGGTCAGCCGGCAGGTCAGCACTCCGCAGAGAGCGCCGGCGGCCCCGTGTCGGACACCTGAATGGGGAGCTGCAAGGCGAGGGAAAAGCCCTGCAAGCAACGGGCTGGGGAAGACCCATCGCCTGCCGGTGGCTGTGCACCATTCACATGCACCCTGCCCAAATCTGAGAGGTTCGCTTGTCTAGGTCCCCCACCGAGTGCCCCGCCACAAGCAATCCCCAGCATCCTCTGTCACGACTTCTGCCCCGTGCTGGAGCAAACAGTACACGTAAACCACCTTGACTCTGTTCTGACTCTGGAAGGCATGGTGAAGCGCCCTCCTTTCTGCTGCCATTGCCCTTTACCTCCTCACTTCCCTGGCCCTCCGTCTAGCCTCTGACAGTCGGCGATGCTCCATCATCACGTGGGCCAACCTTCAGGGCCGTGCAAGGGAGACGGCCCCTTTCTGTGGCTAAGGCACTTGACTGAGACTCGGGGGATCTGGCTTTGATGCCCAGCCTTGACGCAGGCTCTGTGTGGCCTTATCACTTCGCACCTCCCTCCGTTAAAAAAAAGATATTTTCTAACAATGCTGAAATGCTATTGCAAAGGGAGGGCATAAAAGGAGGCTGACCAGGACCAAATGGACACTTCTGGTTGCATCGTCTCACGTCCCCTCGTCTCCCTCCTCTTTCCATCTAAAGTGCCAGATGACTTCTCTTGATCAGAAGGAACAGCCTAAAACACAAGACCATCTTCTCTTTCCCTTTCCAACTCGCAACGCCCTTTGCATCCACTGCTAATAACCTTGGTGTCATTCTGGATCACAAACTTTCCCTTTTCTCTGGCGTCTCCCAGGCCTGCAATTTGGCCTTTCGGTCTATAATCTTGGCCTATTGGCCTGCAACTTGGCCTATAATGTTGCTGTTATGCACCCCTCAGCACCCGAAAGAACCAACATTTTCATTTCTCTCTGGCCAGCTATTATAATTCCCCTCCGTGCAGCTCTCAAGCGTTGGCATTACGGCCGCTGCCTCCTCACATCAGCAAAGGGTAGCTCCTGTCCACCCTCGCTGAACTCCAGGCACTCGCTCTCTATTTTAGGATCCATCTCCAATTGCTCTCCTTGTTTCAAACCCCCGCTGCATAGTCACTGCTGGCAACATCACACACATTTCAGTTATGCAAGTGCTCCGATCTTTTCTGGCACTTGACACAATCTCCTTCATTAGAGGCAAGAGCCTGAATCCTTGCAGCTTCCACCATCTGGAAGGACCTTCCCATCTCGGCCGCATCCGCTACCTATATTCCCACATCATCATCCAAACAACACTTCCTCTCATTGCCAGGTCTTCACCCTTTCGTGCCTTTCCCACCCTTTAAGTCTGTGATAGAAGCTGCATGGCCCGTAATGCATTTGAAGTGTTACCCACTATTTGGGAAAAGATACTCATCGCCGTGAAAAATGCTGCAGCTCCGAGAGATGACAGTTCCCAAAATAAAGCGCCCAGCACTTTCATCAGGCCAGGAGGCTGCAGGAGAGCAGACTGCAAGGGGGTGGAGGGACAGCATAAAGCACTTCTACTTTTTCTACTCAGGGATTTTTTTTTTCTCTGGGAACAAAGGGAATTTGGTATTTTTCAAAATTCTTCTGAAAGCCAACTCAGCAGATGGTTCTTTCCATACCGCGAGAGGGAAGGAGGAGGGGGGAACCCTGCCAGGATACAGATCACTGAGATGTGACAAAGATGGGCACGGTGCAGTGGCCTCTGCCCCAAGGATTTCACAAAGGGTTATTAAGCCACGTGACCAAGATGGGTTGTGTTGCCTACTGCAGTTGCTGGATACCCTGGCCATAGATAATGTGGAAGAGGAGAAAGGTCAGACGGACCACCAGACAGAGGATGGAAGCGCAGGCCTGTTCTAACTCAGCAGTGATAAGAGACCTAGATAACGGCACCGGGGCAGGCAGACGTAATGAATTCTCCACTCCACTACATGGGATCGCAGCGAAAGGTGTTTTTTTTTCCCTGCCACCCCAATTTGGCCATTCGTTACAATCTGCCCCACTTCCTTGGAGTTTTCACTGACACAAAGGGACTCACCTTTTGTCTGTGAATTTAGCGCGACTCATTCTTAACCGGTAGCAAGAGGAATCACGGACTTCCCTGCTGGCTACAAGTACATTTTTGCATCTGACCTCCTGCAGGGACACCCGGAGAGCTAACCGCAAGGCGTTGTGGTTCACTCCCTCACACCCAGACCCCGCCGTCTCGGCAGCTGACTCCCCCGCCCAGGCTTCTCCCTTTTTCTGGGAACTTTATACGCTTCCAGCTGAAGA
>JAGPOW010002514.1:59227323-59246566 GCA_030014935.1 Caiman crocodilus | reverse complement strand
TTTTTTTTAAGTGGGGTGAAGCAGGATATAATTATGAGTAAAGAAATGAAATTAAGAAAACATTAGAGAAGACGGCATGGGGAATTAAGCCCACCACCAAAGAATAGGATCCCTACAGTAAACCTGGACCTGCCATTCACATGTTGTTTCAAAAATGCATACATCTCCTGTAAGATGTACAATAGACAAGGCTGTATCCAGACAGGGCAGAGGCTCCTGCTGTAGAGATGCCTGATAACGCTGCTCCAGTGACAGGACTGTCTGCGTTTCCATCAGAAACTTCTGTTTTCACGGCTCTTGCAACAGCCAGCCCTAGCATGGTGTTCAGCAGACAAGTTCTCAGTCCAGAGCTATTTGCCACTCTCCCTCTTTTCTCTGCTTTGTTTAATGCCATCGCAGAAACAAAACCAAAAAAAGAAAAGGGGAAACATGGAATTCAGGCGGTGAAACAGGCTTCCCAAAAGCGCTGACTGTCGGACTTGGAGACTCAGATGAGCAAAGGAGCTGGAAGTAAAGGCAGAAACTGCTGTATTCAGCTTTTGCCTCCTTTCTATGGCACAAGCCTCTAACCTACCACGCTGTAACAAACAGGAAGAGACCCTAGTCTCAGGGATTGAAGGCTTTGTGGTTAAGCAACGGTGCTTGGCCGAGAGACATCTGTCACAGGCATTTCGTGTGATTCTCAGATAACTGGACCTCATTTTCCAATCTATGAAGTGGATGTAACACTATTTCTCTCCTCTCCTCTTTTTTTTTTTCTATTGCAGTTATTAGCTTAGCCTAGGGACATTCTCTATAGGCTAGGGGCAGAAGTTATGTGTAAACTGGTTAAAAATGATCAGAAACTGGTTTAAACCTGTAACAGAACAGAAGTTCAGTCGACATAAACCAGTTTCAAAATGGCTGAAACTGGTTTAAGATAAACCTGGTTGAATGTAGTATCAGACTTAACTGATTTGGGTCAAACCAGCTTATGAAACTTCTGTCCCAGACCCCTTGCTGGTTCATGTTAAATCACAGTCCTCCAGCATCTCAGTATGCTTTCCAGCCCTGGGCTGTACCGTGTGCACCAGCAGAAAAGGGTTGGTGGGCGAAGGACGGGGCAGAGAGAGAGGCAGGGTCTGCCCCCTTCAGCAAACCCTGGCCAGTGTCTGGGGCCAGGGAGGAGAATTAAACTCCCGCTTCCCCTGGTTAAAGCCCCTGTCTCCCAAGCACAGAGGTGCCCTGCCCTGCTAAACTTCCTGAAAGTTACACCTGGCTGTAACTGTGGACTACAAATCCCAGAGGTACCTGGAAGCAAGAAGAGGAAGTGATGAGCAACCCTGCAGAGTCCTGCTGATATAACTCTGGACTGCAAATCCCATAGACCTTGGGAGCAGCAGGACGAGGAAGTGCCGAAGAGCCATGCTCTAGCACCCCCCCCCCGGGTTCAGGTGTTTCTCAGTTTAATCTTTGCAGATTAGACTAACCTGCAAAGACTGAATCGATTCAGCCTTGGGCTTTTTGACTGTCTGTATTAAGCCCATGTGCAAGAGCGAAACAGATATTCAAGTGCCTAAATTCCTTTTAATTTCAATGAAAGTTTAGGAGTCAGGGCTTTTGGACCTGGCCCTTACTATAGACTTGTACAGTACTCTCAAGTCAGGCCTTTAGCCACTATCATTATGCAAATAATACTTTCCTTCCCTCCCAGGTGGGTTTTCTCAGGCTCCCACTAACTCTTGCCTCCTAATATTAATTGAATGCAGGTTGAGATTTAAATGTAAATAATGAGCTAGAGACAGCATTTCCCATGCTGAGATAAAGGAGTCAGACTTGACTGGTTGAATTCATTCCAGAGGGCACGCTAAGAGTGGAAGGGAAATGGCCTTCAGAAAGCACAGTAAACGAGGCCTGGGCTGGTTCTCGATGGTCCCTTATCAAATGGCCTTGGTTTCATGATAACCTAGCTATCATGACTTGTGTGTCATCATTATTTCAGGAAATTATTCTGTATCAGCTTCAGAAGCAGAAAAGGTCTCACCTTTCCTTAAAAATGTCTATGGAGCTTGAGCTATTCACTATGGCTATGTTTTCCTTAGGTGCAAGGAAAAAGTCCTGGAGTGAAGAGTGCCTGTGAGGAAACGCAACAAAACCGTGCTGTGGTCCCACCTCTTTAGGACAGTTAGTGCAACTATATAGCCCTGTTACACTAGTGTACACCACTTGCTCCGTGCACAAGCAGGTTTCAAGCAGTTTTGTTGACTTTTCACTTATGTGTGGGCAGGGTCGTGCCCCAAAAGGGAGAAGGGTTGCATGTGCAGTACTTTTTAACGTGCAAATTAGAGAGACTTGGGAAAAGGCTGAGCAAGGGGTGACAGCATGCATGCACACGTGTGCAAGAGAGGATGTGATAGTGTCAGGAGAGGTGAGCTTCGAGAGACGCAGGAGAAAGGGGCATGTCAAGAAACCTGCATTAACCTGGAGGATGATGTAAAAGTGCGTTGTTTCGAAACGCAGCCAGCACGTGCTGACTGGGCTGACTCTTTACACCACTGGACCTGAAAAGCTCCTTGTGCAAGCTCTTTTCTCCGGGTTCTGCAGGAAAAGTGCAAGAGGCGGGTCAGCCGCAGTACGCCGGTCTCCGTGCCCGGCAGGGCCGCGCTCCCTCCACAACCTGCCCTCAGGTGCTTTTAACTGGTTCCAGTCACTTCCTGACCCAAGCAACTCAGCGTCTAACAAACACGCCGGCATGAAAAACGCCTCGTTTTGTCGTGTTTGGAAGAGAGGAGGCTTGCCCCAGAAGGAACAAAGTGCAGGTCTCTAAGTAAGGATGAAAATGTGACAGACGACCAGCTGGAAAAGGGCTGCTGAGGAATGAAAAAGACCCTCTATGTGGATAGGTTCAGCAAATCCTGGCAGGCAGAAGCTCCCAAAATGCTCAATTAGCAGCTTGCATGAGTTGGGACAAATCTTCCATGATTTCCTCTCTGTAACATTGTTCTGCCTTTACCCATAAATTCTTTAACTGGACAACTTTAAGAAAAGAAAAAGCACTTCCAGCACCCTGCTATCCCCGGTAGTCAAGTAGGGATGGATATTCTACAAGAGCATAAAAGTGAGAAAGTCCCCTTTTATTCCTGCACCGGAGCTGTCTCGAACATGGCGGACTGTGACCCCTGCTCCCTGTAACAGCAGCACTTGGGGAAGGAAATGCATTTCAATAGTCATTGTTATGCGTCGTTCTTACCCTCCTAAGTGCACTGCTTGCTTTCTTTTAATTTACTTTAATTGTATTTGGCAAAGGGACAAGAGTGAAGCAGGGCCAGGCAGGTTCATTTTCCTTGCAGATAATGCATGGGAGGATCTAGGATCTTGAAACGGTGGGGGTGCAGATGGTGTGGCACATCACCACATCAAACACAACAACTATTTTTCTCCAGTTAAAGAGGAACGAGAAGCTTACTTAATATGTTAGGGGCCCAGCGCTACATTTTTCAGTTTAATAGCAAAGCAAAAACAAATACAACCCTATAGAAATGTGCACTAATTTCTTGAATTACCTACTGAGCTTAAAAAAAAAACCCACAGACAAGGCAAAAAAAAAAATAGCCAAAAGATAAGAAAATCATAGAGAAGTAGGGCTGGAAGGGACCTCCAGAGGTCTTCTAGTCCAACTCCCTACCTGAGGCAAGATCAGTGCTATGCAAACCATCCCATACAAACCATAATCTAAATTCTACATAGGACTACCATCAGCACGTTTGCATTAGTCCTGTCGTCATCACAGTGAAACATGCATCGCTTCCTCAGATTCATGAAACAAATTCGAGTCTTCTTGAGTGTCTTGACCGCACCTCCATTACTTCAACGGCAGTCATGTCTGCACCTGAGTCAGTCCTGCCACACCTGAGTGAAGGCTTCTAGTGCAGCTGGGCTGTGAAACAGTATCGAGAGAGTACCAGGAACGGCTCGCGCCCAGCAAAGTTGCAGAAGAAGGGATAGTTTGCAGAGTGGAACGCTGAGACTTTTACAAAAGAGAGAGGGCTGCTGACACCCGTGAAGTGCAGAGACATCAGTGCAAATCAGGTATAATGAGCCATGAAGTCAATTGACTTCCTCAGTCCCACCTGGATAGACCAGCCACGGCTTCTCCCAGGAGAACGTCAACTTTGTTATTCCTCCTATGAACCAACAGCAAGGGAAGAGAAGTCCCGAAAGCCAGTCCGTCCAGCTGCCACAGGACTCCCTTTGTATTAGGTGCTCATGTGGCTACAAATATCACCGAAGCGGCTCCTTTTCCTGCCCTTTGCTCCAAGTGGCAGGTCTCCGCCACAGCCCTCCCTATCCTGTGGGACTTCTGCACTGTTAAACTAATCCCTAGGGCTATCAGCAACCTGCATAGTTTAGAGCAATCTCAAGGCTGCTTAATTCACTTTGGGGACCAGCCTGGCCTAGAGTGAACTTCAAGATTGAGGGGTCGCCATGGGTGCCTGACTTCCTTAGCAGTGTCAAACGCTTGTTAGAGGCAACTGAAAATCTGCTCCTACAATTTGGTAGTATTGCAACACTCAGCCGTGACAGAAATGAAGATCCAAGGTACAAGGTAGCAGAAAGCCAAGCTATTAAGCCCAAATGGTGCAGTGCCGTCCTTCTAAACGTGCAGCCCCTTAGTTTTGGTTTCAGATCAGGACCCTCGTCCTGCAGAACTCGCCCAGCCTCTTCCAATTATTTCCTCTTAAAAGAAAGAGCCTGCCCAAATGCAGGGGGTCTGAAGGTGACCATCCAGCCAAAACAAAATCAAATTAAACAAAAAGAAAGGGGGAAGAAAAGAGCTGGGCAGGGGGTGGAAATGAAGTTCTCCACTTAATTATACCTTCAAAAAGGAACCAGACCCGCCTTCTTGAGTACCAAGTGCTTGTGCTGACTGCAAATCCTGGTTCAGATCCCACCGGGCAGAGATCAGGTCCTCGAAGGGGGCTTGAGAGGAGATGCCCTTTTCAAAGAGAAGCAAGCATGCCCCGTGAGCCATTTAATGATTGCACCTGCAAATCGCACGGCGCAATCATTGGAGAGTGGCGCGGGGGTAACTTGACAGGAGACAGAGATGCCCATGAGGACCTGCAGGGAAAGTGAAGTGTGCCGGAGGCGATCCAAAAGGGAAGGAGAGGATGGGTGTGAGGTGTGCGGGGCTCCAAAGGGAGAAGGATGTGATGGAGGCAATCCTTAAAGATAAAGCAAGAGCATGAGGAAATGCAAGGAGAGAGGTGCTTGCGCGGGGGGATACGGAGTGAAAGGAAGGTGAGTGAAGAGAAATTCAAGGGGAAAAGGCACTCGATGGGGGCTTCCTGGAGGGAAGCAGAATGCACCTGCCAAGATCAGGGGAAACCAAGGCCCATGTATGAGAAAACCCAAGCACGTGGCTTCCTACAAAGCAACGTGTGGAAATTATCCGTTACATTCGCCACTGCTTATCTCTCGCTGATAAATGTATTCACCCTTCTTAAGCATTAGGGGGAAAAAATGGAGTTTACATCCCCCGAAGCAGTGAATTATGCATATGAGGGAAACTCGAAAGTTTGGCGCGGTAAGGGGAAAAGAAAAAAATCAAGTGTTTGCAGCAATAGTAAAATAGAGGGCAGCAAATGAAGAAAAACACAGAACTACTTCTCATCTGGGGCTTGTTAAACCCGGCGAAGCAGGCGTGGAAAAGCGGATGGATGGCGTCGCAGCATTTGGTGCCATGCTTTTAGCGCCCGTCAAAGCTGACAGTTTGTTTGCCCGCTTCCGAAGGGAAAGACATGCCTTCTCCCCGACGGCAAATCCCACCCCGCCGCAGACCGGCTGCAGGTGAGAAAGCAAGCACCACGTGCAGGGGTCTGTGCGCCGGCGGGATCAGGGAGTCGCGACGTCGGTGGCGCGGCCGCCGGCGCGGCACGTGTGATGCGCTCCAGTGCACAGAAACAACCTCTGGGAGTCAGAAGTACTGACGTCCGGAGCCCCTATTGCCCCAGCGGGCAGGAGAGCTGAAATACTAATGGAAATGTATATAACCAGCTCATGTTCACAAGCAGATGAACAAACACACTAACCCAGCTAAGATGCATCTCCATGGGAGCCCTCTGAAATGAGTAGGGAGCATCCCCCCCACCTCCCCCCTTGTTTCACAGAAGGGGAAACTTGGTGTAAAACAAATAAAACCCCAAAACCTTGGACTGAAACCCCCAAGCTCCTGGAGTCCACGCCAGTAGACGGAGGATTCCCAAACTTGTAATTGTTTCTCTCTCCCGCAACGGGTACCACGCCCAAGCAGCCTGTCTCCTTAGGTAGCCTCCCCGCCCATTCATGAGCACATAACGTCCCCAGGGCAATCGCTGCAGCGGCTCACGCGGAAAAGCAACACGAGGAAAGTATTTAACGTATGTTTACTTCTTTTAATAAAACGTAGCAGCTGGAATCAAAGAAAAGCCATCCGCACCACGTGACGGCACCGCTCTCCGCAGACCACCGTTCGAATCCCCAGTGGTCCAGGCACCACACTTTGACGAATGATGCAAGCGCCTATGCTGCCTAATTAGCAGAGCAGTATAAGGCTAGAGAACAGGCATATCTTCTTCCTCCCTAAGTGGCCACTGAATAAACACTCTATCCCCAGTTCACAGCCCCTTTTACATTACTGGCATCACCGGTCCTTTGTGTACCCACATGCTGTTACTTAAATTGCTTCCATGTTTTCATTACTCGCCCTCTGTGCTATGTGTATTGAAACTCCTGCAAGCATACTGAAGAGGTATTTGGAAGCACTGGGGACTACTGGAGATGTGGCTTAAATTATTATGCAACAAACCTAAGTGATTTTTCAAGTCCTAATAGAGTTAGCTCCTCCTTAGGGGGAAAAAAACAAATCCGAGCATTGCTCCTCTAGGTGTAAAACAGCCATTTCGACTGCTGATACATGAGCCTGTAGCTCGCATTAAGGGTTATGAACAGCCCTCCACCCGTGTAAGTCTCGGAGGGAGTTCAAGGCGATGTGTAGCCCTGAATATATAACGTGGGTGGTAAACTGGAATAATGCTACTGCTCTCTTTCCCAAGAAAAAAACCAACCCAAGTATATTGGGCCAAGCACTGAGCTGGCAAAAACCCAACGGAGGCACGTCAGTTGAAGATTTGGCCCACTGGCTCAGTGTAGTGGTCCCAATTGCCGCAGTTCTTCGCATTTGATAATCCCCTTGGGTTTACTTTTATTAAAGCAATGGGACAGGAAGCCAATATCATTTTGGAGAGAGAAATGCCATTTAAGCAGCGCAAGTCTTGGGATGGTTGAAACAACAGAGCACGCAGCCTCTCTGTCTCGTACATAAATGGGGCTGGTGGTGCCGTCTGCAAGCAAAGGGAAAAACTACCTCTTCCACGTGGGGAAACCCTGCAGAAGGACTAGGCCACCCCAGCCCCGGTTCAGTTCAGGCTTCGCCTTGCAGAGTCTTCTCCTAGCCTCATGCTAACTGCATCTTTAAAAACACATCCGTGCAGATGTCGTGACACGCTGCTGGGCCGAGAAAGCAACCGCAGGATCGGACCGCCGGAGCCTTTGTCCTGCCTTTTTCCTACCCGTCTCTTGCAGTATCTGTCTTCAACGCCTGTTGCAACTCGCCTGAATTATTTAGGTAAGGGCCTGATTCTGCAACCCTTTTCATGAGCCGCCTTTAATCCTGTGGGAAATCTTGCTGGCTAAGCTCGAGCCTCCTTAGACTGCACAGCGCTGAGGGTCAGGGGACTTGCTTTGACTGTAAAAATCCTCATTGTCCCCCTTCGAATGCCCACAAGATGCTCGACAATGCTTCGGCAGCTGGTGTGTTGTGGCCGTTGCTCATTATGCTAATCATAATCATCTCATTGTTACCTTGTGCTCCCCGTCTGTTTACTGAATTCACCTGTTGTCTTTGGTCATTTATTTCGACTCTGCCTGCCTCTTGCGTGTCTTTTCCCGGGGGGGGGTGTGCATGCGTGCTTGTTCACGTGTGTTTGCGTGTATGCACGCTGGCTAACCCGAAGGGGCTCTGATCCCAGATGGAGACCTCCAGTGCCACAATACAGATATAAATGATAAATGCTTAATGTGGCCAAGTTACAGCTGCTGAGATTTGTATCTCCTACCCTCTAGGCAATTAACATCTCTTCGTTAATATTGCGAGAGATGGGCGGGGAGGGTTGCATATAGCTTCTCTGTATTTTGCTTATGTGAGAGCTTTTCCTGGCTGCCTATAAAAACAAACTCATTACAATGCTCATATGTTCAACTGGGAATTAAAGTCTTATGAAAACCCGGGCACCCTAGGGCATCCAAGTTCACACAGACTCATCCCCGGAAGTTACCGGGCAGGACGTGTGTGCCAATCAGTACATTTCCACAACCATACACTTCTACAGAGGCAATGTGTAGGAAGCGGATGGGGGGGCACATGCCCCCCCGCCGAGACTGGCCACCACCAATGCTGCCGCTGGTTTCGGTGGGCAGTCGTTGCTTGCCACCCACTCCCCTGCTGCCAAAGCTGCCTCTTCCAGCTTGCTACCTGCCAGCTCCCCCCGCCGCCGCCACCACTGGCATTTAGGGGCAGTCCCCACTCGCCGCCACCAACACCAACGCCTGCAGTTGTGGATGGTGCTTGCTCGGCGCCTCGGTGCCCCCCCGCTCTCAGGAGGCACCAGTCACTCATGCACTTCTGTAACTCTAGACATGCAGTTGCTGAGGGCCAGATTGCAATTTATGTTGAATATTATCTTACGCAAGTCGCTCTGCTGGAATCAGTGGAATTATTTGGGTTTTAGGGTATTACTCAGTGTTAGTAAGAGGATCATGATTTGGGCCTGAGCTTCTAAGCTAATGGACGGATCGCCAGATACCTGGAAAACCACATCACAATGCACAGTTGGGTCAAATAAATCCCTGGCACCATTCCACCACGCTAAAAATAAAACACACAATATGTTAATCACAAGGGGTCAGAGAAACCCATTGGCTTTGGTTTCCATGAGTTCATACCCTCTAAGATTCACCTTCAGTTTGCAGTGAGGAAGGGCCGTTTGTGCCTGAACGCTTGTCTCAGTTCTCTACCAACTATACAGATAGGCCAATAAAAGATACCACAAACAAATCCTCTCCTCCTATATACTCCCCGGACCACTGTGGATACAACATTCAACACCTCCCTGTGAAGTGTGGCTGAAATGGTTGTTTGGAACAAGGATATGAACCTGCAGATCAAATTCATCTGTGAAGCTCAATTCAGTGGCAAATTTATCCCTGTGCATTGCACGTGCCCTGGGGCTCTAATTTGTCCAGGCCTGCTCACACATTTCACGACTACTGATGACTCTTTCACTGAATGGGCTCGAAGACTTGAACACCCCAGGATGCCTGTGCACTGCCAATGTGCAGAAGATGAGGATTTATCCCCATTGCAGGAGAACACAGAGGCTCCCTTTGCTAGGTACTGCACGGACACCTCTTAAATAAAGGGCCCTGACTCAAAGATAGCCTGCGCTGCTTAAAACTCAAACAAAATTGCTTCAAATGTGCCCAGAAAAGCACTTATGTTGGCTCAGGACTGAGGACCCAACAAGTTACCGAAAACCAAACCAAATGCATTTCCTGAAATGTCTGATAAAGGAAAAGATGAGCTTCCCTTCTAATCCTTTTCTCCTGCTGAAGCGCACTCGGCAAAGCCAAAAGAAAGCATCCACGTTCCCCAATTTAAAGAAGAAACGTCAGCCCAAAAGGATATTTCAAGAAAATGATAAGCACCTGGAAAAAAATGAGGCTTATAATGGAAGTATTTTCTCAACCATAAATACAGTGTTGCTAGCACAATGCTGTAATCAAGGGTAATGGAGCCCTTAGCCCAGTATATGGGAACAAATTCAATTGGTCTCAGTGCACATACCTGTATTTTAAAAGGCAGCCCAAAGCTTACCAGTCAAAAGAGTTGAGCATTTGTATTCGGATGCACCACGGTTGAAAATGGGCACATCGTTTAATGTAATTATTCATCTTTCATTGAGATTACATACAAAACAGAAAAGTCCTGAGAAAGTCTGGTAAGCTTTTGACCCCTTTCTGCACATGAAGGCTCATTCCCGATCATGGGGAGGCCGGACTGTCCTGAGCTTGTACCGGCTGCTTTGTTAACCAAGCAGGACTTTGCAAATCGATGCCTTTTGTTCTGGGACAGAGTACTTCTGCAGCCTGCCCTCAGTCGCCAGAAAAGCAACTGGTCCATAGCTGCACGTACTCATGCAAATTATATAGCCCCTTCATGGGAGTCTTCAGCACCGCAGACCCTTCTCACCCACAAAAAGCATAGATAGAAAAGCCTGTCACATCCCATCCTGTTTTGGTAACAAGGATGGTCACCATTATTTCTGCAAAAGCAAGTCCTAGCAGCCAGGCCCCAGTTGTGCCCTCCGAGGCACGCAGCTGGCTCCCAGCCCCATTCCCAAGACAGCCGTGGGTCCACACCATCGCTGCTGGGAGTTGCGTGCATGCACCCATGGGCAGAATTTGTTCCTCATTGTTTAGGATGTCTGATCACATTACCTCACTTGTCACATTGAGCTCAGTCTTGTGTTAAAAACATGCAGAGAGAAGGGAACCGGCTCAGTTCATCAGCTGTGAACAGCTAGTAAAGAGCAGAAATAAAGAAACGGCTGCACGGACGCGTGAGGTGTCCTTACCTTCTTTTTGAAGTGCCCTCTGTCCTCCTCTTTAGCCGCTTTGCTATTTTTCCCAGCTCGGGAGAGTTTCTGATCCCCAGACTGCTTGATGGTGATCTTGATCTCGGGTGGACAGATATAGTTCTCCAGGTTCTTCGGGGGCTTCTTAGCTCTCTTGGTGGTCTGGATTTTCAGTTTTAAACTCCCCTCTGTGAAGTTTGCTTCCTTGATGGAAAACTCCTGCTCCTCCAAGCCATCCCCGGCCACCCATTTCTCGCTGTCTGCATTGGAAGTGGAATCCACATCTCTCCCAGAACCCAGCTCGTCCTCTTCCTCTGGCTCCATCCTTTCTCCACTCACTGGGATCCCTTTCCCGGAGCCTGAAGCAGGCAATATGGTTTCCCCCGCGCAGCTGGAAGCAAGTGGAGGCTTTGCAGAGGCAACAGTAGCTGGCAAGAAATCCGCCTCGCCTCCCCTTTGCCGGGAGCTGCCTAAGGTCTCCCGTGGCTCCATGGCAATCCCACAATGCACAGGAGTTTTATAGGAGGGAAAAGGGGAGAGGGGAAAGTGATGAGGAGAAGCAGGGAGGGCAATCCCAGGAACTGAATGATAACTGTCTGTAGACTTTTAGAGGCCCAGTAGTCCAGACACTGCAAAGAGCTCAGAAGAGATCAAATCTGCAACTGTTGGAAAAAAAAAAGAGACAAGAAAAAGGAAGTCAGGACTTACACGTGTATCAAAACGCAGCCGGAGGAATGGCCGAAATCGAGGCGTGCCGGGCTTCCCCCATTCCAGCGGGTACCAAGTGCCTTCTGCAAGCCCTGAGCATCTTCAGAGAAGCACATGGAAAGTTAACCGTGCTCAGGACCATTCGCCAGACTAGAGGCCAGGAGGTGGTGTTTGAAGCAAAAAGGGATCACAGTGCACACCCCGCACTTGGGGCAAATTGGATAGACACGTAGAGAGAGAACAAAAGCATATACTTCCTATATAGAACTGCAGGAATATGTTCTTTACGGTGAGGGTTGCCACAATCTGGAATGGGCTTCCAAGGGGGGTGGTGCTGCCCCTACCTTGGAGGTGTTCAAGAAGAGATTAGATTAGCACCTGGCTGGGATTATTAACGCCAGTGCTCTTTCCTGCCTAGAGCCAGGGGTCGGATGTGACGATCTACAAAATCCCTTTCGACCCTAGAAATCTCTGAAATCTACTTGCTTAGATTGGGACTAGAATGGAGGTGGGGGCAGGGGGGGTAGGATTATTCTCCCATAAACATTTCCTGGATCTCAAAATATTTCCCAATTCACATTGAGGTTAAAACAGAGCCCCTTTAAAAATGACTAAAGACCTTCTCACCTGAGTTTAGTCATGAGTCCAGTGGGGTTAGGACCCTAATTCAAGATATTGGGTTCCTCTGAATCAGACAAATCCTTGACGAGGGCCTGAGCTGTGGCACAAATAGTTTCTCTGTGCTGGGGGGGGTCTCAAAGTGTCTCGCTGGAATGGCGCCACTTCATATAAATAAGTAAAAATCCACTTGAGTAAATACAGACTAACTCTCACCTGGGGATTAGGGCACACTCAGCTGCAATGGCAAAGATGGGGGTACTTGAAATTAGTATCCATCATATGCTATGGGACAGACCCTATTGTTAAGGGGTTTGGAGGAAGCCCTGAGGCCAGCCTTTTTGACAGGGAGTAGTAGCAGCGGGTACTTCCGTGTTCGGAGGCCCAGCTGGAAACACCTTCAAAAGACCTGTTTTTTTAGAAAGCGCTTCTGTTCTTTAAGAAAATCACTTGACTCAAACTGGGCACCTAAAAGCGGAAGCCCCCAGTCACTATCCATTTATCCTTTGGCCTGAACTTACAGGAAAATTGCCAACTCTTCTATAGAAACAAAACAACAAATCTGCACGTTTCATGCAGCGTTATGTAAGGATCCGTCCAGATGCCAGGCGTACGGCGAATAATACACGTGGGAATCAATTGCAATCAAAATCTTAAAGCAAATAAGGATTTCCTAGCCCACGCTCAGCACTGTAGACGCGAGACCGGGAAACAGCACTGCTGCCAGCCACCACATTAGGACGGCATCAGTAGCAGGTTCCCTGGACATGGTCCACTATCGTGTTGTCATTCCGAGACACCATTCACCAGGGGAAATCACAGACGCTCTTCGTGGTGGCTACGATTTGCTCAGCTCGCTTTTTCCACTCTTTAAGTTCCTCGGTTGCCTTTAGCTTCGCCAGACACCTCCTCCCAGTTACACTGGGATTTTATGGGACTATGGAGGGAGATCACCCATTTGACCAAGGTCTACACAGCCGGTGACAAAGCCCTTGTTAAACTCAAGCTTTGTGAAAAGGTTTGGTGCCCTCAAACCAGACCCCAGGAGACCCGAAGTCACAAAAAAGCAATGTGAGTGATGGAAAACCCGCGATACTATCACTGTGACCTGGTTACGGCAGGCGCTTGTACACGTGAGGGGGGTTTAGTCCTTAGGGTTGCATTAAATGCACCCTAAATTGAAAGGGTGAGTTTGTAATTGAAACCCACCGTTTCAATTTAGGGTTTTCCGTGACCGTTATGACAAGGGGCCCGATCCTTTTCTTTTGGCAGAGCCTGCCCACGGCTGGAGGGCGAGCTCCTGGTGGGCCAAGTGACCCCCTGGGGGGCCCTGGTCCCTCCCTCCACAGTGGCAATGCCCCCCGGGGCCACTCGGGTGGGCTGCTGGCAGGCCAGACGCTGCCCCAGCTCAGAAGCAGCACCCGGCCTTATCCAGCTCTTCGCTGGCACAGCACCTGGCTTGCTAGTAACCCAGCCGGGTGGCCCTGGGGGCACTGCCACTGCAGAGAGGAGCAGCGGGGCCCCCCGGACCTCAGGGGCTGCTCAGACTGCCAGCAGCTCACCCCCTGGCAGCAGCAGAGGTGGGCAGGCTCTGCCAAAAAAAAAAGAAAAAGTATCAGGCCTATTGCTGCTTCTGCCTCCAGCACATGCCTGCTGAAAACAGAAGCAGTGAGGGGACGGATCCTTTTTTTCCGCGGAGCCTGCCCACCTTTCCCGTGGCTGGAGAGTGAAAACTGTTGCAAACTAAACTACATCAGGATGCAGTTTAGTTTGCAATGATATAAACTCATTAAAAGCCTCTAAAACTTCTGCACGGGTACAGCGCGATGCCATTAAAGTACACACAGTGACGTTTTTGTCACCTGCACATGGTAATGGCGTCAAGTGCGCAAGCGCCCGCGGCAGTTTCCCTGGCTCATGAAAGAGGAACATTGGTAGGGCAGCATAAGGAAATACTCAAGTTGCATCTTTTCTGTGACTAAAGACCGGGGCATCAGTCTCCAGGGCTGCTGTTTGCTGGACCTCACACAAGCATTAACTGAACCAGTCTGGAGGAAAGTGCCCAGGGCTGAGCGGCAAGCAGACACGAGTGCTAATTCTGATTTTGCCAGCGGTCCATGGTGCGATCTCTACCTCCTCTCATTTTCCAAAAATGGTAGATAGCAATCCTTGCCTTCCTAAAACCCATTTGTTGAGAGGGTACATTAATTAATGCCTGTACACTGCTTTGAACATGGCGCTTTACCCAAATGCCGGGCGCTATAATTGCCACGTTAAATCTGCCTGATTGTTTTTATAAAGCGCAGAACTGCTCCACCTAGTTAACTCTTGCACCTCACTTTACCCTGTGTCCAAACCAGACCTAAGGGATACCTCCTGTTTGCATCCAAGCCACTCAAATGAAGGGACCTTATTTATTTGACATTGTTAATCCCGGTAGACAGGGACACAGTGTTCGCCAGCTCTAAGTACTGCAACATAAACACAAGGTGGTAAAGTGCTGCTGTGCAGCATTCCAGCAAGTTACTGCTTTGGTATGCACGCCTGTACAATGGGCACTCTGTAATGGGCCTCCGCCCACAGGACGTTAACCCCTTTCACTGCTGGCACAAAGAGCAAGCCGCTTCTCACAGAGGACATCTAGTCGAGAAAACAGGGCGCTAGGATGTGCCAGTTAATTCTAGGCAGCAATGGAGAAAAACAGCTGCAGCTAGCTCTCAGCAAACAAGAGGTTAACCCAGATCCAACATCAGGTCCACACCGAGTTCAGAGCACAACCCTGGACCCGAACATTAGGAAGCTAATCATTTCTGGAGGCTATAAGGGAGAAAATGTAGGCTCGTATCCCAAAGTGCGGATCCAGTACGGTAGCAACAAAGTTTGGAGCTCGGGGCGAGCCCGCAGTGGCAGCCTGCCCTTGCCTGGCGCACAGGTCTGGGGGGGCACGCGCCCCCCCATGCTTGCCTGGAGGTGCGTGCAGTAGCAGGAGCTGCCCGTCCCTGCACCCCCCGAAACAAGGGGCTTGCGGCACTGTCCTGCACCCTGCCCCAGCTGGGCAGCGCCTACTGGCACTCTGTTGCTTCGGCGCCCACGGCAGTCACCATGCTCGCCCCCCGCTTGCTATGGCACTGTGTGGATCCAAGCATCTGGTGCAGGCCTGTTTGTGATCTACGTGAAATCAGCTGAAATCAAGCGTAGCGCACTACACTGAGTATAAACAGGGTAAATTAGGCCAATGAGCTCCTAAAGACGACTCCTGACTTCATCTCGTTAGCGCATGCAAATCACAGTGTCAAAAGACCTGCAGGAATAAACGCACAATGAGGCACCAGGAGCTTCATACAGGAATGAAATGGGTCATTGGTTAAACTTTCTCATTATTCTGCTACAGGGTTAATAGTTAAGTGAGTTGGGTGCTGGGGCACCATACTTGTCTTTCTTGTTTGGGCAGCCTACATACGCTTTGACTAGTTAAGAAACCTCACTTCAGCCTCCTGAATAAGTAGCCTCCTGAGTAATTCCCAACCTCCGAGCCTTCCCTCAACTTCAGGCATGTCAGTGTTGTGGGAACAATTTCAACTTTTAAAGCGTCAGACTGGAAGAAGAAAACACGAGACATGCTAATGGGAGATACCATAGAAGTGGCTCCCTCAATGGGAGCTGTGTTATTTCAAGTGAAGTGACAATACTCTTTTGTTAGTCTATCCTCAAGGCCTCACAAGCAATGATCCAAGGTTATGGGCTTCTTCAGGACTGAAGAAAATAGCACTAGAGTCCAGTAAAAAAAAAAAAAAGAAGTTTTAAATGACTCCCTCCCCCTACCAGGTTTTCACAATGAACCCCTGGAGCAATATCCTGGATACCAATGGTCCACGTCTGAGTCCTGGTCTTAACGTTGTGGCTTGGGCTTGCTTCTATGTGTTGTCTTCAGGTTCACATGCCTGCTTTCCTCCTTGCTTCAGCTGGGGCTGCGAGGGAAAATGCAGTGTGATTCACTAAAAGGTTTTCCTCTCGCAGCTCTTCTGCCCTAACTGGCAATGTGCAGCATGGGAAATCTAGCGAGAAAGCATATTTTCCAAGAGATTTCCAATCCTATTTACACTCCCAGGCCCAAGTGTCTGGGCTAGCTCAGACTCTTAAGTGTTTAGCTAAACTCACCCTCTAGACTTGTTGAGTTTCACAGCGCTAAGTCCTGTTTAATAATCTATTACAGACGCACCATATCTTCGGAAAGAGATTTCCAGTGGAAAGCGCGATGACTAGCAAGGCAAGTTGATTTGGAGGAGGATCATTCACAGGTGAATGACAAAAGTCTCCCAGAACTTGGCATTAGGTTTTAATTAGGGAGAGATCCAGGCTCCATCTGAGAAGAGCAGGAAAGTAGGGAAAAAAAGAGCGAGTTTCTGCTCGGGGATGTTTGCACATCTGATGGGAGCCACACAAACATATTTACGGGCAGATTTTGGCCCTGAGAGCTGCAAGTTCAAGACCTCATTCTGAATCACAGACTTCCTAAATTTCTTCAATAACAGGTTTTGGGCTTGCTTCTTCCTACTGCCTCCAGCAAACTCAAACATGCAAACCCCAAAACCGTAAACTGATTTAACGAAGGGCTTGCTCGTGATGAAAGCAAGGGCCAGGCACAATCTTGTTGGGAGCGGGAGAGACCATTGGAGTATTTTGGATTGCACGTGGAGTGAAATGCCACTCTCTGTGCTCATTAAGAGCAAACATTTTGGGTGCACATTGTGTCTGTAGCTCTTTACACTCAACAGTAACCATATAAAGAAACCACATGGTCACAATTATATCCCAGATAATACAAACACGCCAAGTCCAATTGCCTAGCATGCATGCTGCTACTCCAGCTGGTTTCAGGGTTCTTCCAAAAAAACCCACCAAAACCCCCCCCCACGACCCTGTGAGCACCATTAGAGGGCTCAAAAACAATTTAAAGAGACACTAGGCTAATTCTACACTGCACTAATCGCAGCCGGAACAATTACTAACACTTCTCTTTCTTATTCATATATCCCAAAGTGCTCTAAAAAAGATGAGTACCATTAACTCTAGAGGGAAGTGTCTCGCGCAAGGGTGGTGGTGAACCCAGAAACATGGCTCAAGTGTCCTAATTCCCACTCCTACACGATAATCACTGGATCACACTTCCTCCCATGTGAGATACGCTTGCTGTCAACAAGGAAATCTCTAACCAGTGAAAAACAACAGAAACCCAGGACTCCTCGTCACTTCATCTGTTTAAAACTGGATGCCATAATGCACTGGAAAGCACACACCAATATTTCATTACGACATATCACCTTTCGCTGGGAAGAGTCCTGAGGTGCTTCACCAATTACGCACCACCACTAAATTGCAGCTGTCTCTGGGGTGGAGGCCAACAGGCAAACACAATACACCCAAGGGAAAGTTTGAGTCCTAGACCTACTCTTCTGAAAAGAAACGTCAGCCAATTGCAATGTTCACCGAGGGCAGCCGAGCACTGGGTTTTCAAGTCTCGTAAAAGAACTGGCCCATGGCCAGCAAGATGTACTCGGGTCTCTCGAGTCACGCCTCAACTTTCAGCAAACCTCAGAACTTAAACGTGATGCTTGGACGTCCAAGCGTGATGCTCAGATGCCCAAGTTCCTTGGGCCATCATATTCGGAAAAGGAGGGCTCTACAATAAGCACCCCTTATTTGTCTGACGTGCTTTATCTCTGTCACAGAAACAATACGGAGATACTTCCCTTCAACAACATCGTAAGGGACTGAAGATGTTTCGACCTTCTGTTCCAGGGCTGGGCAGCTTGGACAGTTAATAGCATTTAAACACAGCAAAGGTTCCCACATCACTGGCTCTTACACATCTAAACAAGGATATCGATACAGCCTGGTCTGCTATAGCTATTAACAGAAGTAAGCTCCACGAAATAAGGTCTATTACCTGTAGCTGAGGATCTGGTCCATTACCAAAATGCTATAATCTTCGTACATTCTCATTGGACACTGACTGTCCAAAACCCAGCGATATACTGAGCCTTTCCCTGTTTCACTCGGGCGTAATAAGCTGGTACACAAGTAAGAATCCAAGTCCCAGGATGGGAAGCTTAACAGCAAATGGAGGGGAGTAGATTTGATAACCTGCTCACTAGCGGTGTCTTACAACCGTATGATTCAGTGAACAGCCCTACATGCACAGGGATAAAGAGACAAACATAAATGAGCACCCCATGCACATCCATAATTACGGAGGCATGTAAGTATGTGTATTACACACGTGTGTATCCGTCTTTTCAACATAGAGACATTAAGAGGTAGATTATGGAATCATATTTGACTCTATAATTAGGTTGGAGACTCCATAATTAGATCAGATAGTCACCTTTCTATGTAAGTAACTAACTATCTTACAGGAGCGCTGAAAGGAGGGCCAGCTGAATGATTAAACAACTGACACTGCCATAAATCACAAGGCCCATAAAAGCAATACTGCCCAAGGAATTGCTGCTGCGGCAGCAGCAGCAGCAAGCACAATCAGAGAGAAGAGGCCATCCAAGCACAATCTCCCACGCACGTACACCCGGCGGGGTTCGGAGCCTGCAGAAACGCCGTGCCACGTGTGGATCTCCAAGTGTGAGCGCCGCAGCCTGGACGTGCGTACGTGTGAGGCACAGAAGACTGTGTGCGCATTGGTGCGTGCACACAACTGAAAACTGATGTACACGTTTGCTCTCGCCCTCCTCCCACTTTATTCACCACCCAAAGTTATGTTTAGTGAAGACAGTGCTACCATCACTGCCGAGCCACCAAGTATCTTCTCTCCCACCCTGCCCCAGGGAGACAGATTCTTTATTTGCTTAGGCCCTGCGAACCACATGCTGCAACAAAGCTGGTGTTAATCTTGAATAAATTCCTTTATACCTGTGTATTTAAGAGGAGACTTTGACCCCCCTACGCCCCGTTGTTCATCTTACGGAAGCACATGCAGCTCCACAGTGAGATCCTGGTACAAACAGGAATGTGAAGCAGCCCCTGTTCCAAAAAGCTACAAAGTAAGTCAATATATGAAGAAGGAAACTCATTTTCCATAACAGTTCAATAGCAGACTATGGACCACAACCACCTTTCCGAGATCTCAGACTGGTGATGGACCCTCCACAACCCATGTCGTACCCCTGCAATAACTATTTTGATCCGGGATC
>JAGPOW010002514.1:59199499-59212285 GCA_030014935.1 Caiman crocodilus | reverse complement strand
AAAATGTGCACTAACTTTATAGCTGGTTGCTAATGAGCTTGAATATAGTAGGGTCTCCCCTTTGCGGCTAGGAGCCTCATCAGCTGTGGACTCCCAGCCACAGGGATGCTTCTTGCCCAGCTAGGGCTGCAAGTCCTGCAATTGCTGGGGACTTTCAGCCTCAGCAGCTGTGGACACTGCATTCCTGCAACATACCTCCCAGCAAACCCCCAAGGTGGGAGCATCACACCTGTGGCAATGTCCTTGTCCCAGGGGTGCATGAACCTCTCCTCCCCCAAGTCTAACCCAAGTTATTGGGTTCAAAGCAGAGCTAACAGGCTGAAATATAATAAACCATGCCATATAAGAGGTCAGGTATGGATCGGAAAAGTCCCTTCTAGCCTTAAATGAATTTTTATATGAAATTTAGACCAAATAACTATGCCGAAATGTATCCGAGACCAGAGAAGATCAATGCCCTAACTCTTATGAAGATTGGCATTTGCGATTGAAGTCTAAAATGCCTGTTTCAATTTTTCTTCTGTTTATAGGAGTATGGACCTGGAGCTGGTCACAAATTTTCCTGGGGAAAACATACTTTTTTCCATAGGACATTTCACTGTCATGCATGCCATGGTTTTGACAGGAAAGATTTCTCAGCTCTTGAAAATGTCTGGTCCAATCAAAACTCACTCACACCATAGTAACCCAAACCTAGGATTTCCTTACTGGAGATGGGAGAGATCCAGGTGCAAGTCCCTGCTCTGTCCAAGTTAGACCAGGGACCTTTGTTTCAGCCTCCACGATCCAAACCATTAGCACCAAGCAGTTGGTCCTTCTGGGATGGGTTTCTCATTCTCTCTTGGACTTATCCCACTTTTTATAAATAAACATCCAGTGGAGCAGGGACCCTTGCTCTTCCACATGAAAATGCCCTGCCCATTGGACCCCCGAATACTCTAGGATGGGTGAGGTCTCCTAGTTTTCATGCGAACCTCTGAGATGACTTGCTTTTATTCTGATATAGAACAGACTTTTTGCCCTGGAAAACTACAAAAAAAAAAATCACAGGATGGGGAAATAATTTCCTGCCCTGCTCTACATGTAAGTACACTGAACTAATTGCCCACGGTGGGACATAAATAGCCTACAGAAGAAGTGGACATTTCTCAGCCAACCAAAGTCTGGATTTGACTTACGAAACTGCGTAGTAAATACTTTGGAGCAATAACTACACTCTCAAGATAGGCTTGCAAATGATTTGTGTGCAGAAAACAGGGTGCACTAAGCATGAGCAGCTGAACAAAAATCTTAAGACTGAAAGCTGGAAATAAGAACCAACTATTATTCACAGTGAATAATGTATCCCTCTACCTAAACTTAAGCTCAACTCATTTTCTCACTGTACTTCCAGTACTGTAACATGAACATTAACAACAACAGCATCTACTATTCATCTATAGTGTGGATGATTTGAAGTAGGGCAGTAGTTAGACTGATGTGGACATGATGGTCTAGGAATTATGCAAAAAGCAAGAATTTCTAATGGTAATATTTTTTATTGGACCAACTGCATAGTGGAGATAGAGTAAGACGAGCGTTTGAAATGCAAAATATTTGTCTTTAGGTCATTTTCTTCAAGACCTGTATCTATCTACCTGTATTGTTAGGACTTGAAACAAGAACATCTTGCATTCAAACGCTTGTCTAACTCTGTCCCAACTATGCAGTTGGTTCAATAAGAGATATCACCCAAATAAATCCTTGCATCTTCCTTAGTCTTCCTAACCTTTTGCTGGCATAGCTATGCTGTATGGGGTGTCGTACTCCCTACCTGACCTAGCTGTCCTGGCAAAACCCCTGCTGTGGATGCAGCTCTGCCAAAAGAAGAGGGCTTTGCTCAGTTAGCTGATAATGGAGGTGGTGTTGCTGCATCAACAGAAATCAACCTCTCCTCGGTTGGCATAGGCTGAAACTCCACTAGGAGCTTTGCTGACATGGCTTTGGGGCCCTACAACTTGTTCAAACGTGACCCTGACAAGCAGAGAACAACAAACCTCAGAATATGGTTTGAAATGAATCATCTTGTGTGCTTTTGATCCTTTTCTGTGCCTGACCCTGTGGTAATTCTTGAATGGCTACAGATGTGGTTTCAGCAATTAGGTGGCATCATACAGCTCCCTGTAGCATCCATGCAAGGTGTCACATTGGGGCTGATTTGAGTGCCGCCGACTGAACTGCCAACATTATATCCCGCTCCATTTGGGATTTTCATTGTGTAGCGGGACAGGCCCAATGCTACTTAACAGGTGCATCTACACATGCACTTGACTGCCGACTAGACTAATTAGCTCCGCAGTAAAGCATTGCAGTCTATACATGTGCCAGTACTAGGGCTCAGTAAATTAATTAACTCCACTGTAAGCTAGTACTGTGGAGGACAGTACTTTCTTATAGCAGAGTAACTATGTGTGATCAAACGCACGGGTAGACTGTGACAGAGGCTGGCTGGGGCAGTAGGGTATTAAAGTATGGGGGCTGCGTGCCAGCTAACTCTGCACATGTGCCTGGGAAAAGATTTCTCCCGGTGCAAACTGTGCTGGACTTTATCACTCTGGCTTAATTGCATGTGTAAATGAACCCAGCACATAGGTGATGTCAGTAACCAGCCTCCTTCACCTGCTAGTAGACTGATGCTACATTACTATGTTGAGCACCGCCTGACTCTCCCCTCCCCACAGCAGGGTGCAAACCCCAGGAAAACCCTCGTTACAGATCTCTAATGATGAGGCAACACAGCTGAGCTGGTGGGGGACGTGGGAAGGGGTAGCTTAATCTGCTGCCAGAATAGACTGTCAGTAAATGAATGCAGTACAGAGCAATAAAGAGAGAACGGTCTCTCTAAGGAACAGTGTCTCTTGGGTTGGTTCCTAGGGTAATGCAGGTTAAGCACAAACTAGCCCATGCCAAGAATAAAAGGGTAGATATTAGTGTTGCCTTTCCTTTGGTATCAGAGTGCCCGATACCAGGCTAACACATTCCAGATTTATCAGTGTTTGGAGTACAGTGCAACCATTAGATACCAAATCCTGCATAACATCACCTCCTCGTTAACCTTGGGTTTGCTTATGCACGCTTCACTAATTTTAATTCTGACACCTATTAAAGGCCAGTTCAGTTGTACCAGACGTGAGCCAAAGTTAAACCTGCTTCCGAATACGGGAATGTGAATATCAATTGATCTGCAAGCCTGGTTGGCGATTAATCCACTAAACTCGGAGGTGGAGGGTCTCTCTGGAGGGCAGCTTTTTCAGCACTGTGGCAAAGTAGGCAAAGCTTCTTTAATTGGCCGGACGGGTTTAAAATCTTAAAATGCAGCCTACTCATCACTTGAAACTGTTTGAATCCAAGCGTATTCCCCAGGACCTTTGCAAAAAACAGAGTATTATAAGCATCTTCAGCATTCAGCATTAGTTTGGTGTCTCTGACACAGCTTTGGAATGTGCCGTGAAATCTCAGAGTTACAATGATGTGCCTCTTTCCTCCTTCCTAACCACATCTTTCCTCTGTCATCTCCCACACACGTTTTCCACTTCTAACGTCGTGTGATTTAATGTACGTGAGCCAGTGCCCCCTGCTGGATCAGCGGAAGCCCTGGTTACACGTATATATTGCAAACGTATAGTAGGTATCCTGCTAAAGAGTAGGATTCGCTCTTATGGGGAAAGCAAAGAAAGCAAGCAAGAAACCTAATGGAAACGAGGGGTTTGTCATGCAATTAAAACAATAAGGATTTTTTAAGTGATAAAAATGTGCTCTAGGCAAAGGTCGCTACAGTTTCTAAGCAGCGTTGTGCTGATGCATCAACATCGGCAAGCAAAACAGACCAGTCTACTTTGCCTGATAAGTGAAATGCAAAATGCAGACTCTGATTAGCTGAACTACTGATATAACCCCCCGTTACAGGAATATCTGAGCAGGCAAATTGTTTGTGCTTGTACTCGCACAACCCCCTGTGCAACCGGGAAAGTGATAGTTTCCCCATTTTCCAGGCAAGAAATCAAAGCACGGAGAAATTAAATGAGTTGCTCAGGGGGACACGGTGAATCTGTGGTACAGCGAGGAGTCGTCCTGTGTTTCTCATCTTTTAACCTAGTTTCCCCTGACCCTTGGACCAGCCTTTTCTCCGAAATACAAAACAGAGACGAAGTCGAAGCCATAGCTGTACACTGGAGGAGGAGGGGCAAGATATATCTTTTACTTTTCTGTTGTTAGGTTCAAGATCTTTATCTCAGGCATTACATGATAGGGTTGGAGCAGCAAGCTTCTACTGGAGAGCAAGCTAAAAATACAGGAGCCTGCTTCCCCTCTTCCATCAGATCCCCCATCGCTACAGCGTACTTGCTTGGCTTGAAGTCCAAGAAAGCTGACATGGAACAAATCATCCTATGCAAATCACAAGTCTTCTTCCTGAATGGCAGCAATCCACAAAGATGGACTAATTCCAAAGGAAGTCAAGTCAAGATTATGTCATAACCATGAATGCAATTTTAAAGACGTTCCAACTTGCTGATGAGCCGAGATCGTTTATAGACATATATGCATCTCTTCAGCATTAGGGACTGATATCATTAATGTGCAGGGCGTATATCAGCATATCACTATCGCTATGACATCTTCATTTTCTGCGCGGTACATTTCCAGGACCTCTGGAGAAGTGCGGAGACAATGAGCCCAGCCATTTTGTTCTCAGCCTGTAGTAGAGAGACCTACACGCACTGCTCTTCTGGAGACATCATTTTTGCTCTTTTAGGCGGTTGCTTTCCTTAAAATATGTAAGATGGGAAGTATACTAATGTCAGATACTTGGGTACGAGGCAAAAGGAGGATGAGTGTGATGTGACGTGGGTTGCTGCAAAAATGTGTATGATCGCAAGTTTGAGATGATCACATCACTCCTGAATGACAAAGATCTAACTGAGTTTATCGAGGTCTCTTTTAACAAGTGATAATAAAGCTTTATAGCTGCCCACAGCTTAATATTTTTTCTTGCACTACATATGTTCACTTTTTGTCCTCAGATTTTTTCAGTCTCCATCTGTTATTTCCCCTTTGAAGCACTTTAGTTACCATGGAAATGATGATGTAATCAGTCTGGGTGGAGCCTAGGGCAGTGTAAAGTCAATTTTCTATAAGAAGTGGCTTGCATTGTACAAAATTGATTGGGAAAAATGCAGCAGTTCATACCCTCACCTTTCATGCCCATGCATGTACCAGAAATATTTCCATATGCACACGCCTACATCCGGGTGTATGAAGCTGTGCATGTAACATGCATGTTCCCTACGTGTTTGACATTTGCATATATTACATCCCTGCTCTACTGGACAAAGACCCTTTGGTCTGCAATCTGTCCATCATTTCTGATGTCTGACAGTCTCCAAGGGCAGGTTGGCTTCTGTTTGGGCAGAGCTTCTTCTGAGGAAGCTTTGATTGTCATTTGGGTCAACCAGGGTGGAAGGCTTGTTCCCAAGAAGGTGTTAATCTTACATTGTTATTGCTATCAGGAATAACGGGAGGTGTTAATGTGAGCAGAGAGCCTGTCATATGGCCTTTGATGTCAGGTGACGTGTAGAGTATATCACTTTCCTCATCTCCTGGAAGGTGTCTTTTACCTTCAGGGTAGTCCAAATTTGGGAACTCCATAGCTAAGAGTCTGAGCTACTGCAGTTTGAACAAAGCCTGGTGAGTCTATAACACTCATGTCCCGTGTGGATTAAGCCTCTACAGAGTGAGCACAGACACGCACCATTTAATTCATGTTCATCAAGTTGTACAGGCCTGCAGAGAGAGCTGGTTTCTTGGCAAGGTGCATTTCCAACCTTTTACAGGTTTATGGATTGGACCCAAGCCCTCTTCAAAATCAACTGGCATCTGATGCGGAGCAGGACATTACCGTTGTTCTCTCTCATTGATATCAACCCCTCAAGACATGGGCAGCCACTCTCGGCCCAGACTGTTTCGGGAGTGAGTCATGAACAGGCATATGCTGGAGCCCGATCGGAAAAGAAAGCTCCAAAATATCTGGGGAGACAGTGCCAAAAAAAAATGGAGACATTGCCAAAAATAATATCCTGTGCTGAGTACCTGAAAGCATCTGGGGATCTAATAGCACACCCTAGGGCTAGGTACAGACATTCAAAAAGCCTGAGCCAGAATCCATTTAAATAATGTGGTTTTCTGTAAGCAGCGTAGTTTAGATCGGTAGTGAACTGAACACACATTCACCCTTTGGAGGGGTGCACAATCCTAGACCAGGTTTTAAACCAGTCTGTGTGAGCCGACGTGCTGTTCTGTTCTGGGTACAGACGCATATATATATATATATATAAACATAAGGTCCCTATAACCTTGATTCCAGATCAACTTTCCTTTTTTGTAGTTATTTTGAAGTTTTTGTTTTTGGTGAAGCATGCATACAGAAAATGGGGTTCTACTCTTATTTTACCTAGTGGATGCCTAAAGTAACCCTATTCAAGTCAGTGGATCCATGTTCGAGATTTTCACAATGGGTTTTGGGTCTTGCCTCTCCCAGGCTGGACGCATGCTCAAGCAAACACTTTGCTTACTTCACAATGTGCACATCCCTTATACATTATAAGAAGAATCTCACCAAGGTGACAGGTGGAAACACAGGGGCTTATAATATTTATCTATCTGTTTTTCTAAAGTTGTTTTTTTTTATACTTATGTCATCCAGCAAGGCCGTATGAGGGCTCCTTCTATATTAAAATCCATAATACAGACATTAGCAAACTTCATGCAATCACCATCTCTTCTTCCACTGGGAGAAACTCCGAGTCTGGGTACAGGAGGTCTCTGTTTGGGTCCTGGGGTGTTTCATCTGGTTTGTGCACCACAGGGAGTGTCAAGGTTGTGAGCGTTACAGTGCTTAAAACCAAACCTTCTTGCTGCCCACTTTTCACAATCTTTGCAATCTGTAGCATTACCAAAGTTGAACAACAAAGTGGTTTCTAGATTGAAATGTGGCCTTTAGGACTCTTGCTTTTTGTTCCCTTACTAGCTTGCAGTGTTAGTTGTAGAAACACCTGGTTTTCCAGGCAAAAATCAAACCGAACCAAACCAAAATTTCAGGCTGATCTGCAAATGAAAACCAAACTGAGGAATTTAAAAAGAAATTGTTCCAAGTCCAATAAAATGATTTGGCTTCTCTTTCTCACCGTTTCTTAAATTTAGATACACTTCAAAGTGAATCATAGACTCACAGAAGAGTGGGGCTGGAAGGGATCTCAGCAGGTCACCTAGTCCAACCCCCTGGTCAAGGTAGGACCCTCTCTAACAAAACCATCCTGGAGAGTATTTGTCTCTAAAAACTTGCAATGCAAAGTTAAGGTCCTACCACCTCTATGCGTAGCCTCTTCCACTGCTTAAACAGCATGATACTCAGAAAATTCTTCCTACTATCTAACCTAAATTTCCCCAGTTGCAGTTTAGGACCATTGTTTTTGTCCAGTCCCAGGCAACTACAGGGAATAGTAGTATAACTTTCTTTTTTAAACCCCGCTTCTGATCTTTAAATATTGTTATCATTTCCCCCCTCAATCTTCCCCTTTCCAGACTAAATCATCCTAGTTCTTGCAGCCTTGCCTCATAAGTCATGCTTCCCGGGCCTCTAGTCATTTTTGTTGCTCTCTGGTGTACTCTTCTTAATTTGTTCACATCTCGTTTGAAGTGTGGTGCCCAAAACTCCAATAAAAAGTCAAAACATTTGATTCAGAGAATGTTGAAACAATATGTTCATATTTTTCAGGATTGTTTTTTTTTTTTTCCATCCGTAGCAATTGAATGAATTTGTCACAGATTTGAAAGTAGCTTCAGTTGACCTGAATATATTAATTTTTCAGTGAGTAAAATATTTGAATGAAAACATTTCACCCAGTACTTGTTAGGACCAAACTAGCCTTGAAATCCCGCTGGGTGCCGGTGGAAAGACTGGTGCACAGACAGCAGTTTTAACCAGGGAGCAAGTGGGCACAAGTGTTTTATACCTGCTGGAGCCCATGCATAGTCTTCATCTTCATCTTCAAAGTCAATGAAGAACTATAATCCACCTTGGAGGTAGCAAATATGTGGAACCCAAGGGCTGTGTCCTCATTTGAGAGGAAGTTGCCGAGTTTACCGTTCAGTGGGTGTAAAAGAAAGACATATTTAGAGATCGACTCTCCCCCCAACCTCTCAACTTGGTAAGGAGTCAAACAAGACCCCAAGGTCTTGCACCATTTCACTAGCATTTTTTACTCACATAACACAGATGCTTGCACCAGTATCACGTCACTGACAGCACTGAGACAAGAATTAGATCCAGTCTAACAAATATCCTTATTACATAGATTTCTATATAATGCTACAATTAATATTGCGAATATAAAAATCTAAGTGCAAGGAGTTGGAAAGATGAAGTAAAACATTGTTTTAATTTATGAGTATAATTTGATATTTTTCCAGTGAAAATTGTGTCAAAACAGATGTTACTGTGATTTTTATTTATTGATTTACTTTAATGACGCTGTGTTTTTGGAAGGAAACACCTTCCATTGACAATTTGTGCTCTCCTATTTAGACTGTAAATCCTTTGAAATGGGAACTCTCTTTCACTGTGCCTGCACAGCATGGAGCACCAAAGGGCCCAAGCGTCTCTTTGCCCTAATAAAAATAAATCATTGCACAACAGAATGGCTGGGATGACCATTTCAGGACACAGACAATTTCATCTGCTTGCCTGAAGCCAGGTTATTACATTCCTCGGCTCATGTTTGACTACCAAAGTACGTGGCATATTATGCCCGAAAGGCTCAGCTTGTTGGAGGCCATACTCCTTTTAAAATTGGCCCTCCAGGGTCCCAGTGGAAGCTACCATGCACAATGTACTTTGCAATATCGGACAGTCTTTGGAGTCAGGACTCGTGGAAGAGGTGATATCTCTTATTCAACCAACTAGATTTTTGCGCAAAAAATATAAAAATCTTTAATTACAAGCTTTTGGGCACAAATACCCTTCTTTAGGCATAGAAGAAAAGATGATAAAAGTTCTCCTATTGTAAAAGTGTATTTCTACCCAGGAAAACTTTTATCATCTTTTCTCCTATGCCTGAAGAAGGGTGTTTGTGCCTGAAAGCTTGCAATTAAAGCCATTTTATTTTTTCTGCAAAAATCTAGTTGGTTTAATAAAAGATAGCAATTCTGCCATGAGTCCTGATTCCTTTTGCCTCCAGACCAATATAGATACAACCTGGATATCTGACCCCTTTGGCTGTACTTTAATGGAAGTAAAAAATCTTTGCAAAATACTGTGTCTAAACATGCCCTAGCTCTCTAATGTCTAGGCTGCGACTCGTTTGTCCTTAGAGGCTATCTGGAGCCAGCCCTAAGCATCACTGTTTTACCATCATTATTTGCATTACCATCCGGCCTAACGATGCCAACCGCCAGGGTGGTTCCATTGTGCTGGGTGATGTAGAAACACAGGAGACAATCCTTGCTCTGGACAGTTTGCAACCTGGGCACACAAGTCAGATGAAAAGCGGGAAAAAAAGAGCATCATGACCTACATCTTACAAGACATGAATCGACTGGCCCAAGGATTCCTAGAAAGCCTTTTGCCAAGCTTGGAGCTGGACCTGGATGTCCAGAACCACTAGCAGAAATATAAACCTTCCCCTTAACTTCCCCAGATATACTGCAAATCTCTCCCAATGGCCTGTAACAGTGCTGCCAATCAGAGCAGACAAGACCAAACAGATCCTTAAGGTTCATTTTCAAATGCTTGCAAAAGTCATTTCAGGGCGATATTCTTGCATGCCACATGCATGTGTTATGAAGCTGGAAAAGGTGATATAAACCAAAATAAAAGACAATACCCCGAGGGTTACCAATGCTGGACTCACTCTCAGTCAGGTTCACGCTCACAGACGTCACTGCCTTCTCAGTGTACATCCCCCACCTCGACTCTGAACTATTTTTTTGGCCAAGTCCTTGACCCCAGGTGACCCAGCTCCTTCTACCGCTTGGCCAATGCCATGCAGAGGAACAGAAGAGGGAAGATGATATCCTGCTACATGTTTCTCATAGTTGAGAATAGGGAGAGTAATTACTGAGGATGGACCAAGAGTAATGAGATGGAAAGTTTAGACTGAGAGTTCAGATAAAATTACTAACAATACTTTCTTTTAGACAGAGAGATGTATTAAGTCTCAATTACTGACATTGTGAACTATTAGTTCTAAAGTTACTGACAGCAATACATCTCTTGGGGTTGCCAAATCATCTCTCAAAGAAGCTGGTGAAATCCTGATCACAAGGGACATTTAAAACTGAATTGGACTAACTACGAGGAAGCATAGTACAGGGGCTAATCACATGTTGGTGGGAGGGAGGATGGGAAACAGATGAGATGGGCAGCTTACGTATCATTCATAAGCTATTTTTCACTGGACCATTATGTCCAATAAGAACTACATTTTGGCAGGGGCCTGGGCCAAATCTGCTGACATATTCAAGTGATTTAGAAGTGCAAATCCTATTTACAAAAGCAACTTGGATGTCTGGGGCCCTGAAAGGTTTTCATAGGAGAACTGTGCCCCTAAAGCCAAGATCTTTTGAGCACTTTTTGCCATTGATATGGGCCCAAGATGCTTTTCAAAACCAAAAATCTGTAAGTTACTTCACTGTTTGGAAAAAAAAAAACAAAACACACCCGAAAAAGACAACCCTGACAACATATACAGAAGATGAGTTAACTTATGTCACCACCAAATGTAAAAATCTTACAGGCAAGCAAGCATCCTACTCTGAATCTTCATGTAACTGCCATGAGCCTGAATGCTATAGAAATCCAGCACATCAAGGGTATTATTGCAATTTGCATAAGTAGAAAATACAGCGATTAAAAGTTATCAAAGAAAGCTATCGCTCAGTTGTCAGCTCCACAAGCAGATTCCAGTGATGTCTTCCCAGCTACTTCATAATAATCTCCATAAGTTCTTGCTAAGGGCTGCATTGAAGTAACCTGTCATTTACTCTGTCTTTCACCAATTCATCTCAAAGAGATGCGCCAGCTGTGATCACTTGGAGTCGGAGCGACAGCGTTTCAAGGCATTGCTACAGATGCAGCCAGAATGTACAATGCAGAGACACTCAGAGCCCTAGGAGAGCCGCGGAAAGGCTGGATCTGTCCTGCCCACGCCCTCTTACTGGCGCTGCAGGGAAAATAAGACTCTAAAACCTAGGAACTCGTGCTCTCATTTACTTTTCATATGCAAAGCAGAGATATGCATCACGACCGTTAGGGATGGATCAATATCGCGCGTACTTCTCTTTTCCCCTTTGTCCAAATAGCAACTGCCTATGTGGCCCGACTCTTTTCCTTTCTCATTGCTGATTATGCTAAACACTGACCTGGGAATAAATCCAGTAACAAGCCAGCGGAAAAAAAGCAAGGAGTCAGAACTCCTGGTTGATATTGGCAGCTCTGATACTTTCCTGTTTTGTGAGCAAGTCACTTAATCCTTCTGTGCTTCATTTCCCCAGTGGTAAAGTGGCGATTATACCCACCTCAACCAGGCATTAAGAAGCTCAGTTAATCAACCCTTGAAAAAGTTCTTTGAAATCTATGGATGAAAGGCACCGTGGAGGTGAGATATAGCTGAACAATTACTGCTGCAGGTAGACTGCCACCAGCTAGGGAGGAGAATGAGAATGCAGCACCGGGGTCCCTCTCGGGTATCTATTTCTTCATCCCAGTTGCCCTCTCCTGACACCCGGGCTCCCAGATAGCTGGACTCTTATGCCCCACTAGATACTAGCTTTCTGATTTCATGATGGAAACATCTAACAAGCGGCGACTCCAAAGCCAAAATCCACACCGGTGCCTGTGGGTGCAACTCTATAGCAGTAAGTGGAATGGGACTGTCTAGTTCCAGACTAAATGCTGCCTTCCATGTCTGCCAAACCAAACTTTCTCTGCCTCCTACTGTAATTTTATTAATACCATTAATTTAATAAAAAACTAGGAAAGATGGACTGGCAGGGCCCTTAGGAAGTCTAATCCATCCACTTGCTCAAGCCCGGCTCGTTCCTGACTAAATGGTCCCAGTCAAGTTTGTCTAACCAGTTCTTCAAAATTTTGCAAACAGCCCTCTCGCACAACTTCCAGACATCATGCCCGAAACGTCAAAACTGCTCTGTTTGACACCACAGGTAAAGCAGGGGGACGGGGGCACTGGCAGGAAGTTGTTTGTTAAAATACGTTCAAGCTACCAACAGTTTGTAAGTGGGTTACGCCTGGAAGTGTTGCACCTCGGGTACTTGAGTGAGCTGTAAAAAGCAAGCCAACAGCAAAGAAAGTAGAAGAAAAGCACACGCGTGTGCGGTGTAGCACAATGGTGATGGGAGACCACGGATTGCTGTGATATTTGAGTGAACCTCCAGACACTTTCCCCAGTCCCTTGGAAATGGCAAAATTTTAATTCAGCTCTGTATGCAAACCTCTGTCTCAGGTGCTTATTAGGCTTCAGATATTGCCTTTCAAGCCTAAAAACATATATCCTCTGAAAGCTTATGACTTATGGAAGTGCTACCGTCTCTTCCTTACACGGGGAGGACCGGATCACAGACCGAGTTATGGATGCGCCTAGAGTACAAAGGAAGTCCATGGCAGAGCAGAGATCTAAATCCAAGTCTCTGGGCTGGAGGGTCAGGCTAAAGACCTAGCTGCTCTACCACGCTCCT
>JAGPOW010002514.1:59170837-59199097 GCA_030014935.1 Caiman crocodilus | reverse complement strand
CTCCTTACACGCAACTTCTGTGAGATCGCTAGCATAAATATAGACCGATGAATATTCACAGCAAGTCCCTTTCTCAGCAAAAGAAATGTATTCAATCCACAGTTTTACCAGTCTAAAACTCCAGAGAACGATTCAAGGGCTTTTCTAAGCTTTGATTTTTCTTCTGTGTTTTGGTTTCAGCTTGAACAAACATCAAGTTTCAAAAGAAAAAAAACTCAGCCATAACTGCGCAAATCTGGCTGCCTTCACAGCAAAACCCATGTGGGACCGCACGGAGGTCCAGAGTTAGACCAAGGCAAGCTCGCTGGCGAACCTGACAGGGGGAGTGGATTCTCAGCAAAACCCCAAACTCGACTGGCCTCTATTATCATTTTGAAAGCTTCACAGGGCTCTGATATTTACTCTGGCTCCCGTAGCTGCTGCGTCCAAACCTCAGAGGTGGTCCCAAACCACTCAGCTTGGATTTCAATCAAAATCCAAGTTTCCTCCAATGTATGGATCCAGGATTTCCACTTGGCCCATCTCAGAGATAAAGTTATCCAAGCAGTGTGGAACTGGATTCAAGACAAAGGTTCCCATCATTCAAGAGCGGATTTGAATGGGATTTCTCTTGTTTTTGTCCATTCCCATCACTCACAGAGGCTTCAGTGTTAGTATTAGAGTAGTGCTGACAAGTCCTGTACTGCTGGGCGTTAAGAGACAATCCTTGATCCTAAACATTTACAACCCATAGAGATTAGCCAGATGCAAGTAGCTGATTTCCTACTTTACCAATGGATTAAGTTGCTTTTAGTGTCACACAGGCAATATATTGCAGAGCTGGGAACTGAACCCAAGGCTATGCCTACATCACAGCACAGCCGCCGCACTGAGCCATTGCGTTCCACCCAGTCACTCCTAATTTCCTCACCTCTTCCCTGAAAATGAGGCAATGGGAAATGCCCCTAAACTAAAGCCAGAAACCTAAGTCTTAAGCATTTTGCCAGGAAGTCCCAATTGCCTCCTGTTTGAGGTTGCCACGAACAAAAAGAGAGCCAGGGGTAGGGGTTATTGCGAGCCGGAGCCATGTGGCTGCAGTGCAGATGCACTCAAAGCGTCCCGAGTCCCTATGCCACGCTTTAACCACTGGAGGAAAGGAGGGGAGATGATATTGGAAATGGGGATTTAGCTCTGAGCCACTCGTGGGAAACAGAGCAAAGGGTTTTTTTCTGGATGGAGACCCCTTAGGGGAAGGCCATCGTTTCTGTTAGAGACACATAATGCACCCCGGGCAATGTTTTCAACTGCAGCACGTATGGAAGCCAAATTCCTAAAGGCCTCCCTGAATTTGAAGCCTAGACCTTTTCAGGGAGTCAGGATCACGACCCCATTTTTGCGACAGACTGTTTTGCTTGCAGCAGCACACTTGGCCACCCGTGGCGTGTCACCGAGCACTTTGGAGAGCGCTGGGCACTTGTACCGTGATTAGCAATTTCCACTGGTATCTCCTTCCACTGGCTCTGGCTTGATTTGACCTTGTCTCAGGTAAATAAAGGGAGCAGAGTGGAGATGGCCTTTGCCCCACTAATTAATCACTTGCTTCTGTTAACTATTGCTCTGTCAACATTATTAAGTGACAGCCTCCAAGGGTAAATAGGGTGCTGTGTAAAGAAGCTTAGAATGCCATCTGTCCTTACCTTGCTACGGCTCCTTTGCCCTTTGGCGCTGATCCCTTAGTCTTATTGCTTTTTTTTTTTTGCAGAGAGAGATTTGTATTTAATATTATTGTAATACACAGCTGGCCAATTCTGCCTGGGAAAGGAGAATGTTTAAAGGCTCTTTCGGAGCTCGCAAACTGAGCACACGGTAAGCGTCCCCCTGTTTATCTTACAGTGATCAGCTCAGAGCAGCTGGGAAAAAAATTGTGGCATATACAGAGCAATTAGTTCATGGCTGCTTGAATATTAGAGGGAACAGTTTACTCATACAAGCCCTTACCAGTAGGTATTACTGTGGATGACAAAAAAATAAATACAAATCCTTCCAAAAACAGGCCCTGGGAATAACCAACTGCGTGTTCCCACCTGGTGCTGCTGCTTCTGGGACAGACCAGTTTATCTGTCACCCAGTCTGTTTTCCCTGTATGCAAAGAGCTTACAAAACCATTTGCTCCAGGTGACGTTGAGCTTAGCTAAAAAGAATAAGAAAGGAAAAAGAAGGAAAACCAGATAAAATGGCTCGCTGAGATCAAGATCCAGGGGAGAGAGGAGGATGGCGTGTGAAGAAGTTGCTGCTCTAGCTGCACAGGGGAGGCAGGTTCTGCTCTTCATTGTGGATTTGATGCTTATTCATACTTACAAGTAAAAATTGGGGCCAGGGACTGATACAGCGAACACCTTGCTCCCCCTGTTCTTCTACTGACTGCTGCAGCAGCACATGAGGATGGAGGGGCTCTTCGGTGAGAATTAAGGACGTCTCGGTCTCGTCCTTCCTTAGGACTTGTACTGCCTTTTCCCATTTTATCCCTCTTCATGCCCCACAGCCTCCTGGCCCCACTGTCTACACTCTTACTAGAATAACCACATCCCCTTCTGAGCAGGTGAAGCTAATCAGGCCATCCCCAACCCGCTGTAAGCAAGCCGCATACTAAGACTTCTCAGAGTCCCTGCAGTTAAAAGCAGTTACAGATGGGCTCTAGGCCTGTGTAACATAGAGCACGTGCCCTGGCCCTACATTTTCCTGGTTGTCCATATGGTTTCCGTAGGGTACGCCCCAAGTCAGATACTCTCATGTCCACCTACTTCAGCTGCTGTATAATTTGGGAAGAGTCACTTGGTACAAGAGTGAGGAAACAATGGCAAGAATGCTTCTCAGGATGTTCACCTAAATGAATCTGGATTATTATTAAAGCACTGATGATCATTTGCCTTGTGTAACAGAGGACACGCAAATGAAGATGGTCCTGCCTTGATGTTTGTGCTCATTTCCATGAGCTTTTGCCCAGCTGAACTCAATGAACAAAAATGCTCCTAAAAAGCAAATCCGAAACACCAATGCAGAAATACTTCTTGTAGGTAATGTTGTACCCTTGTATAAGAGCCCACTGGTGGCCAGTGGCTTCTTCTGGAATCAAGATGTTTCTTTAGGCCTAAAATCAAGCCAGAGAATATCACCCCGAGACCAATTTCCAAGCTGTATAAGCAGTTGCAATATTCAAAATTCACACGCTGTTGGTTAATTAACCAAGTGATCCAATTAGAAAACACAGAGCCTACCAGGTGACTTGTATAAATACCAGCTGCAGCGTTTACTTTGAAGGCTGAGCAGTGATTATTCTCCCTGAACTCTATGTGAGCTATTCATTAGTTCGCAGGTTATTTCCAATCATGAATGCAATTGAGAATGTTGTGTTTGGCTCATTTTCACGAGTAGAAAAAAAACCCCCAAAAACTGAAAACCAACTGTCCAGTCTAAATGAACTCAGCACAATCAATGTCTTGCAATGCCTGGGGCTACTGTCCCTTTCCATGCAAGGCTTTTGGCTCATGGCTTCTTTTTTAACTGGTCTATTTAATTTGTTGCAAACTATAAGAACTTGGAAGAACATTTTTGAAAATAGGCTGACAAAGGAATTCAAGTTGCTCCATTTCTGGCAACTAGTTATGCAGCAACATTTAGTAAATGTATGTGCACCAGCTGCAGCACTCCAGTGTGTTTCTTGAGCATCATGCTCTTTACATCCTGCTGAAGTGTCTCTGGCAAGCACTGCCGCTCAGGCAGGAGGCTGCCATAATGCACTTAAGCCAGGGCTAATAAATGGTGACTGACATTTACATACCACCTTTCACCCTCCAAATCCCACCGCACCTGACAAATTGTACGAACGGATTACAAGCAGTGGGCTAGGTTCTGCCCCCTGGCACATCAAGGTATATCTTGAGGGCAGGATTTACACATGTGCAACAGAGAGCAGGATATGGTCTTATTAACCTGGCCATATCTTCAGAAGACAAAAAAAAAGTGACAAATAATTTATCCAACCCGGAGAATTTTGGTAGGCAGCATGTAATTGCCCAGCAGTCATTTAGCCAGGATACTGGACCTAAAAGCTATAAAAATCACCCAGGCAAATAATAGTTTGAAGCTATGAAGTTTCTTACCTTCCATTACGTGTAACGTCATCTTAAAAGACACAAGGCCCTACAAGTTGCTAAGCCTCCTGTTTCCCCCTGTAATCAGCAGATGTTGAAGGTGGTTAAGGATTTAGCCTTTTTTATTACTTGTGTTAATGTGTTAATTGTATGGCAATGCACCTGGGAGCTCCAATTATTTGACAGTAGGAGAAACCCCCCTGTGCCCCCCGCCTTGCTAGATACCTTTAAACACAATTTTGCTATGTGGCAAAAATGCTTTCCTTCCTTACGTGCTGAGTAGAGCTGGTGTCAAGTTTGCAGAGATACCCCATAAAGTTTGTAATGCCCATTGCATCGCGTTGTGTCAAAACACTTTTGCATCTTCTGCAGTTATTGCTAGCTTGTGCTTGATTAGCCACTGTAGCCCCAGTGCTAGAAAAAGGATCAGCGCTGGAAGGCCATGGATGGTTGTGTGAAGTGTCACATAGAAGTAGCTGCACACAACAGCAGTGCCTACAAACAAGCTGTGCAGCTCACATGGGCTAACGCTCGATTCAGAAGGGATGTAACCACATTTGTATGGTGCTATGGGCAGGCTAATGATCATTGCTGCCTCTGGCAGTGCTAATTAGCCTATCTCCAATGTTGCCCGGTTGTCTTCCTTCTGGCTGGGGATGCGGCCCGTATGCAGTGGGGCAGCACGTTTGGTGTGCACTTAGCATGCCTGTCACTTTATGAGGAGAGGCTGTGGGAGGAGCAGCCTGCAAGTGTGGCAGGGGCCAATTATAGAGAGTCACGTGATCAGAAGGAGGCTGGGCTTGAGTCATATAAGCCCAGATCCTGAGCTGGTAGGTAGTTGAGTCCTAGCAGCCAAGGAGGGAGGAGCTCCTGGTAGTAGGGCTCCTAGCAGGACAGATGAGCTGGAGTAGGTAGTACGGAGCCTGGGAACAGCAGTGGGTGAGCAAAATTTGGGAGCCCGTAGAGGGGCAGACAGCCAGAGGGCCCACAGGTTGGTAGCCCAGGTGGGGTGGTTTTCAGCCAGATCTGGGAGCCTGGCCCAGGAGACATGCTGGAGGTTGAGCAGAGGGCCACAGCTAAAAACTGACAAGACTGGAGGAGCCCAGGAGCTTCACCTGGCAAGGGCCTAGAGAGGGGCCAAAAACCAGGGGTCACAGCCAGGGACTGCAAGGGCCAAGGAGCCCATAGCCCAAGGGAATGAGGACTGGGACTGGGAGGAAATTTAAAAAACTTCCCAGGATGCCCTCTGGGACGCTGAGTGGCCTTCTGAAGACAGAAGATGACAAACCTTGTGAAGCAGGAAAACAGTACTACTTTGGATGTACCATGCAGCTCTGCTTCTTATTGACCTCTGGATCTTCTCATTTCTTCTCCATTTCCCTTTGGCAACATACTTCATCCCACCTCTCCCTGCTTGGCTTTTTCTTTAATTCTGACCGAGTTAAACATTGTCAAATTTTCAATTCCTCATTTGGAGACGGGGGGACACACTGCACTCTCCCAGCCTCGGCACACAAGTCCAGTTCTTGCTGCCACTAATAACAGGTTACTCCTATGGCTTCATTTCCATAAGAACAGCCTTTTTTCTTCTTTAGAAAAAAAAAAAAATCCCTCTTCTCCTAGCATTTTGAGAAATGAATACTCTTCCCTAACAAACATGGTGAAACATTAAATGTGTTCACATGCTTGAAATACAGCCAATAAATGAAGAACCACACTCTGCCCTTAGATAAGCAAGCACAGCTGTTGGTGAAGTCATCAAGGAACCAGACTGAACCTTAAGTAACACATCAGCTTTTGTACATCCACAATTTTTTTTATTATTATTATTATTATTTTTCCATTTACACATACTGAACTACTGTGGGAATGCGCTGTCCTTCTCAAACACAAGACAAAAGAAGAGCAGCCTGAATATTCACATGCTGGACAACTGGAAGACGCAACAAGCAGCCGATTTCAAAATGGCTCGTGAAGGGCTGCAGCTGCTTTGCTCTGCCAGATTTCAAGGTTTAATTGTAGAAAGGTATGCTGGGAAAAAAATCCCTATAAAACGGCTCTCCCAGGTGGGTAGAAAGTGATGTGACTGGGATCAAAAGAGTTTGCTTTTGGGCAAAGATCTGCAGGCGTACATTGTGTATGTTAGCTATGATGTAGCCCAATGATTCTCAACCTGGCTGCTGTGGCACCCTGGGGTGCCTCGCGATCCTTTCAAGGGTGCTGTGGGGTGCCACACAAAGTTAGCATTGCTAGGTTTGCAACCATCCTTCACCAGATAAACCCAGAGAGTTCAAATAGCAATTCATAGCATCAAAGTCACGCTGCCCTGTTCTGGTCTTTCCAAGTTTTCTCCAGCAAAAGACTCGCTCTGCCATTTTTCTGTAGTCAAAAAAAATGAGGGAAAATGAAAACCTGGCATTTGTGGGAGAGAGCTGGAGCCTAACAAGGTGCGTCTCCAGCCTAAAAAGTTCGAGAGCCACTGGTCTAGCCACCTTTTCAAAGTTGGGTAGCTGCATCTCTCCGGGTCAAAAATACACATCAGTTTAATATATGTCAATTTATATCAATTATAAATGTCATGCTCATGAATCAGATGTCCTCATGGGTAGGGACTGAGGGCTTTCAGTGACTTTTCGAACACAGATGCAAATCCTCTGTGCTACGGAGCTGAAGATCCAATTGGGAAAACCCTTTGGAGAAGTGGAGGGAGAGATCCGTGAATTTTACCTTCTTATTTAATTCACACGATGAGAAAACAGCCTCACCCAAGTCCAAAAGTGAAAAGCCATGATAATCTGCGCGTTTGGGGGACGCTATGCAAGAATCCCACCTGCTTCCTACTTGGTTTTAGCCACTTGTCATGCACTGGCAAGCAGAGGCGTAGCCAGACACCTCTGTGTCCTGCGCAGACGCATGATGCCCAGGGAAGAAGGAGCTGCCGAGGTGCTCAGCTGCTCGTGCCGTCGCGGCTGTTTTATCAATTGTATCAGCTTTATATTGTCATTTGCTGATTTTTAGCCCATAGGCTTCCAGCCTGTCTAACACTTTCCTCATGCTCTCCTAGCATCCTCCCAGATCTCCTTGAGCAGCTGAAACTAGGGGGATTTTCCCGTTGTTCTGCAAATCTAAGCTCGACTAACAGCTCAGTATAGAGCCCCCTCAAGCTTTGCCTGATATGGGAATGGTCTGCTCTTTCCATGCTCGCTCCTCCTTCAGCTACTGCTCTCTGGAACAATTTCTCAACATTGGCTGAGATCTTCTCCCCTTTAGCTGGATCAGCATTTCAGAATTTAAAGTACAAGGCCTTTGCGCCTTCTGCACCACAAACACGTCGTCCAGCCCATCTAAATGATCTCTGGCAGAGGCACTGGGATTGCTGCATTTTAATGTCCGGACCACATTGAACACTGGGCACTGTCTATGAAGCACTTCCACTTCTCTTCTCCTGGCACTGCCACCGCTGCAACATTTCAAAGGCACAGGCAAGCCAGGACTCGAAAGTCTCTTCCCCAGGTTTGGGAGGTGAGCCCCCAGAAAACACTCAGGCCTTCCTATAAGGGATCATCTCAGGATGGGGTTGCACCATTTCTGCCCCAGATGCAAGTCTCACACTTGGGGGGAGCTCAGGGTGGCAGAGAGGCCAGCAACCCTGGCATATCTTCAAGGGTTTTCCCCTCCTTCTGCAAAAGCTCTGATAGTCTCTCTAAGAACGCCGTGTCCTCAGTAGGAGCAGGATAAGGGGCTGCTCCCGAAAGCAGTTTGGGTCCATATCCCATTCTCCACTCCTTGGGAACTCTTTGAGGACTCCACCACCAGCTACTGCTCACAGAGGGCAGAAAAACCATTTCCCTTGCTCCTAAGCCTGAATTCATACACTTTGAAGTGCCTTAAATAGCTGGAGACAGTCTGCATGCGGCTCTGCACAGAGGCTCCAGTATATGCTCTGATATGTTTGTAACCAACACAGCCTTCTCCGGAGGGGTCTACATGCATCCCTTCACATCTTCCTGTATTTCACATAGTGCCCCATTTATAACATCTCCCTCAACAGCTCAGTAACTATTACTCAGTTGTTTGCAAGGGGTACTAACCCCGTAGATCCTGGATGAGCCCCCAAAATGTAACCTTTCAGCCAGGCCCTGGTGGGGAGAGGTCCAACTCTGCAGGGGGGCACAGGTTGGCTCAATCCTACACAAATCCTTTTTTACTTGGAGTCCTGAAAGAACAACTTCCCTACTGGCATCTGTCTGCATACCAAACTGAATATAAAAGATGGTTAAATGCAAAGGAAAATAAGTACATCTTAGCAAACACAACAACTATAAAGCACCCCGACTATTAAACAGCACCTCAAATATAAAATCATAGAAATGACGGCTGGAAGGGACCTCAGGAGGTCACATCTAATCCAACCCCCTGCTCAAAGCAGGACCAGCCCCAGCTAGATCATCTGCAACTAAGTTTTGTCTAGGTGGGTATTGAAAACCTCCCAGGATGGAGCTTCCCCCACCCTGGGGTAACCGGTTCCCTCCTGATGAGAAAATTACTTCTAGTATCTAACCTAAACTTCCCTTGCTGCATCTTGAGCCCGTTGCTCCTTGTTCTGTCATCTGCCACCACCGAGAACAGTCCAGCTCCATCCTCTTTCAAAACCCCCATTCAGATAGTTGAAGGCTGCTATTAAGTCTCCTCTCAGTCTCCTCTTCTCTAAACTAAATAAGTCCAGATCCCTCAGCCTCTCCTCAGAAGTCATGTCCCCCAGCCCCTGACCCATTTTTGTTGCCCACAGATGGACTCTCCCCAATGTGTCCACATCCTTTCTGTAGTGGGGGGCCCAAAACTGGACACAGTACTCCAGATGTGGTCTCACCAGTGCTGAATAAAGAATAATCACTTCCCCCAATCTGCCTGCAACGCACGTACCAGTGCAGTCCAGGGTGCCGTTATGCATTGCCACTGGTGGGGCCATTGCTACACATGATGCTTCAGGCGCTTTAATTAAAGTGCTCTTTCAGCTGCTCTAATTAAATCGCACCCCCTTCCCCCCGAATGTGTATAAATACCCTTTGAGCTTGCACACCAAATGAGGAGAGGCAAATTTTAAAATACTTACCGTCGATCACATGAGCAACCACCTGTATTAGCAGGGTTGCATTTGCACCCTTCACAAAGGCGGCACCCCGGGCTGCAGCTCTGGTCGTGCCAGTGCCCCTGGGCTATGCTACTGTTGGCAAGTTCGGAGCTAGAGTGGCCATGAAGGCTTGCCTTAGAAAAGACCGGGAAGGACTTGACATTTTTACTAGGGGAACTCACTATCCCAATCCCAACTGTTAAGTAACACAGACATCTTTACTAGGTGCAGCAACAATGTTACCCTATTGGGTGACTTCAGTCTCATTGGCACCTGAGGAAAATATGGGTCATTTTGAGTAAGGAAACACAGCAGAGAGAGAGGAACAAAATCATCAATAATTTTGCCTAGTTACAACGTACATTTCTTCAACTGAACCTGAAAAGGAAGTGGCTCCTCGGTTGTAAATATATGAACAAGCTGAAGGATAATAAATCAGTATTTTTTTTATTTTTTTTTTTTTAGCAAATATCCAAAATAAACTCAAACGATGGAAATTTCCATTTTGACATTGATATTAACTCATAAATCAAGGACAGGTTTAGTTGAATATCAACACCCCCACAAATGCCGTTGTCATTCACCGATTACATGCTGTAAAATAGGAGAAGACGCACTTCAATTGTTTATGCTAAAAAATGGGAATCAAGGCATCATACATTGAAATCTGATCACACAGCACCATATACCATAATCACAGAACTGATATGATAATTGTAACTAATAATGTAGAGGGCTGGAGTACTATGATGCTTTAATAGCACCGAATCACATAAAATTGGCAAATCTTTGTAAGATCAAACCTGCCCTCCTGACCCTCTAGCTTCTGCCAAATCTTTGACACTTTGCATCGTATTTAAAACAGTTGATTCATCAGCCCTCCTTCCCTATCAGAACTAGGTCAGCGATGGCTGCGTAGGGACTTCAAAGTGACTGTGGTGCTGGAGACCAAAGCATTTTTACTTCCTGTACTTGTCTGTGCTTTGCTCTGGTTAGCAAACTGTTACCCACCTCAGTGCTAGGCTGTGCCCTTCTATCCTGAAAGCCCTCTGGGAGGTCCGGTGGCAAAACCTAAAGCAGAACAAGGCAATAAAGCCTCTAGTCGCAGCAATGGGATTCTCCTGTGATAATGTCGCCCACTTCCCCTGGAGTGCAGAACTTGTAACTATTACACGACTTTCATTTTTACATATGTAAGGAAAATGCCTCGATTCCTACAAGCTGTCAGTTAATGTTACAATGCTTTAACAGAGCGGCGGTGAGTGTCACCCACTGCTTAAAATGCTAATGATCCTCCTCAGATGTGTGATCACAGAAGCCCATAAGCAGGGCTGTTTTCTACTCCCTGGTATTTTTAGCTTATAGCAAAGAGACTGTGTTGTGTACTTTTGATTTTCTGAAGCCTCCATTGAGTACCCAAGATGTACTAAAAAGAGAAGAAATTAAAGGCTCACCTCTAAACATTTATAAGTCATAATCAGAGGGAAAGGAAGAAATAAACCACCCTATGACAAAGGAAATAGGATGCACTGTGGAGGCAAAGATATGAAACATCAGCTTTATTTTAATCTTTCTCTTGCCGTGCCTAAGACCATGGAGCACTCAGATCTGTCTCTGAAGCTAGCTCGCGTGCTGTGCCATTGACAGGTTGAAACCAAGTTCCATTAAAATCTCAGAAACTATTTCCATGATTCAAATTGGTTGTGCAGCAGCCAACGTTACGCTCGCCTTATGTGCTGTTGGCTAGCAGGAGGAAAGTTCAGCAGAGGTGACTGCATTAAGGTTCAAGGAAACCAAACTGGACCCACAAACAAACACAACGGAAACCCAGCGTGTGTCTGTAGCTATTAAATAACCAGCTGCGATCTTGGTGCACTCAGACACCGCACAGCACAAAGCTGTAAGTCAGGACTTGGATTAGAGACCTCCAAGCAAAATTAAGGACATTGCAGGAAGATTTCCTCATTCATTGAGGGTTTTCTTCCTTCCGCCGCAATAATACAGATCCAGCATGCTGTTAGGGGGTATTGTGCTGTGACTGTGGGTGCCATCCTTCAGATGAGACACAGGCCTTAGAAATACCAGATCCATTGTGATTACTCTGTATGTCAAGGCAGATATTTACTATGAGACCAGTTATTTTATCCAATGCATGCTTCATGTAAAATACAGAAATAGCGCTGGGCATGAGGACAAAACCCCTGATTTCCTTCTTCCCATGTTGCAGTCCTGACTGTTAGGAAACAAGAATCATGCTATTTTTTCTTTTTAATGTTCTTGCTTTCTACTTCTCTCCCCTCTCTCCCATTGCTATGAATTCCTTGCCACATAGTTAGGCAAGGGTCTTTGAGTTGATGTGATATCTTTTATTAGACAAGCTGAGTAGTTGGAAACAACTTCTTACAAGCTTTTAGGTGCAATTGCCCTTCTTCAAGCATAGGAAGTTTCTGAACAGCATCAACTGGGCATCAAATTAGTTGGGCATCAAACTGCTCAGCCCGACCACAACTGGGCAGCACCAGATAGGCCTGTGTGAAGCAGATAGAATTTGCTTCAGATTTGGCCGATTCGGGGCACAGTGATTTGAATCATTGTCCCAAATCAATTTGGCCGAATCTGTTTTGGAGATTCAGCCGCTGCTGAATTTCTGACTCAAACAGGCTGCATCCCCTGCCCGCTCTCCCAGCTCTGCCAGTGGTTGCGCTGCCTGGCCCCAGCTCCCAGCTCTTGAAAAATTAAAAGCCCTGAACTCACGGGCCGCTGCCAGGCTGGGGAGCAAACCCTGCTGTCCCCCACTGTCCTGCACTGCATGGGGGGCTCTTTCTTGAGCATCCCCTGCCCACTGTCCCAGAGCCCACCCATGGTTGCCTTACCCACCCCAGCTCCCAGCTCTTCCGAAAAAAAAAAAAAGAGCCCTGACTCACTGGAACCTGCCAGGTGTGGGGGTGGGGGGGAGGAATCCCCACTGCCCCCCACTGCCCCGTGCTGCAGGGTGGGGAGCTCTGCCATGAATCCCCAGAAGCCATAAGGCTGCTGCAGAAACCAGTGAGTGTGGGGCTTTTTTTTTTTTTTTAAAGAGCCAGGAGCTGGTGCAGGCAGGGCAGGCATGGAGGAGGGATGGGCAAGCAGGTGGTGGATAGGGGATTGTGGCAGAGTCCCCCATGCAGCACGGGGCATTAGGGGCCAGCAGGGATTGTCTCCCCCTCCTCCCCCACCACCTGGCAGCAGCCAGTGAGTGGGAGTTTTTTTTTTTTCCTTATATAGGTGGGAGCTGAGGCCGGGTGGGGCAGCCATGTGGAGGGGGGAGGAGAGGAGGGGGTATTGGGGGGACTAGGCAAGATATGGGGCCTGGTATGGGTCCCCCCATGCTTCCCTTCCCCCTCCTCTAGCCCCACATCCTCCATCCCCTCCTTACTGGCATGGAGTCTGGGTTCAGCTCCCTGTGGCAGCAAGCGAGGATGACTGAATCTCTGAAGCTCTCTGAATCTTTTCCAAATTGATTCAGTGAGCTTCAAATTGATTTGGACCTTTTTAATGGTCTCCTTATTCAATTTGGATTTGGAGATTCAACTGCCAAATCAGGCCAAATCTCCTGCAAATCAAGTCAGCACCCAAAGCTTCGCATAGCCCTTGTACCGAACATGTGCAGACACACGACTCTGGGTACCTGGGAAGCTTTAAAGTAAAGGAGTAAGGTGCCTGTAGTCTGTAGACATCACTGAGTTTAGACAGCAACTGAGCTGCTGCAGTTCAGGATCATAGGTTTGGATATAGGTACCAAAATTCTGCCAAGGTCTGCCATGAATGGAGACAGTAAGGTGACTGAGAATGGGATTCATAAAAACCAGCAAGGAGCTACTAAACCAGCCAATAGGAAATGGGGAATAGGAGTGAGGGCACCCTATCTTCTAATCATAACATTAAAGAACCATAGAAATTTAGGGTTCAAACAGTCCTCAGGAGGTCATCTACTCCAACCCCATACTTAAAGGAGGACCATCTCCAACTAGATCAGCCCCGTTAAGGCTCTGTCTAGCCAGGAGTTAAAAACCTCCAAGGATGGAAATTCCACTGCCTCTACTTTACTACCCTCCTCATGAGAGAGGTTTTTATATTATTTAATATCTAACCTAAAATTCCCTTGCTGCAACTTAAGCTATTGTTCCTTGTTCTGTCATCTGCCCCCACTGAGAACAGTCCAGCTCCATCCTCTTTGGAATCACCCTGTAGGTACTTGAAGACTGGTATTAAATCCCCTCTCCGTCTTCTCTTCTCCAGGCTAAATAAGCCCACTCCCTTCAGTGTCTCCAGTCAGTATCTAAGTACTAGTGGCCATGTCTACATGTGCGGTAAATTGTGCAGTGACTGGCATTACTGCGCAGTACTATTGCCGTATATTTTCCCTGATTCTACTGTGCAGTAGCAATGAGCTACTGCAGACTTCCTCTTTTCTACTGTGTGGTATTGTTACCACACAGCTAGTGCCCGCCAACGCTACTGCACTGTAGCAAAGCTATGGCGCAGTAGCTTGTTGTTATTGTACCATAGCATCTTGTGTAGCCGTGCCTACTATCTAGTATATAATACCAGATTTAGTATCTAAGCCAGAACATCCTTTCCTTGTGAAAACCAGAGAAATAACTTCCTAAAACTGCCCAGACTTGCTATCTACATCTTCCCTGGTTGACCGAATCAGTGTGCGATATAGTTAATGATTCACTTTTTCTTATTCTGATCCAGAAATTACTGTTTAGCACAGAATCATAGACTCATAGTTATGCAGAGTGAAACAGCCTTGACTAGAGAGCTCTGAGTTCAAAGCCCTGCTCCACATCAGACGAATAGCAATTTGAAAACAAGTTATCTTATAGGTTACTTCCTTAATTTTTTGGCTACTGGGTAGCAACACATAGAGCTAGTCAACTTTTGCAGAAAAGCCTTTCCCTGTTTATCTCTTGTTCACGACCTGATCCACTGGGCATGGTCTGGACACACTATAGGACCCCATAGGTGAGAAAGCCAGGGGAGATTACTTTTGAGAGTGCCTCTACAGGTTGTGTACTGAACTCCTTGCTGGCACCTGGACTTGGATGCTTTAGCATGTATCCACTGGCAAAAACATAGCTACCTACAGGATATGGTAATAGCCTAGTAGAGGTCTTCAGGGTCTTAGTGGGTGCATCTATACAAGACTATTTATTGCACAGTAGCATAGTTTACTTTGCAGTAAGTATGTGTGTCTACATGTGCACTACTTACTGCACAGTAAACCTCATGAATAAATTTGCTACCTGCAAATACAAGTAGCAAATATACTTGTGAATACGTACTGTGCAGTAGCACTCATGTAGACACTTGACCAGGAGCAAATCTGCTCCCTGTACTTGGGAGCTGCCTGCTGCTGGGGTGGCCTCCCCTACCACAGCCTGGGCAGGTACTATGTTCCCCTGCCCCAGCAACAGGAAGCTCCAAGCCCTCCAAACAGAGATTGTGATTGGGGAGCAGGGGCGGGGACATTCTTATCTCCCAGGCCCCACTTCACTATCACAATCAGGGAGCGGGGGACTGTGAGATCCTAGATATAAGTTTGCTCACGTATCTGCTTTGTCAAAAGCTAAACAACTCCACAGTCACAGGGTTCTGGCTGAGAGATCCTTATCCTTGTAAGGATCTCCCAGCACTGGCCTCGCAGTTGTGGGAGCTCTCTGATGGTGGGGGCTAGAGAAAAGGGTCCCTGCCCAGCTCTGTGATGGTGAACTGGGTGGGGACAGGCTGGAGATCTTGTTCTCCACCCAGCTGAGTGATCCTGGAGCTGAGCAAGGAACAGCCCCCCAGCCCCCACCCTGTGATCATAGAGCAGAGGTTGGGAACTGTCTTGGTCAGAGGCAGGTCCCAGCCCCATGCCTCATTTGGGTGATTGAGGCATGGAATTTGGAAAGAGCTGCAGGGGTTGGGTAAGTCCAGCTCCCTGCACTAATCTATTGGTGGGGCAGCTAGCTGCCCCCATGGCAAATTGAGCAGCTCCTCCCCTGCAGTTCTTTCCAAGTCTCCTGCCCCAAATCTGGGAACCAGGACCAGCTGTCTCTTGGTCCAGTGCTCCCTACCAGGCCCGGGATAGTACCATGGGGGAGCCTAGATCTCCCTCTGGTGGTGGCCCGAGCCCATAGCAAGGCCCCAGCAAGTGTAAGCAGTTTACTGCCATTAGCAGCAAATCTGCTCCCGCTTCCCTGTATGTATGGACGCCTGCCTGGGATTATTTACCCACAAGTAGTTCACTTGTGAGTAAAATGCTCCCAGATCTAATGCACATGTAGAAACACTCTGTGGTGCTTAAATGGTGGACTTCAGCCCTTTGTGTATGCAGCCCTTTTCATGTAATAGAATACAGAATCATTTTCAGGCTGTCTCCTGTTTCCCTGGTGAAATTATTGAGCATCCAGTATATTTCACCTTTATTGTTTAGGAAAAGAGGTGATAAAAGAAAGTAGTCTAGTTCTTAGCACTTTATAGTGTCATTTCAATGAAGTTAGATGTTAACTACTTGCATGAAACACTTTTTAATGGAACACACTCTTTCTAGATGAGAGAGAATATGCTGCTCACTGCTACTTTATACTTCTTTATTTCCCCGAGGCTCCATCTGCACTACAACCATAATTGAATCTGAGGACTCAGTTACTACAAGTTTGTCATCTAACTCACTTACAACCTGGTTAAAAGTTCTAATGTTGATGGGACTTAACCAAATCCCCTAGATCAGGTTAAACCTTGGAGAGCATGTTAATATATCGGGCAGTCAAGAGTTTCAGCCTAGTCAGGAGGACTGCTTAGGGTCCATTAAATGACAACTTTTAACTGTGTTGAACATGATTCCCTGCTTCAGGTTGGCTGTCAGAAGTCTACACGTTGGAAGTTTTGAATTGGATTCATGTTAATATTCATTTGAAGGAAATAAAAGCTGCAGTCTCAGGTTCTCAGTGGAAAAATCATGTGCACTTGTAACAAGGAGCCAGTGACTCCAGTTACTTTAGGAGGAGAGCAGGCTGGCCAAAGCAGAAACTCCCATGTGTGGCTAGGAAGCCACATAGCAGGAAGGGGTGGAGCTTCGGGGTTCATAAGCCCAGTACTTGAGATAAAGCAGTTAGTCTGGCCCTGCGTGCTGCAGGGAAAGGAGCTCCAATGAGAGCTGGCTGCCAGAGATGCACTGGCAGGCATCTGTGCCATCCCAAGAGCATGAAAGAGAGAGCTAAGGGGGACTTATGGCTGGTGGGGGTGCCTGAAGGTTGTTTCAAAAATTCTTAAGACTAGGTTAGACACAGATTCACACAGATTTACAGAAGTTTAAGGGCTAGAAGTGATCTCATGAGATCATCAGGTTCCGCTCCCCTCCCTGCTTTGAATAGGAAAGACTGCTGGGATCAAAGCAAAACACTTCTCTAGGATGGGTTAGGCAGGGGATGATCCTGCCTGCAGCAGGGAGTTGGGTCAGATGACTTCCTGATGCCCCTTCCATGCCTCCGATCCTGTGATTCTACGTTGGTTTATGGGCCGGATCTGGAAAGCTCTGCTCCAACTCCAAACTTTCTCAAAGCGTAAGGGTGTTTAGATCCAGGATTCTTCACAGAGATAAGACAAACCCTTGAAAGTCTGCCTATGTGTCTAGTTTGTCAAAAGTTAAAAAGAAGTACCATCACATTCAGTACTCTAGCTAGGGTTAATTCTAAACTTCATTTGTCAGTGCTATTACCTCTTTTGTTACAAATAATTTGTCAATGCAGTGATGTAGCAAGGGTGGGGAGAGTGGGGTAGGGCGAGGTGAGTGGGGCGACCGCTCTGGGTGCCAAAGTGAAGGGGATCCAACAGGTGCTGCCCAGCTGGGCAGGTGTGGCATGGAGCCGTGAACACCTCGTTTGTGGGGGCGAGAGGAGAGGGGGGCACAGGGACAAGGGGAGGGTGGCTCCTACTGCTGCTTGCAATCTTGGGCAAACATGGGGGGGCACATGCCCCCCAGACCTATGTGTGGGGCAAGGGTATGCTGCCACTGTGGGTTTTGCCACAGGCACCAAACTTTTTTTGCCACGGCACTGTGTCAATGGTTTGATTTTCACTGGTTCAGAGCAACCACTGTCCCCATGGGTTTCACTCGCAGTTCTAGGTTCCCAGTAATAATAAATATCAGCCTCTAAAAGGCTACATTGTTCTACCACGTCACCTTTTCCAGCAGTTCTCAGCAACCCAGCTGTCTAGAAATAGTTAACAGTGCTGCCTTCCTTGAAAAGCATTATTCTTCTTTTAAGGGTCATCATTATCTCCATTTTAAGACTGAACTTAGATTTAAATTTAACTTCACATTGTTGAGATGCAAATCAGTTTAGTCTCATAAGTATTATATGTCTCAACCATATTTTTCATCCTGATTTTTTTTTTAAGTATTTCCCTTTAAGTAAAATTTTCCATTAAACTAAATATATGTTTCATTTTTTTTCTCTCTTCCAAAGGCAAGGTCCTTTCAAGTCATGCCAGTGTTATTATTTCTCAGAACGAGTTTCATCTTGATCCATAAACATTTTATGCCAAGAATAATGCCGTTCTAAAGACAATAAGTGCCTATTTCTGCCTGAGGCCATCGGAAACCCCGTAAAAGAAGCAGTAGGAATTAAAGACACTTAATCATATTTCCCCATTTTTAACTGTTATTTTTTACACTCCGAAGCAATTTTTCTATTCTTGCTGAGTCCTATTGAGCACCATAAATCTTAATTAAAGACGTAATTTTTTTCTTTATGAAATCTGAGCTAGAAAGAGCATTTCTTATTTTTAAGACTAGCACTGCGTGCAGGCTCATAAAACAAACACGACTTTTACACTCAAAGGGTTTCACTACCAGTTATTGCTGCCGTCAGGTTGAATTGGTTCCATAATTATTATTATTGTTGGGTTTGGTGTTTTTATTCGCATTATTAATGCCTGAGCTTCACATTTTCTATGCACAAGACATCATGGGGGAAATAACAATTTAAGTCATGTGCATATCCATCAGGAAAATGGAATTATCGTATATGGCAAGACACCTATGGCCACAGGGAGTTGTTTTCAGCATACAACCTGAGTTCTCGTGTGTGCATATTGGAGCATTGTTATTATAGTGGGAAACATGATAGGCTAGGTCCGCATTTGGTGTCCATCCACTGAAGTCAGTGGAATGATCTTGATTGGTACCACTACCTATCACTAAACAATACAGCATTCCCATTGCTCCTAGTAGCCTGAATATTTAGCATGTGAGTAAATCCCGTTGGTTTTACTGAGGCTAGTGTGTACCCCACCCACCTCAGGATGTGTAGCCCACACACCTTGGTATTTGCATTGTCTTAAAGTTGCACTGGGAGGTGGGTGACACCATCAGGGAATGATCAAGGCCACTGCATTCCTTCGGAAGGCTCCCACTCGTGTCAACGTGCTTTGATCAGCCATTCAGTGAGGAGTGGTGACAGCTGAGTTTTTTAATGTACCCACTGTAGACTACCATTTATCACCTTTTACATAGCTGGAGAGCAGCTTAAAAGCCCAATTCAAATTCAAATGGATACAATGGGGATTTTTGCAAAGACTTTATGGGTTTTAAGCTAAAGGCACTACAATATTAGTCAAGCAGGGACTGGGATCTCTACTACAGTGCAGTCTGCTTGCTTTTTACCACCACGCTGTCCACAGCATTCAGAGACAGCCATTTAACACAGCAAAATACCAAGTAGCTCCTTCCACAGAGAACATATCCAGGCTTGTGTTGCATAAGCACAGTTCATACATATATATCTATATGTACATACATAGGTATGTAAGTATGTATCTACACACATATGCATATGCATACATACATATATATATAGGTATATGTATACATAAGTATACACAAGTATACACACACACACACACGCACTATGCAGATCCCTATTTTGCATACACTTAGATGAGAATGAATCTTTATTCGTGGGAGGAGATACATGGAAGTGTATGCGACTATTCCAGAACGTAAAGTTAAACACTTTTAAAAGTTATTTAAATCTACGAGTAACTTTACTTATGCCACTGAAATCAATAGTACAGTGTGAATTAAATTCCACCTAAGTCTGTGTGTTCACAAGATCAGGACCTTAATGTTGAAATTTTCTATTGTAAGGTCTTGGGATTTCCCCAGCTGTTAAATCAACCAATGCAACATCAGAGACATTAGACACTTATGACTAAGAGTGACTAAGAATGATTACTGCTTCTTTAACTTAATATGACCTCCCCTGAATGAAGCCTGAATCAAGAGACCATTGATTTACTAGCTATGAACTGATGTTTCTTCACTGGCATCCAATTATTTATTTAAAACGTGAGCTTTTTTTTTTTGGAAAGTCTAATTACTTTCATTTTACCTCCATGCTTTCAAAGGCATTTTGCAAGATAACAAGAATACAAAGGGCATTCTGTACTTACAAACACGAGCTTCAACTCCAAACATGAATTTATTCATGCTTTATGTAGATGGAAGCTGAATATTAAATCACCTTAAAGATGTATGGAGAAAACCAGGAGGGAGATCGTCCATACTGAAAAAGAGATTATTGTATTTGGTATGTTTCTTTTTGATATTATTGTCATTATGAAGCTACAAATGTTTTTGGAGCTCTAAGCAGTATAGAATGGTTGTGCCAGGAGGTAGCTTTCTTCATAGAGGGGCTTTATATGTTCAGAAGAGTATTTATTCAATGCAAGACCACAGAGGACAGACTGAAGCTTGTCTTCTGAGCACTTGTTGGTAAGACCTGGTCCAGAATGAGGGAAGAAGCATTTTGGAGTGGCTGTGGGAAGGAACCTACAAACCTTAAGACTAAACATACAGTAAATCCCCATGGAGGTCAGTGAAAACATGCCCAGATGAGTAAGTGGTGAGCTGTAAAAGGTTAGATTTTCTTCATTTTATAGGAGCTGGAGATGATCCTATAGACTTTCAAGTAACTCTCTTGGGATTTATTTATTCTCGATGATCATGTATCTGAACATGTTTCATGGGACTATGCCTCTCTTAGTATCTGTCCCAGTGCTGAACCACCCTCACTGAGAGCCCGTGCTTCCTAATATCCAGCCTAAATTCCCCTTGCAACTTTTTTCAAAATTGAAAAAAAAAACATTCTTTCTTGTCCTGCTTTTTTGTGGGGTCATTTACAAATTTGCTAACTACTCAGGTCCCTCTTGCAAGTCCTCTGGACTGCTAACTCTACATGTTTCTTTAGAGCTGACCATTTTTGCCCACCTTAGCAGTATCATCTGTCATTACACTGCCTTCCCTTTTCAGGAACCGCCATGTTTCTTGGCCTTTCTCACTGCAGCCTGCACTACAGATGCCCTGGATAGTGGATAAAAAAAGTTTTCCACAACCAGAGCTGTAGCAATGAAGTTTGGTGCTGGGGGCACAGCCCACAGCAGGTGCCTGCCCTTGTCCATGCACAGCTTCGGGGGACACACGCTCCCCAGTACATGCCTGGGAGTGCATGCAGCAGTAGGAGGTGCCTTTCCCCCGTCCCCACAAACCAGCCGCTCATGGCCGTGTCTCGTGTCACTGCGGCCTCACCAAGGCTGAGTACAAGGGGAGAATGATGCCCTGGGATTTGCTTGAGAAGCATCTATGGATGCAAGCCAGAGTTTTCCTCACTTTACTAGCCACAGCATCACACTGAAGACTCTTGTTCATTTTGTGGTCAATCATGACCCCCAAGTCCCTTTCATCTGTAGTGCTAACCAGCGTGTCACTGCCGAGCCTATAAGCATGCTGCAGGTTTTTCCACCCAAGCTGGAGATCCTTTCATTGTTCAGTGTTAAACACCATCGGGTTCTCATCCACCCATTTCCTGAGCCTGTCAAGATCAGCCTGGATCACCCTTCTGTCCTCAGGTGTGGATGCTTTACTCCAGAGTTTGGTGTCATCGGCAAACTTGGCCAGTCCACTTGTGACACCAATGTCCACATCATTAATGAAGATGTTAAAAAGAATAGAGCCTAGGACAGAGCCTTGGGGGACTCCACTGGTCACAGCGCACCATGATGATTGACTTCTGTCAACCACTACCTTCTAGGTCCTACCGTGAAGCCCATTCCCCAGCCAACAGATCGTGGGGAGGTCGAGGCCACAGACAGCCAGTTTTGCCAAGAGGTGATCATAAGATACCAGATCGAAGGCTTTTTTAAAGTCAAAATATATGACATTAACCTCTTTCCCCTTGTCCAGGTGATAGGTCACCTGGTCACAAAAGGAAATTAGATTGGTCAAGCAAGACCTACCCGCAACAAACCCGTGCTGGCTATCCCTCAGGATATTACCTTCAGTTAGTCTGTTAAGGATGGCCTCTTTGATAATCTTTTCCAAGACCTTTCCCAGGATAGAGGTCAGGCTGATGGGCCTGTAGTTTGCTGGATCTACTTTCCTCCCTTTCTTGAAGATAGGCACCACATTGGCCTTCTTCCAGTCTTTGGGCACTTCAGCAGAGAGCCAGGAGTTCTCAAAGATCCGTGCCAGGGGCTAGGCTATGATGCTAGCCAGCTCCTTGAGTACCCTGGAAACATCAGGCCCAGCTGACTTGAAGGTATCCAGCCTGTCAAGGTGTTCCTTCATGAGGAAGCTTTGATGGAGGGTAAGCAATCTCCCTCACCCAAGCCTCCCTGTCCTGCAGTGGGCAGGGGCATCCCATGGAACTGGTGAAAAACTGACACAAAGTACCCATTAAGCAAATTAGCTTTTTCCTAGGCATCGGTTGTCAGTTGTCCCATCTGGTTTAGCAGGGGTCCAGTGTTGCCTTTGCTTTTCCTCTGGCTCCCCACATATCTAAGAACGGACTTTTTTATTGTCCTTGATATTTGTAGCTACCTGGAGTTCAGTCGCAGCCTTGGCTTTCCTGGTTTGCTCCCTGCAGGTCTGGACCAGGGCAGAGTATTCTTCCGTGGTGGTGGTTCCAGTCCTCCAACCTTTGTACGTCTTCCTTTTAAGACACGGGGGGGGGCGGTCTGCTAGTTCCCTGGAGAGCCAACTAGAGTCTGCTAGTTCCTGGGGCTGCTGTGCCCTTTTGCTGCCTTTCCTCTGAGATGGGATAGAATTTGCTTGCGCATCCAGGATCGCTCCCTTGAGGAGCAGCCACTCATCCCAAACTCCCCTCCCCTTTGGGTTGTGGCCCTTTAGGGCCTCTCTGATGAGCCTCCTGAGTTTGTCAAAGTCAGCTTTCCTGAAGTCAAGGACTTTTGTATTACTGACTGACTTGCCAGCTTTACGGCGAATAGTGAAGATAATCAGCTCGTGGCCACTGTTACCCAGCTTTCCTTCGATTGTTAGGTCACTGATTAGGTCATCCCTGGTTGCCTATACCAGGTCGAGCAATGCTTTACCTCTCATCAGCCTGTAGACTTCCTGCATCAGATAGAGGTCATCCATGCATGAGAGAAACTTTTGCGACCGCTCAGATTTGACTGAGCACTCCTCCCATGAGATATCTGGGTAGTTAAAGTGTCCCATGACAACCAAACACTGGGAGCCTGTGGCCTCAGTCAAGTCCCTGGCAAACTCCTGGTCAAGGTCTTGACCCTAGGTAGGGGGTCTGTAGTAGACTCCCACTATAGTATCCCCTGTGCCATGCTCCCCACGGATTTTAACCCAGAGGGTCTCAAGTTGGCCACCCTAGGTGCCAATGTCAGCTTGCAGGGACACGTAGATTTTCTTGACAAAGAGAGCTACACCCCCGCCCCTTTTGTTCACTTGATCCTTCCTGTACAGGGTATATCCATCTATACCTGTGATCCAGTCACGGGTGGAGTCCCACAAGGTCTCCATTATCCCTATGACATTATATTTATATGCATTAAGCAGGAGGACAAGTTCCTCCTGTTTATTCCCCAAGCTCCTGGCATTGGTGTATAGGCACACAAGTGTCTCTTTGGAGGTCCTTGCCTTGCCTACAGTTCATTCCAGGGCTGGGGCAGGGGTGGGCTCCCTTAAGTGCCTTGGCCTGCTGGCTTTGCAAAAGTTGCTCAGTGGGCCAGCAGTGGTGGTAGCCCCCCATCCCCTGGTGGGCTTAGTTTAAAGCCTGGTGGAGCAGGTCGAAGAGTGACCTACTAGATCAAACTCTGTATATCCCCCCACCCATTCCCTGGTTTGGAGGCATGTAATTTTGGTGTCCCATTTGCCCCATTTGGGTTCCATGTAATAGGCATGTATTATGGGCAGTATCTTTTTCCCATTGTCCTTGACTGAGAAACAGGGCTCCCTCCTGCTCCATCTTGTACCTCACAATGACATTTTACAGCCTCCTCAAGAAAGGAAGGCCAGGGATATGACCCTATGCAGACACAGCCCTGTTAAAGCCTAAGTCCAAAGCCTGAACAACTCAGTCATTTTGCCAGCCTGCATACTCTTTATAAATGGGTCGAGCTTTTTCCCTTTGCACTATTGGTCTAATGCACATTAACATCGTCTAAAAGACGTGTGCCAATTACTGTGCATTTTGTTAGTACTTGTTATTACGGGTACTAAACTTAATGCGCAGTAATTGCAGCACATTAATGCACATGTAAACATGCCCACAGAGTAGTTATTCTACTCCTAATCTAACTGCGTTTGGCCAGAACTGATCCATATGGAGCTGTACTTTTCAGACCCAGAAAAACTCATAATGGCCGTGTTAAATGCAAACAAAAAACCCATCTTCAGGAATCTTTATTTGGTCATGTTTAATGCAATGTTAGAATACACAGTGGCCACGTGCACCCAAGACACGGACTATGTAGTAGCCTGTGACTGCTGTGCAGTAGCATCACGTGGCAAGAAGTATGACGCAACGTGCTACTATGCAGTCAGTGTCATGAAAATGCCATTTGTCTGCACTCGTGTGCAGTTACTCTGGTTCCTGCACAATCATTTACTACTTCTTTATGCAGTCAGTGTCTCATGTGGAAATGGCCAGTGGGTTGTTTAGGCAAAGAACAGCTCAGCGTGGAATCTGAGAGGCTCTGAAGAACGCTTCCCTTTTTTAGACTCTTCTAACCCTTCTTTAGAGGCTATTGAGCTGTCATAAAATGTCCTTCAAACCATACCCCAAAATCCCCAACTTTTACCTAGAGCCCAAAGAGAAAGGGAAGCAAGTGTGTGTGTTTGTGTGGGGGGTGAGGCACATTATGTTAACATTCATAATTTCGTAGTAGCTAGGGTCAGGAGGGACCTGAATATATCATCTAGCCTGACCCCTGCCACAGGTAGGAATGAATGCTGGCTTCACAAGACCTCAGACACGTGATTGTCCAACCTCCTCTTGAATTTGCCCAAGGTAGGGGCAAGGACCACTTCCCTGGGAAGTTGGTTCCAGATTTTGGCCACGTTAACTCTAAAATATTGCCTTCTGATCTCTAACCTAAATCTATTCTCCATCAGCTTATTACCATTGTTCCTCATCACCCCAGATGGAGCTGGGGAGAAAAAAGCTCTGCCTATTTCCTGTTGCTCTCCCCTGATGAGCTTGTAGGCAGCCACCAGGTCCCCCCTCAGCCTTCTCTTGCTGAGGCTGAACAGGCACATCCCTCTTGAAGTGCGGCACCCAGTACTGGACACAGCACTCCAACTGCGGCCTGAGCAAAGCTGCGTAGAGGGAGAGTATCACTTTTTCTTTTTGTATGTTCTTCTTTTTGTCTGTTTTCTTAATTTTTAATTTATTTCTCCAGAGCACCCCTGAAGAGGACATCAACACCATTGCACTGCCTGGCTCAAAGGAGGTACCTATTTCCAGAGGGTCCAGCACCTCTTCCCCCTTTCATAGGGGCCAGCACCTCCTCCTGAAGAGCCCTCTGACTTCCACATAGCACCAGCACTACAGGAGGGCCACCAGATCAAGAGCACATGGCCAGTTGCACTGGATGGCTCTGTTCCATCATAAGCCTTAGGCGCTTGCATCAATGCATTGATGCAATCAGCATGGACTGAAGATAACACAGCATCCATCTACCCAGGGATGGCTCACCTGTACATGGGACAGCCTTCCAACTCCTCCATTGTAAACACCAATGACAGAGGAGTTTGGAACAGCTGGGAGGAAGAGGTCACACAGCTGCCTAGTGCTCACATTGGCTACTTGACTGAAGGCTGCAAAGTGGTGATGGATGAGGTGCTGGTATCAGCTCCACCAAAACAGCCTCGGGCCAAAACAGTCTTGGCTTGAACTCTGGCCAATTTCAGGGACATGAAAAACACCAGGAGCAATGTTCAGAAGAAGGAAGCACTGGCCCTTGCTGGCATGAACAGCTATGGAGATGGAGCAGGAACAAACTGGACGTCAAAGAGCCCCGGTGGAGCATTGACCAAGACATAGGACAATGACATCAGCTGTGAAACATTCACATCCAATTAATGGTAGCTACGGCACCAGCCCCAGCACATGGAAGCACCAATTCCTGCCATTCCTGGCCTTGCATAACCTCCAGTCCATGAGGATGTGCACCACGATGAGGCAGCAGCTGATGAGGGAAGACGAGCATGACAGCTAGCACATTCAGCATGGGGAAGAAGTGAATGGCACGAGGGTTGACAAAAGGATCCAGAATGAGGGCTAGGAGAGGCCATTCTTACCATCTGCCTGCTCTCCAGAGAGACTCGGAGAACATACAAATGCCAGAGCTTCATAGGAAGAGCCAGGAGGAGCATGTGGAAGTTTAAGAAAAGAGAGTGGACCAGAACAGCTATGGTAAGCTGCCTAAGCTCTATACAGCCAAGACCAGGGGCCAGAAGAGGCATGCTTAACAGACGGAGTATTTGGGTCCAGTCTTCTCTGCAACCGAGGTGGGTGGGCTGAAGATGCCATAGTGGGCTGCTTCTGATTCCACACTAGAGGCCTGCATCCTCAAGGCTCATCCTGAGCAGACTGAGGAGGGTCCAACAATGTGGTGGTCCTCCAGAACGGACAAGGGGCCTTCCAGCATGCTCTTGGCTTTTTCTTGGTGTTCATATTCGGTTTATGATCTACTACAACCTCCAGTCCTTCTCTGCAGTACTGCAGCCTAGCTAGTCATTCTCCAGTCTGTATTTGTCAAGGCAATTATTCTGTCTCTCAGTGCAAGACTGTGCTTATCCGTGTTGGATTTCATCCTTTTTGACATACGGGTAATTCCCTTGCACTCCTGAAATAATTGTAGTCTTACTGAATGGAGAACTATTGTGCTATGTTCATGTGCTTCTATTTAAATGTGTTTATATAATATTGATGTCTGCACGGCACTATGTAGGTGCGATTTTAGGATGTGGTAGGGTACATGTACTGACATAGGAAACAATAGCAACAGAAATGCAGCAGCAAAGGTTTAGAATCTGCTAGCAGCTATTGTACAAACTCCCCAGGGACATGGGGTTTGTATTTTGGTTACTACCACATGCTGACTCCCATGGCACCATTCTTCATTGCAATGAAACTCTGCTAAGTAAATTAAGCTAGCACAGGTGTAGTAGAATATGCTACAATTATACCTCCACTTGCCTGTATTGATGCACTCAATGAGGCCGCCCTTGTGACCTTTAGAAAACAGCAATGCTTAAGTCACATGACAACTTCTTCATGCTCTGAACTTCTGACCAACAGCAAGGACTGTGCTCCATAAAAATCATACAGGTATAATTACCCAAATGGCCTAACTCCTTCTGGGTCATTCCCAGAGTAACATATAGTAGCACAGTTAAAAATTCTATCGGTTATAATCATATAATGGGTAGGACCTCTGCTTCCTGATAAAATAAATAGTGGTTTTCAACTTGTGGTCTCCAGACCTCTGGGGGTGGACAGACTTATGTCTCAGGGTGGAATCATAGAAGAGGAGGGTTGGAAGGGACCTCAGGAGGTTGCATCTAGTCCAACCCCCGGTCAGAGCAGGGCCATCCCTAACTAGGTCATTTTAGCCAGGGCTTTGTTGAGCCAGGTCTTAACAGTCTCCAAGGATGGAGATTGCACCACCTCTCTAGGTAATCTGTTCCAGCGCTTACCACCTTCCTACTGAGAATTGTTTTTCTTAATATTTAACCTAAACTTCCCCTGCTGCAACTTGAGCCGATTGCTCCTTGTGCTGTCGTCTGCCACCACTAGGACAGTCCAGCTCCATCCTCTTTGTAACCACCCTGCAGGGAGTTGAAGGCACAATCCCCTCTCAGTTTCCTCTTCTCCAAACTAAATAAGCCCAGTTTCCTCAGCCACTGAGCAGAAGCCAAATGCCCCAGCCCCTGACCATTTTAAATACCCTCCACTGGACTCTCTCCAACTTGTTCACATCCTTTCTGCAGCGGGGGGACCAAAACTGGGCACAGTACTGCAAAAGCGGCCTCACCAGTGCAGAATAGAGGGATATAATTACTTCCCTTGATCTGCCAGCAATGCTCCTACTAATGCAGCCCAGTATACTGTTAGCTTTCTTGGCAACAATGGCATACTCTTGACTCATATTCAGCTTATTGTCCACTGTAACACCCAGGTCCTTTTCTGCAGGGCTGCTGCTTAGCCAGTTCGTCCCCAGCCTGATGCCTAAGATCACTCAAAAGTATGTGACTACTCACACCTGCAATGCAAAAGGGTCCATACCTCCATTCACATTTGTTTTAGGGGTTTGCAAATGAAAAAAAAAAAATATAACCACTGACATAAGAGAGTAAAATGTAATATGCTGGACTTACAAACAGCTTTAAATTCATAGCTCATAGTAGCTAGGGTCAGGAGGGACCTGAACAGATCATCTAGCCTGACCCCCTGCCACAGGCAGGAGTAAATGCTGGATTCACAAGACCCCAGACAGGTGATTGTCCAACCTCCTCTTAAATTTGCCCAAGGTAGGGGCGAGGACCACTTCTCTGGGAAGTTGGTTCCAGATTTTGGCCACCCTAACTCTAAAATATTGCCTTCTGATCTCTAACCTAAACCTATTCTCCATCAGCTTATGACCATTGTT
>JAGPOW010002514.1:59155117-59165159 GCA_030014935.1 Caiman crocodilus | reverse complement strand
ATCTACTCTTGAAGACGCCCAAGGTAGGAGCAAGAACAACTTCCCTAGGAAGCCGGTTCCACGTCCTAGCCACCCTAACTGTGAAGTAGTGTTTCCTAAAGGGAAACACTCCTGTTCCTACGGGCAAAGTGACCTTGAGGTGGTTGTTGCTAACTGCAAAGTGTTTTTGTTCTGGCATATATATCTGTTTAGACAGATAGAACAAGGAGGGAAGTCAGGCATGGCTTTTTAAATTTAACATGATTTGTGTCATAGCAAACTGTCTTTAAGACTCAAAAAGGAAAAAAAAGGTAAAAAAAAAAAATCCATAGAAATTTTTCTAGTTACTTAACAACATTGTTAAATCCTATGGGATTTATTCAGCTAGAATCCTTAACCTAAAATGTACATCAGACAGGAGCTTGGCTGGTAGGTATGTATGTTTAAATGCAGATATGGATGACTTCCTTCAGGTACCTGAGTACTTTAAAGAAAACGGGATTTTTGCTTGAATGTAACTTAGAGCTTCGTTACAGTTCAAAGTTTCACATCCAGGATTCACGCGCCATTGGAAATGCTTGGCAGACTGCTTCAGGAAAAGGGTGCTTCATCTGATACATCAAATCTAACTTTCATCTTGGGCAAAGGGAGCCAAACGGTCCTGATCCAGTTCCAACTGGAGCCAATGGAAAGTCTTTGGACTGGGCTCTGAGGTGGGAAATGGTCCATTATAATTCCTGCAGCAGCCGGGAATTTTCCAACCCCGTTTTCCAATCCCTTGCAGTTATTTACCATGATCAGAAAATGTAAAGCACTTCTTTCTTTTTGAACAAAGTATTTCTTTTTCTAATTCTTGCTCCAGAGAAATAGGCAATTCTGAAAAACAAAGGAAGTTTTAGATCTGATCAGATCTGTGGCTTATCCCAATGCCTTGTCTTGGAGAGCAACAGGAACTTGGATATTTCTGGGGAAGTGTAAGAACCGTGAAGTTGCCCATTATGTGACAAGCGGTCTAAAAGATAATTCTCCTCTTTCTCCCCCAATACTCAGGAGTTGTCTTAAAACTGAAGCACAAGAGCTTAAATTTAGTACAGCGTGATATTCTTCCTGACTCGACTTACCCAGAAGTGGAAAGAAGAGTTTAAAGAAAATATGAGAGGGGAAAAATAAGTGCCTTAATAATGTTAAAAGTTCTTTCAAGAGCCATGGTTCTGCCCCAATATCAGAGCCACAACTGGTGCCCAATTGAAACCTAGCACCTAAGAGCTATCAAGATGCTGACAGCTTCCAGTTATTGCTAGTTTGAGCAGGAGTTAAACCATTAACCTCCAGGTGAATGGCTCTACAGTCTTTACATTTTATAAATGCTAATTTGCTCAGCAGTTGCTTTTTTCCCAAGCTAATTCAGCTTTATTTATGACTGCAGCATTATTAAAAGAAAAAAAAAAATAACCCAAAGAGTTGGTGGTTGAAGGGAGATGTGTCTGTGATTTAGCAATTTCTAAAAAAAAATTGAATATCTTGCCTATGAACAGGTAGGCATCTGTCAGAGTGGAATTCCACTGAGCAGCTTAATTAGGCTTTTATGCCGTTTAATGTTATGATAAATGGCTTACCGGAAGTTATTAATTAAGGTATTAAAGCCTCATTATCTGCTAGCAATGGGGCATATGGGATGAGAATAAAGGGTAGGACTTGATTATTAACAAATTTTAGGGAACACTGAGTAAGCGGGGTAAGTAGAGGAAAGATGCATCTGGCTGGTTCTAGTTGCTGTAGCGATGCTTCGGTATTTGGAGCTTGTTACTGCAATCCAGTAAATCTGTATGTATCTGTGCATATTTTCAGACACTATTACTATCAGGCAGCAGGTATAATAAACCTTTCTAGAGCTGACTTTGGTAACACATAGGGAGTGCTCAGCTTTTTAACCTATGTTAGCCTCTCTTAGAGTATGTTGCATTGAATGACTATTTACTTAGGCATTCACTGGAAGTAGGTTGGAGGTGAGTAGGGCTTGCTTGTTTCTTGGTAGGTTGATTAACTGGTGGGAAGTGCGAGCTGCACCTCTGTCCCAGGTCTCATTTCTTGGGGTACAACCCCTAGTTATCAAGCACTAAGCTCTTCCTTCTCCTGGGGTGGACATCTATAATGCTCCCACACTCAGTGCAGGCTCGGAGCTAAGGTTTCCTGTGCATCAGCTGGGACTGCCCCCTGGGCCTGGATTGGGCATGTGTAATTCTTTCCTGTAGACACCCATGGCCAATGGCAAATTCAGTGGCCAGAGAGTTTTCTTAAAACATAAGAACTGTCTGTTTTTAAATAGGAACAAATCAGTAGATGGAGAGGAGGAGAGAAAAGACTTTACAACAATCTGTCTATATTCATTTCTGTCTTATCTAAAGATTTGCTACCTCACTAACAGTAATGTAGACTGACCTAACTTTTTCTGACACCACTCTGGAGGCTTGTTTCGGTTTGGTGGTTCCCTTTGAGTGACTCTATTACCTGGAAAGTAATCTCTTTTCAAACTCCGTGGTATTTCCTTTAGTTTTTCACATTCCTTTTGTCTGCTTTTGTGGAGGAACAGCTTATTTTGAAGTATATTTGCTCGTTATGACCCCTTATTAAACTAAGCCAATGTCATACTGTAAACAGATCAGTAACCAGTGTTCAATATTTGTAAAATATTACAAAGTAGCTTCACTTTTATGATGGCAGGATGCATTCAACGGATCAACACTTTGAATTATATCCTGAAATGGACTGGGAGCCAAATTAGGGGATGAAACAGAATATACCTGGCACAAGGCCCAGCTAAATATGTGGTGTGTCTGATTTTGCATTAAATGGAGTTTTCAAGTGGCCTTTTTAAACCTATTTCCATGTGGAGCACATTTGGGTAATCCTGGGCCAATCTAGAATTTTAAAGGGAAGGGTGCATATGGCAAGGTGCGTCATCACATATAAAACATCACCTATTTTTCGCCAGTTAAAAAAAACCCAAACCCAGACACTTTATTAATATGCACAGGTCTAGGGTTGTATTGTGCAGTTTAAGATGGACCCCAAACCAATTATAACTTAATTGGAATGAGTTGAAAGTATTTTGCAGGGCTGTGAAATGGAAGCTTCGTTACCAAGAACAGCTAACAGACACCTGGATTTCAGAGGAAAGTACAGCTTGATTGGTGGAACATCAAGATCATTAGGAAAAGAAAGAGTGTCATTATTAACTTCTGTGGAATAGAGAAGGGACCAAGTAGAGTATAATCGACATCCTCGGCACTGCCTGACTACAAATACTGAATGCTGCTGCCACTACCAGGCAACTGATTGCAAACGTTGGGTGCACCGGGAATCAAAGGAAGGTACAGGTGCAACAGTGCTTACCCTCCTGCAGATCTGCCCCGCGGGTAATCCACTTAAATATTATGAAGATTGAAATTACTATAAATTCATCTGGGAATGATGACAGTGCGGATGAAGAAAAGCATCACTGTGGGATAATATTCTTCCTTGTGCATCTAAAAGGACTTGAGGATCCAATCTGACCCCAAGAGTCTCTCAGTCAAGGTGATTCCCCCTCTTCTCTTGATGATTTCTAAAGTCCTTGAGGTTCACCTTGCTCTTATTCATCAGTTAGCCTTCATGCCAACCTTAATCTCACTAAACTAGAGAGCAGGCTAAGGTCCTGGGCTGGTTTTATTCAATATCTTCATCAAAGATCTGGCAGATGGGATGGAGGCACCCTCAGCAAGTTAGTGGATGACACCAGGATAAGGGAAAGTAGTACATAAGAAGGAGGATAGGGCTAGGGTTCAGAGATACCTGAACAAATTGGAGGATTAGACCAAAAGAAATCTTTTGAGGTTCAATAAGGACAAGTGCAAAGTCCTGCATTTAGATGGAGCAAACCTATGCACTAGTACTGACTGAGGACTGACCAGCTAAGCAGCAGCTCTGCAGAAAAGGACCTGGTCGTTACAGTGGACAATAAGCTGAGTATGAGCCAAAAGTGTGGCCTTGTTTCCAAGGGCTAGGTACAGACATTCAAAAAGACTAAGGTGGAAGTGATTTAAGTTTCATGGTTTTGTCTAAGTGGCATAGTTTAAATTGATAGTGAACAGAACATATATTATCCCTTTGGTGGTGGGAGAAGCAAGGCTTAGGCTGGGTTCTGTCATTTTTAAACCAGTCTGTATGTGCCAGACTTCTGTACTGTTATGGGTATAGACTGGTTTCCGATCACTTATACCAGTGAAAGTATAATGTCTGTAGCTGGCCGAGAAGTCTAACAGAATGCTGAGTGCGTTAGTAGAAGCATTGCGGAAGACTATGGGAAGGGATTATTCCCATCTATTCAGCAGTGATGAGTCCAAATCTGGTGGAGCATTGCATCTAGTTTTGGGCCACCCATTTCAGAAAAGATGTGGCCAAATTGGAATGTGTCCAGCGAGGGCAATGACAATGGTTAGGATGCTGGGGCACATGACTTCTGAGGAGAGGCTGAGAGAGCTGGGCTTATTTAGAGAAGACGGGAGCGGGGGAAGGGGGTGGGGAGGGGAATGGGGACCTAATAGTCTGTAGAAAGTCCAGCTCTGGGGTGGCCAAGTCACCTCCTAGAGGCCACCTGAGTTATGTCTTGCCCCATCTGGCCTGCCAGGGTCCTACCCTGTTATGTCATCTGCCACTGCTTCGTTTTATAATGGGACAGGAAGGATGCTCCTAGATGACAGGGGGGTTTTGCTTCAGGTCTCAGGCCCTTGTCTAGACTGACAACCGCTGGCTTTGGTCCACTGGCTGTGGGTAGACCGCTGACTGCAACCCTCTGCCTGAGGCCCACTGTCCAGGACCCTAGGCTCCCAGGCCCCAGGTCTGGCCATGCCCGTGTGGACTCTGAGCCGCTCCACCCTGGTCCTTACCCACACGAGCTCTGTTCTTCCTGGCCCCAGCTCTCGCCTGCACGGACATTGGGCTTGAGCCCTCAATCTTCTCTGCCATGTGCTATAGCTCCCCAGCTAATAGCAGCACTCACGTCAGACACTTCTTGTAGCCTCCAAGTTTTTAGGGGCTCATGAATAGGCCTTTACCTTCTTAGCCATAGCCCCCCCTCTGCAGCATTTGGGACCCAAGGAGCTCCTGGCATCCTTCTTAGTGGTTTCTTTATCCTCTATAGCTTTAACCCAGTTCTCTTGTCTAAATTCAACACAAGCAAAAAAAACGAGCATCCCTCCCAAACAGGCTTCCACAACCCAGAGTCAACTTCACCATTGCAACAAGCTACCATACAAGACACTTATCTCTGCTGCCCAGTGGTTTTGGGGCTTCCTTGCAATTCCTTGCAGTCTGGAGTCCTTCCTCTTTGGCCAGTCTGGCCCCTCTCCTCCCAGAGCTCTGCTCCCTGCTTATTTAGCCTGGAGAAGAGAAGACTGAGGCAGGATTTAATAGCAGCCTTCAACTACCTGAAGAGGGGTTCAAAAGAGGATGGAGCTGGACTGTTCTCAGTGGTGGCAGATGACAGAACAAGGAGCAAGGTTCTCAAGCTGCAGCAAAGGAAATTGAGGTTAGATGTGAGGAAGAACTTTCTCACCAGGAGGGTAGTAAAGAACTGGAACAGGTTACCTGGAGAGACTGTGGATCCTCTATCCATAGAGGTGTTTAAAACCTGGGTTGACAAAGACTTGCCTGGGATGATATATTTGAGGATAGTCCTGCTTTGAGTAGGGGGTGCACTAGATGACCCCCTTTGGTCCCTCCCAAACTTAACTTTCTATGATTCTATGATTTCATCTTGAAAACGGGGAAGAAGAGACAGCATGAGAGAGAGAGGGAGAGAGAGTAGAAATCCTTCTGAATGCTCTTGACACCACATACGTTGAATGGAGAGAGTGAGAGAATTGATGCATAAAGAGCTCCTTATGAAAGACCTCTCAGGGTAGGTGAAGACTTTTCATGAAGAAGATAACAGGACAATTTGAATATATCTCCACTGACTCCTACCAGTGCCTACAGCAGAATCATGAATATCTACAAACACTTGAATCTGGCATAAAGCTTATCTAAAAGAAGACACTGGTCTGTGTGCAGTCCATAGAGAAATTATTGACAAATGGTAACTGTGCTATTTTTTAATATTCAATATTAAATATTCAATGTTTAATATTTCAATATTATGGGGCATTAGTGAGACAGGGACTAGTACTAGAGGACAAGTGAGACCACAATACAATGGTACTTTTGGGTAAGGAGACTTTACCATATTTATTTAAATATAAGAGAAGATTTTTCCCCCCTAATCAGAACTGGGGGAAACCTCCTGTAGCAGGGCACTAAGGTGCCTGCTACTCTTGGAGGAGAGATAAGAACCCAGGTGCAGGTTGCCAGGACAACTAGTTAATGTGGGAATTGGACGCACTGCACCTGGTCTGCTGGCCAGAGGAGGCAGGGCCCTAGGCCCATATAAATCCCAGGTCTGGGATCAGAGGGAAGGGGGTGGCCAGCAGCCAAGGGGGAAAGAGCATTCCCAGAGTAAGCAAAGGAGAGAGGCCTGACGGTAGGTACAGCCCCTGGTCGAGGGACCAGGAGCAGGTGCATCCTGCAGAGCAATACCTGGCTGTGCAGGTGGTGTCACCAGCAGTGCTTTGGCTTCTTTGACCATGGGATGTTCTTCCAAGAAAAAGGATTGCTGGGAAGAGATGGGATCCACCTGATGAAGCTTGGTGATGTTCGGTAACAGCCCAGGAGCCTGGAGAACAAACAGGAGGAACTTGCCCTTCTGCTAAACAAAAATGAATATGATCTCATAGGGATAATGAAGACATGGTGGGACCACAGGTATAGATGGCTATACCTTGTACAGGAGGGATCATGTTGCAAGGAAGGGTGGGGTGTAGCTTTATATATGAAGGAGCAGTATTTTTCCCTACAAGCAGAGAGTGGCACCCAAGAAGGATGGCTCGAGACCCTCTGGGTTAGAATATGGGGAGAACGTAGCCAAGGGGATAAAACTGTAGGAGTCTATTACACATCTCCTAACCAGGAGGACGAGTTTGACCATTAATTCTCTAGGGAACTGGCAGATGCTGCATGCTCTCAGTGCATGTTTGTCATGGATGACTTCAGGTACCCTGATATTTCATGAGAAGAGCATTTAGCCAAATCTGATTGGTGGCAAAGCTTCCTCACTTGCATTGATGAGCTCTATTTGATTCAAGAAGTCTACAGGCTGACAAAAGGTCAGGTGCTGCTGGATCTGGTACTGGCCAAAGGGGATGATCTAGTGAGTGACCTGAGGATTGAAAGGAAGCTTGGTGACAGTGACCACAAGTTGATCCCTTTTCTATCCATCACAAAGCTGGCAAATCAGCCAGCAAGGCAGGAATCCTTGACTTCAGGAAAGATAAGTTTCACAAGCTCAGGAGGTTGGTTGTCAAGGCCCTGAGAGACCATGATCTGACATGATATGACCATGATGAGTGATTGCTTCTTAAGGACACGATCTTAAAAGACCAAGGGAAGTCCATTCTGGCCTGTAGGAAATGTAGCAAAAAGGCTGGGAGATCCCCCTGGTTCAATAGGGAACTCATGGGCCTCCTGAATCTGAAAAAAGAAACTTAAAATGGATGGAAATCAGGAAATACCGCTAAAGAGGACTATGCAGCACTGGTCTGCACCTGTAGGGACTGGACCAGAAAAGCCAGGGCTGAAACCAAACTCAAACTGGCTACGGGAATCAAGGGCAACAAAAGTCTTTCTTCAGATACATAGGAAGTTGAAAAAAAACAGGACAACATTGGACCCTTGCTGAACCAAATGGGGCAGCTGACAACCAACACCCAGGGAAAAAACTAATCTCCTCAATTACTTAGCATTGGTTTTTCACCAGCCCGAGGAGATCACCCTGCCTGACAGGGTGCAGGATTACCTGGGTAAGGGCAAACATATGCCTATACTTGGTGAAGATCCTGTGAGGGAACAACTTGAGAGGCTGGACATCCATAAATCAGCTGGCTCAGGTAGAATTCACCCAGGAGTGCTAAAACAGTTGGCTGACATCATAGCACGACCAATGGCTAGGATATATGAGAACTCACGGCACGTTAGCCCTCTTCCAATCTTCTGAAACCTCTCCAGTGTGGTGCCTATCTTTAAGAAAGGAAGGAAGGAAGATTCAGGGAACTACAGGCCGATCAGTTTGACCTCAATACCTGGAAAGATCTTTGAAAAACTCATCAAAGAAATCATCAATAGCAGGCTAATGGAAGGCAACGTTCTGAGAGAGAGCCAATATGGCTTCATTGTGGGTAGGCCTTTCCTGAACAACCTCTTTCCTTCTATGACCAGGTGAGAAGAGGTTGATGTCATGTATTTGGATTTAAAAAAAGCCTTTGACTTGGTGTCCCGTGATGTACTCATTGTAAAATTGGGGAACTGCGGCCTTGACAAACCTACCATCCAATGGCTGGGGAACTGGCTCTGTAGTCGGACCCAGAGAGTGATAGTTGATGGAAGCAAGTCAACATGATGCATGGTGAATAATGGTGTCCCCCAGGGCTTAGTACTTGGATCAGCACTCCATAATATATTTATAAATGATCTGGATTCAGGTGTCAGAAGTGGACTGGCTAAATTTGCAGGTGACACCAAATTATGGGGAAGTGTGGTCACGCTAGTGGATAAGATGGCGATTCAAGGCTGACCTGGATAGGCTTGTAAGGTGGGCGGATGAAAGAAGCAGAAATTCAGGTGCCAGAGGAGTGAGATAGCCGTTCCAAAGACTAATCCTGGATGCAGGTGGAATTTAAGTTCAATTTTAGGCAACTTTTGTGAATCTGTATGTGTTGGTCTTGCTAAAACAAAGGTTTCAGTTCAACCAGAATTAGGATTGCTTCCGTAAGTACTGCTTGCTATCTACTGGTATGTTATATAGGTATCAGACTACAAGGTTATAGTGGTATCTTCTGGTTTTTAAACACATGTACCTATTAAGGCAATGGCTGAATTTGAAGAGTGTGTTTTCAATTCCAAAATATTTGTCTTGTATTGTGAAATAGAAGGGGCCTGATATCTTATTGGATTATGGTTATGGAAGTGTAGCAAAAACCCCAGGTTTTCTTTTTTTTAATTTAAAATATTAAATTCCCCTTTCCCAATCATTTCTGACTTTCTCTCTGCCCTCTCTATCCCTTATAAGTGATTCCAAGTAGTACTAGGTAAGCTAAGTTCTTATACTCCCACATAGTAACAAGCCCCTTTTCTATCGTAAATAATGTTCTATTATGTTTATATTGATTTTTTACTGTTTTATATTGAATTTATACGATTTAGGCCTATGTCTGTAAAGTAATGTCAAGTTTTCATTTTTTATGTCAAGCCTCCATCTTGTCTCCTCTGCCCAGGTGTAACCTATGTTGTAACGGTGGCTCATGCCTAACTAGTCTCATGTAAATTGCTTCCTGAATGAATGGGGATGAATGAAGTTGCCTGAGGTACAATGGTAGCAGACCTCTACTGATTGATCAACTCAACGACTAGACCATCAATTCAATGACCGGACCACTGCCTTGCATTAAGTCACCCAGGAACAGAACAGAAACCTAGCATTCGAAAGACAAAGACCCTATAGGTACCAGCAACCCCATCATTGTGTCCTACCAGACAATGAGGACACCTGGATCTGCATTTAGGCATCTGAGCAGGCCTGTCCTTGCCTGGACATGTCCCTCCCATAGGAAACACAGGTTGCTCACCCCTCTAAAAGGGGTGGTAAATTGTGACCTCTTTGGGATGTCCTCTTCACCTGGACCAAACATATGCCATGCCACCTACCTACCGAGAGGCCCTGCAGGCAACCCCCTCTGGACAACACCTTTCTGGAGAAGACTTCAACTGGCCATTGAGGATCAACTCACAGCCCAGGCTAGGTAGCTATCACCCACCTTTCTTTCCCAAGCAAAAGATCTGGACTCTGTCCCTACACACTTTAACTTCAACCTCTCCACCAAGGCTTTTTCTCTCCTGCTACCATAGTGGGGGTGCATGTGTGAGTGCTTGTGTGTGT
>JAGPOW010002514.1:59137905-59155017 GCA_030014935.1 Caiman crocodilus | reverse complement strand
CCTCTGCCTCGTCCCCGATCCCTATCTCTCTCTGCCTTCTCTCCCTTATCGTCTTTGTCTCTCTCTGTTCCCTGTTAGTGTCCCACTGCCTTTGCTTCCTCCCTGATCTCCCTTTCCATTCCTGCTGGTGTCTGTCTGTGTGCCTTCTTCCCTGATTTCTCTCCGTTTGTGTCCTGCCGCCTTTGCCTTCCCCCGATCTCTCTCTCTGTTCCCGCTTGCGTGCCTCCATTTTCCTACCTGACCTTCTCTGTCTCTCCCTTCATTTCTGGCTTTGCTATCTCTGCCACTCTTCTCCCAGCTTTTCCTGGCAACCCCCACCGTCTCCCAACTTCCCCCAGATTTCTCTCACCTGTCTCTGCCGCCTCCCGGTCCACCCAGCCCTGGCTTACCATCTCTCTCTGACTCCCAGCTGTCTCCCTCCATTCCTGGCTTTCCTGTTGCCTCTGCTTTTTCTCCCTGGGCAGCTCTCCCAGCCCCAGCTGTCATCTACTGTCCCTCAGCTCCTCGGCTACCTCCCAGCTTATCTGTGCTCTGCCACTTCCCCACAGCCTCTCTCCAGGACCCGCAGCCTCTCCCCACAGCCAAGGGGTCTTGCTGGCACCTGGAGCCTCATCCCCGGCAGCCCCTCACCAGCTCCTGGCTCCCCTACTTGGTTCCCAGTTGCCCACAGCTCCGCCACAGCATCCCAATCTGGCTTCAGCACCTGGAGCCTCTCCTTATTCCCCTGATCCAGCCCCCAGCATCTGCAACTCCCCTGATGCTCCCTGACCTGGCTCGCAGCTTCCCAACTTGGCTCTGGCTCCCGCAGCCTCCCTCGGATTCCCCCACAGCCCCTCTCCAGCACCTGCAGCTCCCCAACCCAACTCCCAACAACCCCTCCAGTTCCCCCCCAGTCCCAGTTTCCCTCTCCTTATATACTTTTTGGTTCCCCCGCAGCTCTGGCCCCAGCTCCAGTCTCTATGCCAGCTTCTCCCCAGCAGTACTCCTCTGCTCTGCCAATTTTTGGCTTTTTCCTTGGATCAATTAGCACCAATTAAGCTCAAGTTACCCCAAGCCCCAGTGACCTCAAGTAAACCCAGGGGCCACCTGACCTTGAGTAAGCCTGGGGCCACCTGACCTCAGGTGACCCCAAGCACCATGTTAGCCCAACACCCCCTGTTAACACACAACCATGAAAGCGCATGTTTGTGTACATGTACACGTGTGTGTGAACTCATAGTGGTGTTTGTGTAGCTTGTTTGTGTGTATATATTTTTGTATCACGCCCTCTTGTCTAACAGCACCATACTGGGTATGAGTGTTGACCTGGTGTGTGTCAAGTCAACAGAAGCAAATGCACATTGAGTGGGGGATGGATGCTAAGGCACAGCGATTGAAGCTGGGCAATCAGACATCTGGGCTTGTTCTACTATGTATTGTCAGGTACACAATTTTCATCGGGTAGGTCACTTTCTCCTTATACATAAGTAAAAATACAAGGCTTGCAAGTATCCAGGGCATGTCTTTACTCATCCATTTGTTCCCAGCCAGCACTATGTAGTTTTTCAAGTAGAGACAAGATAGCTTATGAGAAATATCATTTCAACTGAAACAGAACAGTAGAGACAAACATTTCAGTTGCTGGAATGCCAGAGTACATAGCGTAGGTCTCAACAGGAAAGGAGAGATGAATTTAGTGACAAAAGGAAGCACTTGAGTCAGGAAACAGTGAATCTCAGGATTATATTAAACCCAAGGGAGTGCAGAATCCTACTAAATAAACGTATTGAAGAATACTTGGCAAGATGCTTGAGGAAATATCTTGATGGGGAAATTCCTTCCTGATATAATTGGGGAAGAGTTGGAGAGGGGGGAGAATGGAATGAGAAACACCAGCAATAAAAAACGAAGAAATAAGAAGCAAAAAACTCAAAGGGTGGCTATAGCTGGGAATGTATATTGACAGAGACAGGCATTTGATTATTACTTTAAAGCTCATGCAAAGCTTTATAAAGAAATATTTTTTTATTTAAGTGTATACATAGTTAAGTACTGTATTAAAGATATCAGCATTAGGATATTCTTGAAATTGGAGCAAGATGAGGAGAATTGAGAGGAATTAAATTGTACACATGGCATTTAGCAATTACTTTTTTCATTTAGCTGATATTCCCCCCCCCCCCAAACTACACCCCTTATGCAGGGGGAAAAAGTACCAGAAACCCACAACTTACAGCTTGTTCTGCAGTTCTGCTGCCCCTGATCAGGACACAACAATGTGGGTTAGGAAATTAAAACCTGGAGGCCAAGTTCTGCTCTTACGGTAAAGCAAAGTAGGATTTTTTAAAATATTCAGTCAAAGCTCTTGGTTTTTTAGGTCTCGTTTGAAAGCCCTATTAATACAGCAGGAACTGAAAACAAGGCTATTGTAACCCTGACATTGAAGCAGAGACCATGGAGAAGCCCTCTCAGATATTTTACGGATGGAAAGACAGATTACTACCTATGTTTTTCTTGCAGAAATCACTGGCTGTGGCTCCTCAGAGCAGTGTTTGCCTCTTGCTTTGTAAGTCTCTTCTGTACCTAACCCGGTTAGGGTGCATTCGCGGATGATAATCTATCTTCTGTGAAGTGGATTAAAATCTACCCTTTTCCTTCTTAAGTATATGGCCAGGACCTCCACCTTCTTCCAAACCACATTTAGTATGTAGAAGATCTTGCCCTACCTCTAGATCTAAGAGGCCACCATCCTCTTCCTACTGAGCCCTTCTAAAGGGATCATTTCTGCAATGCCTTTCCAGTAGAGATATGAAAATACTAATACTATTGTAGAAGTGAATCTTATGCTTTGAAAAGCCATGTTCAAGAGAGATTAATTAATCAAATCACTGTCCCCTGAATTGGCTGAATCCGAATCTGAAGTGAAGGTTAGCCGCTTGGCACAGGCCTAGCCCTTAGTGATAATTCCTGTAGCAATGTGGTGGACTTTCTATGGACCTGATTTAAGCAAATCAATAAACCAAGCAAAAATAAATATGTAAACTAAGAAAAAATATAAAAATAAAGCATCATTGGAATGTGATGTCATCAGACATGTATACTTACAGCTGGAGTGAGTGTATACTTATAGCTGGAGTGTTGCTTAATTTTATGTAACCCACCTATCCTTTTGGTGTGGGCAATGATCTTGTATATGTTTAGATATCACCCTGCATGTTCTAGGAACCAGTAATATAAATGAATAATAATGTAACTAAAAACCGCGTGAAATATAATATTAAGGGTGTGATGACAAAGACTCCAAAGCTAGGAAGCGTCAGGTTTTGGGCCGCCCCTGTGACCTTAATTCTGCACTGTTTTGCACGTGACTTGGGACGCAGTCATTAATTACATCTTTGTATATTGTCCTCCTGCATATAATGCACTGAAACTGTGACTTGCATATGGCAAAGTAGTCCCTTTTAACAGTGAATTACCTAGATTAGGCAGATTCTGACAGGCAATGTGACTAAGTAGATGTGACTGGGTTTTCCCAGCTGTGCTATAACCTACAGCTTGTTTGTTTTGAGTGCACACGTGCGTGCGTACATGTTCAAATGGAGCATGACAGCCTGCCAAGACGCTGCATTCTTGTCATTCTTTTTGGAGAAGACCTTGTGCTGTTAATACTAGACATCCTGTGCTCTTTTCTCAGGTTCTGTTCTCAATGACACCCAGCAAAAGGATCGCTACCCTCACCATTCCCCGATGATGGACATCCACACATTTACTGTACATGGCTACATGCACACATACAACGGCAGCACAAATTACAAGGAGTCAAATAGCCCATTACAGCTGAGATGCCCTCAAGGGTAAAATATATTCAACCCAGAAGGAAGGAAACAGTCCCTTTCCTTCTCTTCCTCTTTCAAAGGAAGTTAGTTATTCTAGGACTGGACTTTGGCAGATGACACCAGAATGACCACCATCAAATGATATAGCCCCCCTCAAAATGAAAGCATATGACACTTTATAACTTTTAAGCCTGTGTTGAAATAAGGTCTATAAACAATGTACAATTCTAACCAGCTGGCCAGCCAGCCGTAAAAACTAATTAAAGAGGTAGTCTAAATCACAACAAAGCGCGCTGCATTTTAAGTAACGTGCTCATGTGTGTTCCTGTCCTTTAGCTAAGCCATTCACAAGTACTTGTCAGTTTTTAACTATGCATTTTAACTTGCCTTCCCTACACAGTAGGCATTCTGACCAAGGGGAGATCAAATAACTCCCTTCCCTTTAAAACTTTTGAGAGGGTGAAAAGAAATTGCAAGCGGGGAACCTGCAACTTGCATTGCCCGTACACTGAAACAACACCATAGCCAGTGGCTCGTCATCTCACTAGACTCAAGGCACTCCTTGTTAGATTCAAGGCACCCCTCATAGACGCAAGGGACTCCTTGGTAGCTCATTCTGTGTCTATGGAAAAAATAATAGAGCAATTATCCTGCTGTTAAGGACTCAGAAAAACCATAGCAGGTCTGAATGGTTTTGATGCTATGGATTCTTTTTTCAAATGGCTGATATATTTTGTGAACCATGGGTAGGGAGTTGCATACCGAACAGTGCTAATATTGCACATCAACCTGCAGCACATTTAAAAGAGCTTTGGGGCACCCCAGGATGCCACACCACCCTGACTGAGAATCACTATCATAGCCCGTCACCCAAGGGCACTTCTCGGTCCTCACGTAGGGCCACAGCCAAGACATACTGAAATTAATAACAAGTCTCCACTGACTTCAAGGACTGTTGGTTCAGGCTTTAAGCATCCTTCCTTCTCCATAGATATTCCCTGGGACTGTGCTTTCCAGTCCCACTTCCAAACACAAGCATGCTGAACTCCACCTCTGTAGTATAAAGAATAAACATTCAGCAAATCTCTATTGGCAGCTACAGGATATAAAATCCCAAGATAATGCAGTCCAGCTATCCAATGTGCTTGTTGCTGGTTTGCTTTTGTTGACAGCATCTTTGTTTAAGCTGCCATGCTGGATTTTCTTCCACACCTTTTTTTTCCCCCCCTTTTAACTCACTGAGTGCTTTCCTCTACATGTGTCACTAAAGAGGTCCCCTTATGGCTTAGCAATACACACTGCTCCTGCCCCATAGGGATGGTTTGGTATGCGTGGGGTTAATCTGGACTGTTTTGATTGGCCAATAATTGCCACAGAGCCTTCCCTGGGCTTTGAAGACATGAAACTGATATTTTACAGCTCTGTCAATGCCGAGCCTCTGCTGGTCGTAATCCACAGCAATGCACCTGGATGCAATTGTGCTTGGATAACTAAACCAGATTGATCTGTTTCACTTAGTGGGGACTCCACTTGTTTCATTGTAAAGATTAGAGTGATTCAGCATTCATGAGAAAATGTAGCAACAAAAGGTTAGCAGAACAGTGCTAGGAGTGGAGCCATATTGGGAGCAATTGAGGAAGGAAATGGTCTGGATTTATTGTCTACATTAAAGATATTGTGGGTCCCATGGATACCAGGAGTGTCATGGAGACACAGCTAATAGGTTTTTATTGGATTATTGTCAGTCTGCTGCACCTGCTTCTAGAGGGGGACAGTACAGTTAGTTTTCTGGCACAGTCCTTGAACAGGGAAACATAAAACAGTCACAGGAGTTGGAAACTTCTTTTTTTTTTCTTCCTAAGGAAACTTTTACAATTGCCTCTCTCTGAAAGCACAACTAGTCAGGCAACCGATTGCAAATAAATGCGCGTGACTGCGCACACGCATGCGTGCGCATGGGAACACGCACACAAATGCATGAGCGCGCATACACATGTGCATGCATGCTCACACACACTCATGCACTGCCTACCATTTGCCCACCATGTCTTCATTTCCGTAGCTGCAGCATGTGGGCTAGCACGACCTCCCTCCACAGTGGACTGCTGTGAAGCTTAGCCAATGCCTTTCTATGAAGTCCTTTGAGGTCCGTCTAAGGGTGTCATGTAAGTGCCAAGTCCCATTATTTAACCTTGTGTAGTTTACATGAGGAACTTGCTTTCAGCTTAGCATTTTACTTTTACTTATTCAAAGCAAATCACCAGCACTTTATCCAAGAGACAGCGGAGATGAATGAAGTCAGTCCCATCACCAGTTCATTATCATTATCACCCTAGTTTCTAATGAAGTTGAACATTAGAGAGACATAGAAGTCATCTAAAATTCAGGTCTCACGGTGAAGGTGTCGGGAGCTGATTTAAAGGTGTCTTATTAGGTTTTAGTAGAATAATAATTACGCTACAGAACTAAATCATTTGTAACATGCGGGCCGATGAATTGCATTTTATTTCTCTGTTCCCGAGTTCTCTGCAAACAGATTAAATTTACTTTCCCAACTTCTGTTCTGAAGCCATTGAATTTACTGAAAAGATGGGAAGAGGACCCAAATGGTGGGTGCTAGGGATGGCATAATAAGGATACATCACTCTGGTTCACATGTTCTCCCTCTAAAGCATCACTCCTGCGACTGTCAGCGACAGGATAATGGGCTGGATAGAGCAGTGGTCTGACCCAGCGTGGTACTCCTTCTGTGCTTCTGACCAAGTGTGGTTTCTGAAAATAATTCTTGGTGTGTGGCTCTCGTACAGGCCAAACCCATCTGAGCTCACATTGTTTCCTTTGGGCAACTATGTCATGTGGTCTGTTTCTGTTCACTAATTGGATGACTGTAACTGTGAACTGGTCTGAACAAAAAAACAATGACATCAGCTTTTGGTGAACGTTTCATGGGCTTTGCTTAAAATTCCCTGCTTCTAAATACACATTTACCACTGAATCCATATCAGTGGGAAACCAATAGAAAGAGCACGTAAGCAGCTGAAGCCACTTTATCCACCCAAATGAAGACATACAGATCCTCTCTTCTTCCTGCTACGAAATAAGCGGCCTATAATGGTCGATGTACTAAACTTCAAGTTGTGCTTTATTTATTTTGTAGATAATCCTGCTAATTCAAGACAAATATGGCAAAAAAACAAGCTTCCTGAACTTAGTTCTTTCCCTAAAGTCTTAGATGTCCTTTTGAGAAGAGGCTCTGATCTTCTCTTCTCTTCTCTTCTCTTCTCTTCTCTTCTCTTCTCTTCTCTTCTCTTCTCTTCTCTTCTCTTCTCTTCTCCTTCCAGTTGTGGGCATTTTTCACTGAGTTAAGCCTTTAGAGTGGGAGTGGAGAAGGATTGTATTTTTCCACTTTCTCTGTGAAGCACCCATGACTCATTTGGGGGGCATGGTTCAAATCCAAAGTGAAATACCCACTCTATGAATTCCCTGAAAAGAAGTGGTATAGGCAATAATCATGTCACAAGAAGCTTTTTCACTTGAAGAACTTCAAGGCTTCAAAAACAAATGATAACCTGCCATTTCCAGGGCACTTGATTACTACTTCAATGATCAAGTCTAACAGAAACATTAAAAGATGGAAAAAAAAAATGCTTACCGGGAACATTGTCCAGAGAATGTAAGCCAATAGATTGTATAATCATATATACATGATCCTGTGTACATCATGCTTTTGCATACCTATACAATGCTAATATTAGTGTTCGATCATGAATAAAGTGGAGTAACACGTGGGAAACCTGCTTTAGCTTCTAGCTTTAACACAAATTCTATGAACTGTGCTGAAATGCACCTGAAATTTCTGTATTTCTTTTCCTATGTTCCTTTAGTTATACAGGGTGGGGAAAGCAACCAACCAACTCCTCCCTCCCCCGTAACCCTTTTGCTTCTAACTTCTGTCCAGCTATCTTTTTTATACTGTAAATTCACAGGGTATGGGACGTCTCTTAACAACGTGTCTTTGGCTTTTCGGGCACTACCTGAAAAGACGTGAAAAATATACCACAATAATACAAAATTGTTGAGAAAAGGAAGTCACAGCATTCTTTCGAACACTATTTAATTGTGTGCATGCAATACATATGCTAATATGGTAATGCTAAGAGAAAGAGTCCCCCACTGATCAGCAGAGCAACATGAGCTTTACCACAGTGCCTTGCCAGCATGCCTCGACAGTGATTGGCGCCCCCTGCCCTGATCCCGCATGCCTTGGGTGCGAAGAAGCCGCCACCACCATTGGTGGTGACAGCTTCAGCGGGGGTGGAGGTGCGGTAGTGAGCTGCCGGACACGAAGCCAGCATTTGCAGCACAGAGTCACCATGGCCACTCTGCCCAGCACAGCGGGGCCCCCAAATTGTGGGGCCTGGGGTGGTCATCCCCACCCTGATCCCATGTGCCCTGGATGTGAAGAAGTCACTGCTGCTATTACTGGCGACACCGGCAGTGGGGGTGGGGGGTAGCAAGTGGCCAAATGCAAAGCCTGCGGTGGTGGTGCAAATCACTATGGCCACTCCACCCAGCACCACAGGGCCTCCAAAGCGTGGTGTCTGGGGTGGTTGCCCCGATTTGCCCTCCCCCACAAGGGATGGCCCTGGCTGCTGCTGGACCCAGGCAGCTTCCTGTCATGCAGCAGGTAGATCGGGGGCCTGCACCCCCGGGAGCAGTCCCTACGAGGGTGTGGGTCAGCCCCTGATCTGCCTGCTGGATGACAGGAGGCTGGTGCTGCCATCTGGGGTTGTGCCCAGCACCAGTCCCAGGTGGCAGCACCAGCCTCCTATCATCTGGCAGGCAGATCGGGGGCTTGCACCCCTGGGACGAGTCCGGCACAGCCCTGCAGCCCTCCTGGGAGTGTGGGCGGGCCCCCAATCTGGCTGCCAGATGATACTGGCTGGGACTGATGCTGAAGCCAAATAAGCCTGGCTTCGAAATTCAAAACATTTAAAAACTTCCAAAACATTTCGAGTGCCCTTGCTTCATTTCAAAGGCTTTTGTTTCATTTCGGTTTCGCTGTTTCAGGCTCGAAACAGCTTCTAAACAAAACACTGGGTGACATTTCACAGAGCCCTACTTCCTATCATCCTGCACATAAATGATAAAGAGATTGCTCTTTGAAGCTTTTCCACCCCCACCGAGCACTGCAGGTTTCTATGAAGATCTCTTTTTTTTCAGTGCCCACTAGAAGCAGCGATCTGAGCTAGGCAATGCAGCCATGTGTTTACGAGTCTGCACGTGTTTGCATGCACTTATTGCAAGATATGCTTTGACAGCCCCCTGCTAAGGCTTTTCTTGGCTTAAAGGATCATAAGCAGCTTTGGATTGTTTGACCCTGCTGGTTTATCATTTATGATGTTTAAAACACATACACGGCCAATTTGAATTTATCTAAACACTTAGATGAAACTCTTCAATTAAAGACCCTTTTAAGTGACACCGACAGCAACTCTCTTACCAATTTGGCCTGGCAAAATCATCCCCGATCAGCTGCTGGGAAGAGAGCCCGCCAGTTCGTAAAACCAATCCTAGTACATCATCTTTGGTGCAGCTTTTTTCCAGAACTCATTTTTCATCCTCTTGAAAGGGATAAAAAAAAAAATGTTCAGCCATCAAATGTTTCAGCAAGATTTCACTTTGGTGTTTTGTTTGGGATGTAATTTCCCAATGCATCAGGTTCAATGGGAAGAAAAATATATTTATATATAAAAAGGAGTGATACCAGCTTTTTCAGTATCAATCACGCCGAACATTTTATCATTCTAGTAAATGATGCTGTCTAATCTTCATGTCACATCAAACACTCACGCAATAAATTCACTGGGGGATATTTACAAGGGTGTCTACATTGAATTGAGATGTCTCCTAGTCCCTTTAAAAAAAAAAAATGTCACATTTGCTGCCTGCTGCAAAAAGGGGAAGCCACCAATTGATTTCTAATTCTGCAAACCCCAGGGTGTAAATGTGATTAGCAGTAATTGGAGAAGTTCAGCAACTGCTAATTTCGCCTCTCTTTGTTGTTTTTCCTATTTAAAATATTAACGAAATGCATATGTAGGCCAAAACCAACTCCAATGCAGCTGAACAAAGGATACATATTTAATCAGAGCTGTGGGACCCCGATGCGGTTGTCTGAAACAAATGTGACATGTGCTTCCTCTCTCAAAAAAAGAGAGGCAGTTAATAAACAGCATCGGTATTTTGTTGTAATGTTCATTGTCTACACGATGTCGAGTTTAATGGCATTACACCATGTAAAAAAGAAGCTAGAAGTGCATTGCTAAATGTGTCTTTCCCAGTTGGCTGTCCCCGAGGAGAGTATAATGCAAGTAGTGGCGTTGTTTGTAGTGTGCATGTATGTGCACGTGTCCCTAAGTTTTAGGTTGGAAGGGAACGTGTCAGGAGGATAGGTTAACCCCTGCATGGTTGAACAGCTGCTGCTAACATGTTGCTTTAAACAAGTACTAGCAGACAAGGGAATAATAGGAAGCCTGGGTCAAAAAAGATTTGTGTTCAGTTAACTGCACAATATCAAGAGTCCCTTTTCTAGGCAAACTAATATGAACTAGCAAAAAAAAAAAAGGCAATGCCAGCTCTCAGATGCTAGTAGCCCTGCCAGTATGTGGTATTTCTTGCTCTCATATTTTTTTCCTCCTAGGAAAGGTACTATATTTACTCTCCTCCTTCTGTATCTCCCTGCATCGCCCGATGCTGTTCATTAGCAAATTGCCTTGTTCTGATTTTGAGACCTGAAGAAGGGTGGAAATGCTCTGATTCCTTCTTTCAGGTTGGATTCAGGGAGTTTCCTTGGGTCACTGCATCTTTGCTCCTTAAACTTAAAAAGCATAGGGGCCCACTGAGGTCGATTTCGAAAGACCTGGGGAAACCAGTTAAAAAACCCAGACAAAAGTGTGAGCCTCATGCTGAGGGTACTCAGCTCTACCTCTCCTGGTGTCATCCCATGTATCTGTCATGATTTCCCTGTTCTCCAGGTGCTTATTCCATAAGGAACTAGGCGAAGAGCAGAGTAAAGTTGTCACCAGACAATAAAGATGTGGAGCTAGGCAGAGAGAACTGTAAAGACCAGATTTTCCTAAAAGTGTCCGCCACTGAAGGTACCCATCCAGTCATTAAATGACTTTGTAGTGCCTGTGTCTTGCTGGAGTTGGCAACGTTTTTGAACACAGAAAAACCTGCTATTTCTACTTGCAGCTGGCTATAAGATTGCCCCCCCCGCCCTTACGTATGGGCCGAGTCACTGAGAGTCAGGCATTTAGGAAATGTAGGCTGTATCAATAGCATCTAATAGCACCAACAACACCAAAATGCAATAGGTGCATGCTTAGCAGCTTATATCACGGCAAACGTACAAACCTAGTATTCTGCTCTTCATAGTCATTTCTACACTGAGTGCTAAGTTCGGCCCAAGGTCTCTGTCTTAATATTCAAAGCTTCCCATGGTTTTTCCCCACACAAAGATACACCCTATTCCTTGACAGCCATAATAGCCACATTTCCCTGAAACTATGGGGCCAATAGGAGGAGGCATAGGAGTACCACACACAGACCCTTCACCAGAGCTGGATCTACATTGCACTATTTACTCCTGGAAAAGACCATAATTAGCATAGATTACCGTCTTCCGCTCTGAACATAAAACCTACTTATTCAGTTCAGGAGTCCCACAATAGTTCTTCAGCCACATAGCGAGGCACAACCCATTTTACACAGCCCGTCTCACCCCATATATTTGTACCTACCTAACCCAATTGTGGTCCTGCCGGCAGAAAAGGGAGAGGAACCCTTGAGCTTCCTAAAATTTCACCAACTGCATCATCAAGTGTTTGAAAATATGGGGCTACTGGCCACCAGAATTCCCAGGCAATAGTTTGTGTCACGCAGAAGAAGGACTCAGATACATTTTCAGTTTGCCTGTCATCAAAGACTAAAGATGCAAAGCAAGGTATATAACATTTCCAAGGGAGCATGGCCATTATCTTGAGTGCACAGGGGCTAGGTACAGACATTCAAAAAGCCCAAGGCAAAATTAATCTAAGTTACGTGGCTTTCTATAAGCAGTGTAGTTTAGATCGGTAGTGAGCAGTACACACATTCACACTTTGGTTGGGGGCAAATCTTAGCCTTGGTTCCACCATTTTTAATCCAGTCTGCGCATGATGAACTTTTATTCTGTTATGGGTATAGACCCATTTTGTGTGCCGAACTTCTGTTCTCTTACGGGTCTGGACCGGTTTCCAATCACTTATACCGGTAAAAGTACAATGTCTTTACCAGGCCAGGGAATGCAGAGACGGAAAGTGAGTCCCAGGTTACTCTTAAAGACACAGTACATGAAACACATGTGCATTCATATTGCTACGTGCATTTCATTGCCAAATCCAAAAATCTCACGGAGACTGCAGTACTAGTTTTCAGGACACTAATTTTAAATGCCGTCTCTTTATAACTTTTATGTTTTTCTAGCCAGCCCATTTATATGAGTTTTATTGTAAAGCACCTTAGACATTTTTGCAGATGAAGCTAAATACAATGTATTATTGTCAGTCTTGTAAATAGGGACAGGGCACCAGCCCCAGGTGCTGATTGAGAGGGGGCACCATGCCTGCGCTGGCTGCTGCCACCACCCAGGGCACAAAAATCCGACTTGTCATGCTGCTGGTTATTGCCATCCTTTACTTACTCGGCAATAGGGAGATCAGTGAGGGCCCTAAGTGCTCTGGAGTGAATGAGGTCTCCCACCACCCCATGGCTAATACTTTAATTGGGTTTGGCATCTCCTGGCCCATCTCCTGTCAGAACTCAAATCTTGACTTTAAGAAGGTGATTATTGCTAAAAAATAAAAAGATCCTTGCAATATTTTCCACAAAGAAAACACTGAGCTCAGGCACTTAATAGCCATAGGTGGGGTTGCTTTCCCTTCTCCAGTAAAACCTAATGCTTGTTTCTATTTATTTAATGATGACTATTTCTGAACTGCCTTTTTAAGTGACAGGGTAATTTTTTCCTTCTGTTTTCCCTGGATTATAGCCCAGCTCCAGACAGGCACCTTCATGCTGAAACTCAGAAGGCAGAAAATGTGCCTGTTTTGTTACCTGTTGTAAAGTAAAATTGATAGGGGATGGAGCGATGCAGTTTGCCATTTCTTTTGGCATAACTAGAAGCGATTTTTGTGCATAGGGTCATTGACCAAAGAAATTATATACAACTGTTTCCACTGGCTGTCATATAGGCAGCAGTAAAGAATGGCAGACAGATAAATAAGGGTTGGGAATCAGTGCCTGGGTTCAGAAGAGCATCTTAGGTGTTACTAAGTGTTTCTGGGTTCAGTGCTCAGTGCTATTTTCCCCTTTATGACCACCCCACCCGTCTCACAAATAATACAGCAGGCTCCCTGACCCCCTTGGCAATAGGATACCGAGCGTTTCACGTCTCATGCTCTCATTCTCATTCATGTTGGTAGCAAATCAAACAATTTACTATCTAACTGTTATTGGACATGACATTTTCTCACAGCAAAATATTTTTGTAATATTTTTAAATGTTCCCGTTTTAAATGCAACTCAAATGAAAACAAGGATTTCATGTCCTCACTGCATTGGTTTTCCTTTCCTCCCTTGCCACTCCTTTTTCTGTTGCAAAATAGGAAGGGGGAGGGGAAGAACTGAATGTTCCCCAGGGGAGGAAGGAAAAAAGAACGGCAAATTTCTCCGTGTCAAAATCTATGGAATGAAAAACTACTTCAAAATCCTTGATCCCCCTCCCATCTTCCTCTCTACCCACATAACATGACTAATGTCACATATCAACTGGGATGCAGTGACGGAGCAGGTAAGACGTTTCACCGCAGCTTCTGAACGTGAATTTGAGCCCTATTTCAGACATGTGCCAAGGGCTGTATCCCATGGACCTAGTGCTAGTGTTAGGCTGAAGAGTCGAGGGTGACTGAATATGACAGTAGCCACCTCACCAGTTTGTGTGCTGTTGACTGGTGTGTCGTAGACATCCTACCTCTATGGATTGACAGACGCCTACCGTTCTTGATATTCCATGCGTTTCCCTCGACTTTCTGTGAATGAGGAAATGCTGTCCCAACAATGCATTGCAATGTGTTTGACTTGAAACTCTCACCTAAATCTCACTTTCCTCTGTGGGGGGGAATAAATGAATAAATAAATAAATAAATATGTTTCATAGTAGGTAGGGGTCAGAAGGGACCTAAATAGATCATCTAGTCTGACCCCCCGCCACTGGTTGGAGCACACGCTGGGATCACACAAGCCTAGACAGATGTTCATCCAACCTCTTTTTGAATATATATATCATATATGTTTCAATATCATATTTATTTGTTTATAGACATTTTTCTTTGCCATCCAGTTCTGGTCTGGTGCTCCTACAGGAGTGATGAAATATCAACGTCAGATGAAAGGCTCCTTTGGTTACATGTCATGACTAGCATCCTGTACGTTTGATGCCGGTCATGGCACATTCTATACACTCCCTTAGCTCGGTCTCATGGCTTCTTCATTCTGCCTCTTACAGAGGGAAAAGTCTTGCTAAACCTGTTTATCCAACCACCTCCCTCTTTCTCATTGAAATCTCTCTGGGAAACACATTTTTTCACATGCCGTGTATGGGAAGACAAGAAGTGGAGAAGGAACGAAGGCCGAGATAGAAATGCATCCGTGTCTTTGAGTCACTCTTCAAGGTCCCAGGACAAGGACTCATCAATTCTTTATTTTAAGTCTCAAAGCACACTTCTGGAGCACTTTCTTGTAACATATTGGAAACCTCTTGATTGGGGGGTTGCGAAGCCTTCCAGACACCCAATCCCCATGGCACTGCTGTGCCGTGAGAACATTTTCGATTTTTGTATGGCATCCACGGTCATAGCTAAGCCACTATTTTAGCCCTATTGCAGAGACGGTTGAATTCACCTTGCTGCGACTTCAGCCACCTGCCCTGAATTTCTGGCCTGGAAGTTCATAAAGGTGTCCAGATTGATAGCTGCGGGCAGTGAAGAGATTCATCTTCAGCAGAAAAATGGTTGATAAAGAGCAGATGTTTTTCCACCAAAACTGGCAGTTGGGAGGGTTACACATATTTTATAAAACACAGGAATACTGGGGGGTTGGGAGAAATGAGCTCTGTACCTTCAGCCCTCCTTCCAACTACCGTGTCACTGTATTTCTCTCTTCCCACAATCCTCCACCCACATTCTCTCCCTATAACAACCAGAAAATCGCATTTACAGCTAATTTGCTATGCTCAGAAATACAATTCTAGTAGTGCTTTCAGTGGAGCTGCCTTTTTTAAAGGCGAGTTTCGTTTGTTTTTTTTTCTCCCCTAACATCAATATAAGCTAGCTTTCTTTGGAGTATTGGGACTCCCAACCCGGGTGACAACATCAGCACATGCACAGCAAAAACATCTGAATTTTGACCCTATCAACACCTGCATGCGTCTCTCTCTCTCAATTGTTTCCAAGAAGCAACTCAAGCTCATGTGTTTTTGGTAGTGGAAACTATTTGCTTTTCTTCTTCTTCTTTTTTTATTATTTCAAAGAAACTGAAATTCTTCCATTTCTCTGGTATTAAGAGCAAGGGATGGAAAACGACCATCTGGTTTGATGCAGGTGCACATGCCTTTTGTAGAGCTGTCTTCAGAGGTATCTGAAGGCTTTCTAACTGTTTCTAACTTTAACTTATGACAAGTTATGCAAAGGAGGTTTCAAAACACTCTTCAACACATGCATAGTAAGACAGGGTGGTTATATACTGCTTGTCATGGAAAGATCTCAAATCACATGTATGAACATGCAGACAAACATTTTAGAGAGGGATTTTTATTTTTTTGGCCAAAAGCACTCAAATGGTAGATTTATTAATGCTACTTAGGCACCATTGGCAATCAAAAGACCACTCAAATACGTCGCCCTCAAGCCTGCATATGAAAGAACTTAATCCTTGAAAATGCTTGAGGTCACAGCTTTTGGCACTCTGCAGCTGGTGGTCTACCTAGTCTGACGTTAGCTACCTAAGCTCTCCATAAACCACACCAGTAGATTTAGGAGTCTAAGCATGGCATCCTCAGCAATCAGCAGGATGAGCTGGGAACCACCTAATTTAGACAACTGAAAGTACTGATGACAGGTGTTGGTTTAGGCTGCCCTCTCAATGGTAGGTAGATGCTTATGGCTGAGCCAGAGGGAAGCACCTATCCTTGGTCAGCATTTTTAGCTGAAAATCTTCTCTTGGCAGTAGCTTCCCTTCTGCCATCCCACACTCACGAGAGAACAGGAAGAGCCAAAGTCTCCATCTCATTCGATAGCTCGGTGGTTAGGGCACCCACCTGGGAGGGGGAAGATTAGTTTTCACTTCTCCGTTCTGTCTGGTTCGGCCCAGGGCCATGAATCCTAATCACCTGCCTCTCAGGTGACCCACCAGATTATTGATTATTCTGGCCACTCTGTCTCTCCAGTTAAAGATGTTCTACTTTGTGTATAACTATATCCATATTTGTTACGCAGAGAGATTGACTTTATAGTCTGGAAATTAGAGCGTTCAGCTAGGAGATGGGAGAGTTAGAGTCAAGAGCTTATTACAAAGCAGGTAGAATAGGGATCTAAAAGCAGATATCCCAAGTGAGTAACCTGGGCCCTGGTTTATGATGGGACTCTCACAGAGCCAGCCTGTCTTCTCACCAGTCACCTGAAGGTTAAGAAGTGTCTTGAGAAGTGCCTCGTAAAGTGGGCCCCGTCAAGGGAATGGCACATTGGAGAATCCTGCAGGAACTGGGCTTTGAACACCTATGGGGGCTCATGTCCGGCGTGGTTTTCCACATATCCATCCTTTGGCACAGAAAATTAGCCTGCTAGGAAACGTTGGGCAGCATCTAAGTATAGGGCTTTTATGCATTTCAGTGATACTTGAGTGAGGCATGTAAGCACCTAATGTAGCATCTAGGTGCCTAAATCCTTTTGGCAAATGTACACCTAAATCAATAAGATGCCTAAGACCCATTAATTGCCAACGGTGCTAGAATTCTTAATGTGCATCTTAACCACCTCTGTGCTGTGCTGAGACTGCTGCAGATTCATAGATTCACAGATGTTAGGGTTGGAAGGGACCTCAACAGATCATCAAGTCAGACCCCCTGCAGAGGCAGGAAAGAGTGCTGGGTCTAGATGACCCCAGCTAGATGCCTATCCAACCTCCTCTTGAAGACCCC
>JAGPOW010002514.1:59116344-59137805 GCA_030014935.1 Caiman crocodilus | reverse complement strand
CCCCAGGGTAGGGGACAGCACCACCTCCCTTGGGAGCCCGTTCCAGACCTTGGCCACTCAAACTGTGAAGAAGTTCTTCCTAATGTCCAGTCTAAATATGCTCTCTGCTAGCTTATGGCCAGTATTTCTTGTAATCCCCGGGGTGCCTTGGTGAATAAAACCTCACCAATTCCCTTCTGTGCCCCCCTGATGAACTTCAAGGCAGTCACAAGGTCGCCTCTCAATCTTCTCTTGCGGAGGCTGAATAGGTCCAGGTTCTCTAGTCTCTCCTCGTAGGGCTTGGCTTGCAAGCCCTTAACCATACAAGTGGCCCTTCTCTGGACCCTCTCCAGGTTATCTGCCTCCCTCTTGAAGCGCGGGGCCCAGAATTGCACCCAGTACTCCAGCTGTGATCTGACCAGTGCCCGATAGAGGGGGAGTATCACCTCCTTGGATCTATTCGTCATGCAGAGGAGCACGCCAGACCTCTTTGCTCTGGCTTCATGCTTGCCACTTGTTGCAAGATGTCATATATTCACTTTTTCGAGAGTACTTGGGTTTGCACTCAGGGTTTCACTCTTGGATGCCCTTTTGAAAGCCTTCAGGGCTCCTTGAACAGGGTCTACATGCCCTGCTTTTAGCACCTATTGCATGCAAAACAGCAGGGAGCAAGTGAGGATTGCTTCTAGAGTTGGGCCTGGGATTGCTGCAGATGCAGTATAAAGCAGAGCTGCAGATTTCAGCCCCTCCGAAAATGAGATTTAGGTGTTTTGAGATTTTTTACCCAGGGGAAATCATGATCAGAGATGTCAAATGGGAAGCTGCCTTGAATAGATAAGAACTCTCAGCCCTAGCCTTTGGTCTGAAAGGGTTTCAAGCATGATTTGAGCATCTAAGTTTGGTCCCTAATTTTGAGAATCACAGACATTAGGAATGGTAAAGTTCCATCAAGACCTCCAATCTATTCCCTTTTCCTGTTCCTGACCCTTGGATAAGATTCAAATCTATGTTTTCTAGTCCTTTCCACAGATTTTAAGGCCTGAAGGCAGCATCATCGTCATCATCATCTAGTCTAATGTCCTGCATAAGACAAATCAGAGAATTTCTACTTGGTGCTTCCTGCACTTGTAACCACTACCCTGCAAAGAGCTCCAGCCTTACGGTAAAGGTTCCAAAGCGATGGAGAACCTGCCACGTCCCTTGGTAAATCTGCTCCAGTAATTCATTACTCTCGCTGTTGAAAACCTGCATCTTGTTTCCTGTTTGAAAAACTAAAGTTACACTGGAAAATTCAGTCACAAGTTCCTTAACTTCTAGCCACACAGGAAACAGAAGTGCCAACTACCATGTAAATGCACACTTGCTTGTTTCCCCTTCTTCTGAAGAAAGAAGCAGCAGCGTGACTGTTGTTAGAAGGCTCGAGATTAGCTCAACCGGCTTTCGAACTCCACCAAATGACAGGCTATGGTACTTTGGATATTAATAAAGTCCACACCCCGAGTATCAAAATAGCCTTCACCAATGTCCCAGTTTGATTTTCAAAATCCAGGATGTCATATGCACTTGGGTAGGTCAACTGATCCTCTCGACACTTTTGAGTTTCCCTCATCGCCATAAGCATACCAAGGGTGCTTAAACACATGCACTTCCCCACGCCTAACTTATGGCAATTCACAGGAAGTGCCACGAATTACAGCAATCCCTGTGATCCAGCACGTTTTCTGTTGGGCCCACAGGGGTGGAAAGTCGAGCAAAACTTTGGAGTAAAACTTTGATGTCAAGCAAAACTTTCTCCCTTAGCTCTGCCTGACCCCTCTCCCAGCTCCTCTGCTGTCTTCAGGATGGAGGGGAGGTACGGAGGGGAGAGAGCGGGGCCTGGGATTTGCTCAGCGTATGCTGCGGGGAGTCGGCTGGAGCCCCCCACTTTATGGGGGAGAGGGTAGAGACACTGATCTACCAGCTCCCCCATCCCCAGCATGGGCTGGGTAAACCCTAAACCCAGATCTCTCTCCTCCCTTCCCCACTCCCATCCTGAAGACAGCACTGGGGGTGGGGCTGGGCTGCATCCACCTAGCTCTGGTCCTGGCACACACTGACAGAAGTTAATGAAGGTGTTTTGCTTTGGAGCCACCTTCATCAGACCGTTTTCTAATGAGGGTTTATTTGCTGCGCAATCGGGCATTTTTTAAATGCTCTGCAGCCACGCACTTCTGTCAGGGCACAACTGAGCATTTCCAGAGGGCCGAACAATGGCAAAATGTCGCTTCTGTCAGCTCCCAGAAGCATAGGTGCTTATAAAACTCATCTTAAACTCTGCAGCCAAGAAAACCAACTGGAAGTCTTGAATAAGTTACCCAGAGAGGCAGTAGACTCTCCATCCTTGGAGGTTTTTAATCTTTGCCTTGACAAAGTCCTGGCTAAAATGATCTACTTGGGGGTGATCCTGCTTTGAGTAGGGGTTGGACTGAATCACCTCCTGAGATCCCTTCCAACCCTCCTTTTTTATGGTTCTGTGAATATGGAGGGTTGTTGGTGAGAATTCAGATCATTTTTAGATTGGGTTAGGTGGAATGGTCTGTTATCTCATGGTATTGCACTATTATTCCTGATGTGCCTGAGTGCCTGATTTTGGGGAGGGAACTAATGCTATTCATCAGCTTCCTATGGTACAATAGGCCCTCATCACACTCATTTCTACTCTGAAAATGGTATCCCATAACTTCCTACTTTGGGGTGCCTTCCTCTGAAGCAGCTGGCACGGGGTCCCTATAACAGGCCCAGTTTCAAGAGAGCATGCCTATGCAAAAGAGCACTAGATGATGATGAAAGGTGAGCATGTACGTATATGCTTTTCTCCTGAATAAGGGTTGGAGACATGATAGTGGGTCAGATGTTAGATCTTATCCGGAATGGGAACTCATAAGATGCGGCCATGCTCAACTTTTCCTCCCCCAAATGTATGGAATCAGCTTGAGTTTAAAGCAAAAGTTTTGGCCACCTCCAGACCCTTCCAGGATGTCTGAATTTTCCTTCTGGTATAAAAATTAACCTCCGGGATGGTTTTTTTTTTTCCCCCTTTGCTCTGTCCTTTCTAATATATTGCCATTGTGGAAGAATGGATGGCCGTGCGCATTTCAGTTTATAGTTGGTTACATTATTAAGCACCTGGATTTGAAGTATTTTTTTTCTCTGAGGATTTCAACAAATACATTGCCCCAATTTCAGACTCCAGACTATTGCAAGTTAGAACTGTACCACAAGGAGGAATATTAGCTTAGAGAATGGTATAGCTGTTTGCACTGCAAACGCAGCTCTCTTGCCGGTCATAATAAAAGAAACAAGCTTGTATTTCTTTAATGACAAAGCCCCCCCCGTGTGTTAATTTGGTTCTACATGACAATACATCTTGTCAGAGCAGCCAGAGAAATGTGAAAACATACAGTAAAAGAATTGTCAGCAAAGTCACACATTTTCAGCGTAATTTATGTCACAAGGTTGACAATCTTTTGCTCTCTGCCTTATGGTTTTATTTCTGTTCAGAAATAAAAGCGCCATACGGCTTCCTAGCACTGGGTGATTTTTTTTAAACCCTATTATTGACAAAACAAAACCTAAAATAAAGATCACGTTGCGGCACGCTGCACAAAATCCAGGACCTCATCATGAGCAGGAATCGCCGTACCAACTGGGACGCTTGGACCCAAACAATATTTACAGAGCTTACAATGCGCGCAGTACGCAACTTTGTCCTTTACCCTGATTTTAAAGTGATTAATTTATGAATCGATAAATATTACATTCATCTACAAGAAAAAAAAAAGATAGAAAGACTCTGTAGCTGGAAGCCGAAGTCATGAAAAATCTGAGCTGAATGTAGGATAGAGCTTCCCGCAAAGCAAGGGCAATTAGCCATTGAAACTGTTTAGTTTACCAGGGGAAGAAATAAATTAATCATTGCTTGGAGACTTTAAAATCGAGATGGGATGCTTCTTTTAAAAACTAGGCTGTAACCACAAGCTACTGGGCTCAGTGTTCACTTACATAGGAGGAAGGATTAATTTCCTCCGGTGCGAGAGCGGCGAGGTAATATTCCAAGGCTTGTCTTATAAACCAGGAGTTGGCCTTGATGTTTATAATCCTCCTTTCTCGCCTTAAATCTAGGAGTTTTGTAAACAGAGATTTTTAATCAGTTTACAGAACATGTGCGGCATTATGTCCTTTCAATACGCTTGTAAATGTAGCTTTTGATGCTAGCCCTAGCTTATCCAGCCTTGCTACCGAAGCAGTGATGTATGCTGGTGAAGCAATCACAGGTGCCTTCAGAGTCTCAGACTATCGTCAACCTTGTGATAGGCAGGATTTGCAAGGTGAGGCCTCTAGCCAAGAGAGGGGAAGTTAAACTTGCTTTGCTGCTGGCATCTCACAACATCTGCACCTGTGCCTGCCCATCTGCTGCTACGGGAGCATTTTCATACTCCAGGGACTGCGTCCTCCTGGCAGGGAGGACCAAGAGCTGCACATGGCCAATATTACACTATGGAATATCCTTTAAAATAATGGCCCTTCAGCCACCCTAAAAAGCAACCTAAGGCAGCATGCCCACAGGGGACCCTCCTGCACTGTGAGTAGATGAATTATATTCTCCTCTCCATCCCTACATTTACAGGAGCACCTGCTGTGTGGCTGGAAGACGTCAGTCAGCAGGGCCTTCTCTCCAACCTCTTTCCTCAGCCCCATCAATGCACTGAAACATGTGCTGAACTTGCAAGCACGTCAGCGATTTAGTTTGCCAAGTGACACATGTGCATTTTGAAGGATCCTGGCTGAAACGGGGCCCCAGCATCCCTTCTGCCATCTCAACCACTCCCCTGTGTTTGAGAGCAAATAGCCAAGGTCAGTCCGACGGCCTGATTTGGCTGTTACAAAAGCACAACGAGGGAGTCATTTGTTACATGGCAGCGAATCCTCCTTCTTCCTTCCCCCACCCCCTCCGTCTAGGAAAACTGATTTTCATGTAGCCCCGCGCTATCAGCAAGCCATCCGCGTTGCAATCTGGCTGTCAGAGCTCGCTTGTGGGAAATTTTCAGACCAGGCTTGTTTGGTTTTCCCCTTCCTGTTTGACTCGTATCTTTAAATAATGCGGTTACTTCACAACAGGTTGTTTTCTGACTGGGGCACAGGGTATATTTTTTTAGCAGATAAAATGAAAAAAAGACCTTCCTACAATTTGCCTTTTGTTATTTCCTTTTTTGAAGGGAGAGCTGATAAATTCAGGGTAATATGTAATAGATGCTTTCCTGTTTTTACTTATTGCTCCGTCAGGCTTGTCAGGCAGAAATTTACGGTCTCCTTCTGTGGCTGCAACGTTTCAACAAGAGAGGGCAAGCGGTGCACTTACTCCGAAGAGCAAGCAGTGAAGACGACAGTGCTTTATGTTGTGCACTGCCACGTAGACAGGTAGGACTTGATTCTTTGTTATACCAAAGTCCCTTTATCCACCTGCCATAGGTGCTCATGTAGCACAATTCACCGTGGTATCAAAGTATCGCACATGCTTTAATATAGTCAACCAGCAAGTCTAATATTCCCATTTTACAGATGGACAACTGAGGCACAGAGCTACTAAGTGAGTTGTCTAATGGAGTCGAGGAATTAACACACTATAATAATACACTAACCATTGGATTATCTTTTTTTCCCCTGCCACTGCCAATGAGACTGCTTACACTGAAGGCAATGGGAACCTTTCCCTTAGCTGTACTGGGAGTTGTGCTTGGCACGGTATTCGGTGCTCACTAATTTGGATAAAGGTCTTCCTACCCTGCATATGTTGTGGAAATGGGCCAATCTAGCCAATCCCACACCTGCATTTCTATACGTGATTTTCCCCAGTGTGGTTGGATTATTCGATACACAGGCTAGGGACCGTCTCCTGTAAAGAGAGAGACCATCTGCAAAGTATTTGCAGGGTGGGGACTGTTTGAATTCAGCAGGCCTGTTTGGCACGCACAAAAATGTAAATAAAAACCGACAGCTTTAGTGGAACCAAGAGAAGTCGGAGGCATTTGGGATGAATTTCCTCCTTTGCAGGAAAAAAAGAAAAAGTCTTGGTTCTCATAAAGAGACATGAACCTGCTTTGTCAATCCGGGCACTGCTAGACGAGACGACTACTAGATGCAGAGAGGAGGAGGAGGAGGAAGTGCTGGAGCTGCAGAGCAACTGCACACAGGGCACCTGCGTCCTGTTAGTCTCAGACCCGTTTGGAAACAGTATCAGAGTACATACAGCCCAGGCAAGGTCAGGATTTTGCCAGCTACGTGTAGACCGAGGTCTTACTAGGAGTCCTGAGCAGCAGCTGGCTGGGTGGTTCGATCCTAACACATCCCGAAGGACTGCTATTTTAACAGGGGCAGACTATACCCAGCTATGACAAGTGGTGAAAGAAACTTCCTTTCCTTCCCACTCAGTGGAGCAACCAGGCAGCCCACACGCTCGTCCATGTGCAGGGGACTTCTCACTCTTGGCACTTTTGAGGGACAAAGAGGAGCCAGGCGCACACCTTTCTCCTCTCTATTAACTAGCAGAAGTGGCTGGATGCTGAAAGCGGTGTGGGGTGTATGAGTTGGCACGCTTCCTCTTCACACGCAGCAGAGCTGGGAGACAATTTCAGCCTCCTTTGCAAAGCAGTCTCCTGTGCAACACCCACAGCAGAAGCCAGAGAGCATCCTTACTACCCCAAGTCTCAGGAGGAAGCAATGGTTTCAAGGTTAAGAGCTTTTTCTGTCCTTAGGCATGGCTTCATGTCCTTTGCCTGGTCCCTCTGTCCAAGCTTCTCATTTGCTGGCCATGACATTTCACCTTTCAACCCTGAACTTTAATTCTTCCCTAGTTCCTATGTAGAAAAGCCCCATTACCCAACATTACACTGCCAGTTTCTACCATGGTCAAATGCTCAGCTCCGTAAACAGCTTGCTCTGGGCTTTCATTTCTTCCCACTCAAACTATGACAGCACCCAGCCCTCAGAGCACCAACCTGCATCTGTGCAACTGCTTGTCTTCATAAGCCGGGGAAAGAAAGAAAAAAGACGATTCTTCTATAAGCTCTTCCAGGTCGAGTTACTGAGCTCTGCTCCGTATCCCAGACCTACCTTCCACAGGAGCTGCAGGACACCTCGGCAGAGAAGTCACCACGCGGAGGCGCAGGGTGCAAATTCTGGATATTTTCCCCAAGTCATCCAAAGCCCAACCAAACACACGCCTGAAGGAGGAAAAGCAACCCTCCATTAGATTAGGCAAGAAGAGTTATGGTGCTGCGAAAGGAAAAGGTAGAGTAGCTGTGATTAACCCGCAGGTACAATCTCCCAGAGAGTCTTTCATGGATATACCCGCATCTTGAGATCCCCATCAATCCAGCAGGCTTCTTCACTCGGTGGCCACGATGCCGAAAATGTAGGCACGCTGCCCTAGCAGCACGATCCAAATCACCAGGTTTGGTGCCGAGACCTCCTATTCTGTGTAGTCACGGGTTAGGTCTGAACTCTCGTTCCTCTTAGCTGTCTAACTCAGGGATTCAAGGGGGCACTGCTGCCGTGCCAGGCCCCAGAGAGGAGGGACAGAAGCACTGAGTTCGGTACAAAGTACCTCATGTCTCCATTCACTTTTGTATGTGGAAAGTGGGGTGAAGGCCATGTGATCACTAGCTTAAGGGGTTGGAGTATTTGTCCAGAAGTTGGGCTCCCTTTTACTTGCTCTCCTTCTGGCCCCTGATTCTTATCCTCTTCTTTGCCCGTTGTCCCCGCTTCAGGAGGAGGGGTGTAAGGATCCTGCACCCAATCCAGCTCACAGCCTAGTGGTTAGGGTACTCCCTGGGAGTGGGGAGATATGGGTTTCAGTTCTTTCAGGCTGGGGAACTTAAAGCCAAGGGTAATTCATCGTACAACTAAATGTTTGGGCAAAAGGTAGCACCCCTTCCAGGGGCTGTATTTCTACTGAGCTGCCCCTCTCTTGTAATGCCTGTGCTTGGTGTTCAACTGATTGCACGCTTGCAGTAAAAAGCACTCTCTAGGAAGCCTCTCTCCCAGCCTAAAAAACCAGGGGCTTAATTAGGCTTTAGGCACCTCCCACATAGATATGGCAAGCAGTACACCTTAGGCTGGAATTAGGAGCCTAGGTGGCCAATTTGTGTCATTGCTGAGCACACGAAAGATCCCCAATATGGGTGCTTAATATCATTCAGGCCAAAATGGAAGTCCCATTATTATAGATATCTAGATGCTTTTGTGGCCACTTCGTGGAGGTGATTTGGATTGCAACTTAGGCTCCTAAATTCCCCTGAAGTCCAGTCTGGCACTTGCAAGGGTGCTTTCCATCTGGCCCGTGTGATATATTTTATCACTGCACACATAAGTGGAAAGAAAACCAAGAGCAAATGCTTTCCCGCTCAAAGAGGGCAAGGGCTCCATCCATATGAACCGCCGCCTACCTCAATGGCAGAGGTGCAATGGTAGAAGCACTGCACATTCCTCATTTTAAGAAAACACATTTTCTCGAGGTGTCTCACAATATCGTTAAAGCCACATTAGAAACAGAAGGCTTCCAAAAATGGCTAAGTCACACCTCAAAATGGAAAGATGCCATCATCCATTTCTATCACTCATTACATGTGATAAAGCACAGCTTTCCAGAGTTGCAGACTATTGATTCTAACGTGTTTCTATACAACAAGAGAAGCCCATTTTAATTAACTTTCTATCAGTTATTCCTGAACTGCTCCATAAACTGAATGAAATCCCCCTCATAAGCACAGATGTGGGTTTGGGGGTTAGCTGGCCATTCAGTTAATATGGCACAAGCACAAATATCTACCAGCAACTTCACTTAATTTGTCCGTAAGAAGTGTTTATGCTTGGGGATTCTCCTATTGAATTACTCAAAACCGGGATGATGTCCCCTCACCCTCACATTTAACATGGGGAGAAAACGCCCCATTTTTTTGCCCCATGTTTTTGGATGGAAAATGGGGATAGGGACGGAAAATGCCCCATTTTTTTTGGATTTGTGTATGGTGGGGAGGGGGCAGGTGGTTGCTGTGGCTCCAGCTCTGACCCCGACCCAGGAAGGTTGGAGTTGGAGCGGCAGTATCTTCCTCCCCTCCATCTTCTGGTCCCCCTGAAGTCTCTGGTCCCCCTGCTTGCTGCTCCCCCTTCCACCCCTGCCCCACCACCTCCCCAGCCATAGCTGCCACCAGTGCTGCAGGAACAGGGCTGGAGCCAGAGCTGGAGGGTAGGCAGCAGCAAGGGATTAGCAGCAAGGCAGTAGGAGAGGGAGGGAGCAAGGGGTAGGTGGGGGAAGGCAGCTGGAAAAGACCTCTGCAAACCGTAGGAGGTACATATGGTTATGCAAAACCCTAATGGTCCATTTCTTGCTATTTGCTCTCCCCCCATGAGTCTGAGAAGTGGAGCCCTACAACTTTAGACACTGGGTGCATTTATGCATGCAATTAACTTGAAGCAATGAACTCTGGCACATATCACGCCAGAGTTTATTGCTCCTGGGCATGCCATTTGAATGGGCGCCCGGGACCACAGCATATTGTGCCAGATCAGAGCAGCCCCAGCTGGCAGGGGGCCCAAGGGGATACCCTGCCAGCCGCCCAGCTCAGCGTGCTGTGGAAGGACTGCCCCACACTGAAGCACCCTTGTGCTCCAGGCAGCCCCATCAGCATCCACATGTGTGTTGCTGAAAACACTAAAAAACTCCGACAGAGGATAGCATTTGCATTTACAAGTACTAACCTGCAGCGGAGTTTATTAGCTTCCTGCAGCCTAACAGGGGTGCATATGCAGGCACTGAGACATTTACTACAGAGTTAATTAGGCAGCTCCACAATAAACGTCTCATGTAGATGCACTCACTGGTATTTCATTGTTTCTAAGAAGGTGCAGACCTTGTCTTTTCTCTACCCGCACGTACCTGCAAAAAATTCTAGTCCTGGCTCATTACAGACTCAGACAGAGAGACTTTAATCACTTTGTCCTTTGCGTCAAAACCATTGCTCAGAAAATTTAGAGCTTTCAAGAATTTGATGAAAAATAGATTTTTAAAATAATCTTTACACCTTTTTTTTTTTTGGTGGAAATGTGTTTCCTTCTTCCTCCCGGCTCTAATTAGCCTCTGGGCCAATATGGAGAGAACGTGCAACGTGCTGGAAGCCAAGCGGCCTCAGCCAGACTTAGACTCTGTGCTCTATTTCTGCTAACCAATGTGCGAGGAAGTATTGGTCAGCAATCTCTGGAGTGTGGCAGTGTGCATCTCCTCTGTGTTTTGTGTACCTAACTGATTTTTCTAATTTTATGCTTAGACTATTAAAAAAAAACAAAACAAAACCCCAAAAAACCTTTTCAGGGTAGGAACCAAGACTTTCTGAATGTTAAATCTCTCTTCAGTGAAGCTCGGGCTTCTAAATACTACTGCAATAGAAACAACAACATATGGAAATCTAACTGTCTGTAATTTATATACCGACGAGCCAGAAAAAACTGCAAACAGAAGTCATAGTAAGCAAGGGGCCAACTTTAACATTTCCTCCTTCATTTGCTGTCTTTTTATTTAGCTGTGGTTGTAAGGTGATGCTCATGGATGGGCCAGTAGCAGCAGGGACTCAACCCAGTATTACTGACTTCAAAACACACCAGCAACTAGTGCTGGAGCTAGCAGGGAGGCTATACAGTCTACAGCTTCTGTGAGAGCAGATAGGTTTTAAGGGATCGAATCGAAGGAGGCGAGTTAAACTACTGTTCAGAAGTTCAGACAATGTGACCTAATAGCCCTCACATACTCCTTCTGTCTTCTGGCTCCTTGCTCTGTGAGCTATGCTCATGTAGACACATTTGTACCCCTGCGGCTCAACAGCTAATGCAGTGTGGACTGGGAATCAAAGCTGAGTGCTCCTATGCCAAGAAGAAAATCATTTTCAATGCTTAATACAGGCACCTTAATTTTGAGGGGGCTGATTTAGGGAGCAAAGGTGTGTGCTGCATGTGAGAAAATATGAAATATTAAACAATGCGGTAACATACCCCATCCCTCCTAGAATAAGTCTAATACAGTGTTAAGAGCGTATCGACAATGCAAACTGAGGGTATGCCTGCAGTGCACACGAGCACAGTCATGCTGGCATAATCCAGCTGGCACAGCCACCAGAAACAGGGAAAATACAGACGCACAAATGCTAGGATCTACCAGGGTACATAATGAGGATCTCCAAAGGGTTCATATTGGATTGCTAGTATGAAGCAAAACACTTGAAGCAAAATTGTCATTTACCAGTATAGGTGACAATAGCAGGTTAGCTAGCAAAAGGTATGGTACCATACATATGGCACCTACAGATTCATTTTGCTCTGTAGACATGTGGTAGGAAGGTAAACTGTTCAGCTAGGCAAGTTGTCTAGAAAAGAAGAGAGGGAAGTAAGAATAGTTTTACTAGTTAGACCTGGAAGCTCTGCCTAGCATCTAGGAACTGATTCGAGGTGATTTTAAATAGGTTGGTAGACTTTAAAAGTAAGGACTTTCCTCCACATTCAGGGCTCTCTACATCCTCTGTCCCCCTATCCTCCTCCAGTATTATAAAGCCCTGAATTACTTTGCCTTCTATTAAGGTAGAGGCAAAACCAGTGTGTAGGGAGGGCATCAGTTTGCAGAGGAAAAAACAGGGTGTTGAACAGGGACCTGGATTCATATAACTGAGATTTTGTGGCCAGCTGGAGTCCTATCGGCTATTCTTTTCAAGTTTAATATGACATAACAGCCTGCAAGTCAAAGAAGTCACAGATGAGAAGAGATCTCAGGTTGTCTGTCCTGGTGCCATGCCAGTACAGGACTGCTCGATACATCCTGTGTAGTCTAGCTTTAAATGACTCAAGTACCAGAACTCCCACATCCGTCCCCTTGGGAGCCTATTTTACGGTCTAGCAACATTCAGCATTATGAAATTTGAACTGAGATTCAGCCTAAATCATCCTTTTCATAATATCACCCTATTACCCTGTTATTTCTGCATCAATTTCTTATGCTGGCCACCCAAATCTCACAGTAACATGGAACATACTGGCAATGTGAGATCACACATGGATGAAAAACACTCAAATTGCAGTTGGCAGCTGAAGAGTTATTCTTTAGTATTCTCTGCCCCCTTCCCCCAACCCCATTTTTTTCTCGTGAAGAGGAAACCCACAGCTATGTTTCAGTGGTGGATTAAAGCATGGCAGCCAAGCACCTGTGAAGCTGGAAAGACCAGAAAAAAAGCTGTCAAGGAAAGCTGGTGTTTGGCAAGTGATGTCAGTAGTTAGGCATCTTACAAAGCACATGATCAGACTTCCCTGAATGCATGCCATTGACTCCTGAAAAAGACCATCTGTCACCCATGAATAGGAGAATGACTTCTGGAGTGGTGGCTGAAAACTAAAGCCATGGCAGACATGGGAGACGGAGGCCTGAGAGTCTTGTATTTGGTAAGGCACCTGCAGAACATCATCAAAGAGAGAAGGGCAGGGCTGGGGAGAAAGGGAAGGAGGGGGAAGACTATTTTAAAGGTTGTTAGTACTTGCCTGGGGCTTGGGAAACATGAAATATCTTGCAGAACGGATCGTTCTGATAATGAAACTTTAGGACCCAATTAAAGCACACGGCAGAGGGGGCGAAGCAGTTCTGTCAGCTCTCCACAGCTGCTGCAAAGTCTGAGAGGAAGAGAGAGCTCTGAATTAAAATCCATCCAGTGAGAATGCAATGCAAGGAACATCTGGCACATCGAGTGGTTACAAACAGGACCAGGGCAACCACGGCGGGAAAAATGGGGAATGCACCTGGTAAGACCCAAGTGTAATTTGGTCCTGAGATACCTCTGCATAGCCACACACATGCCAGTGCTAGGCCTATCCACAGTGGGATCCTCCAGGGTCGGGAAAGTGAAAAAAAGTACTCACCGGCCAGGAATGAAAGAAAAACAATGTGGAACCAACTGACTTAGCTGCAATGAGGATATCATTTTAAAAATTCAACGTTGGCAGGAAACATGGGGGTAAGGGGTAGAAAACAACCCTGCAGAGATTGATGCTTTGATGCCATTAGTGCAAGAGTTGTTTCAGGAAAAATGGAATAAAATGAAGAAAGCTCTGTTAGACAACCCAGGATGACACAGGACACTCTTGGAGACTGCATCTGAATGAATAGGTTTGGTGCATGTCTAAATGAAGGGGGAGGGGAAAGTGAAAAAAAGTGGTTTGCTGCTTATATTTTTAACTTTAGTCTTGGGATCCATGCAGCAGTTTTCGCCTCACACCAGGGGGGATTCAGGACAATTACAAATAATTTGGAGTGCTCAAGCGAATGGCAGCTTCTGATCTATATTTGCAGGGTGCAACAGAAGGCATCCATGGCACCCCTGGCAGTTGACCCAATCCTGTCTTCTGCTCTAGCTTTCCCAAGTACCCACCCTGTCCTCGCCTGCCATGCCTTGATATTACTAAAAATTTAGGAGGCTTCCCTTAGAAACCACAGTGAACTTTGGAGTGCTCCACTCTGCCCTGCTCATTGTTGGGGGGTGCCCCTTTCTTGCCCTCAACCAACTCACTCTTCCAGTCTTTATTTGTTACTGCACTGGGCCCCTGGGCCTACCTCTCTTACTGTGCCATCAGAGACCCCCCCCCCCCGGTCCTACTTAGAGCTGACAGACCTTGGAACATGCCACTCACATTTCGGAAAGCCTCACTGACTCCCCTTGCAGCCTCCTCCTCCCCTTAACCCGCGTACTGACCCTTATGGTTGGTAAAGCAGTCAACATAAACAGCTTAGCTCTCTGTGCAATTCTCAGCAGAGCTCCTTCCCTTCTCACGTCATGTGTATCAGCGTCCCTACACTGAAAAAATGGCAGCGGGGAGCTTTGAAATAAAACACGTTTAATGAGCTTTTATTCAAAGTGCCCCAACGCCATTTTTTTAGCATGGGGGCGTTAATATATATGGTACTTGTATTAGCATGGCTTGCTAATTAAAGTGCCCCATGCTGGATCCTGCGGCATGTGTAACCATGCCCTAAATCAGCCACCTAGCTTTCTGCTGCCTGCAGTTTGCAGGCTGGGCCTGTAGCCCTCTAACTTCACTACTTGCACCCAATGTCCTCTTCCAGCTAGCCTCCCTGCAAGCTGATCCTTCTCTAGCAAGCCACGGGGGTTAAAAGCCCCCTGTTACAGAGGGAAAATGTGCAGAATTGAGAAGTCGTAGTGGGTATAATTCCGGCCCTATGGAAGTTTCTCCATTGACTACATTTCAGCCAGGGTGACACCACGGAGCGCAGACCAACTGATGAGTGGAAGAAGAGGAGAGGCGGTCTCCTGCCTGGCACACTGCTGCTGCTGCTTTTAGAGAAAAGTATTAGTAAATATAGGAAAGGTTTGTTCTAGAACAAAGATCAGGACGATGAAGCATTCCCATGCAATAAATATCAATGCAGGATTGGAGAGAGAGACCTCCAGTATAGAAATGGAAAAGAACTTAATATGCTCGAAGGGGCAGGGGTTATATTTCATTATCAATAAGTAACACAGGCTCCATCCTAAAAGAAGAATGTAGGTCACTAACTCCTTAAACACCTCCCAAATGCTTACAGGGAAGCCTACAGCAACACAGGCCCTTAGATGTAGCTTTCCCAGAATTTAGGCCATTTGGAGAAAAAATAGCTTGCATACAGAGAAAGTCACTCTGGAGGTTTGAAACAAGACCATTCCACTTTCCTCTACTTTAAGGCTGCTCGGATGATAAATAGCGACAGTCAGAGACATTTAGAAAGACGAGTTTCCCCTCTGAAAAAGCACCTCCCACCCGACTTCCCAGAACCCTAGACGCCTGGATCCTGACTTTCCCGACCCTCCCAGAGAATGCTTCAGAGCCGAAAAGAAATCCAAACAATTGGAAGGAAAATTGGCCCTCAGTGCTGTGTCCTGGGTGGGGTCCTGCTTTCTCCAGAACGGCAGTGACTTATGGTCATTAAACCTAGTCTCTCTAGGAAAAAAAAGCAAAGAAAAGAAAAGAAAAAAACAGAATGTGGAAGTGGATGAATCATAGATTCCAGGGAGTGAAAAGCATAAAATTATAGGAGTTTGACTGTGTGATTTCCCTGCACCTCTCTCTGAGACTTAAATAGAGGGAAGAAAACTACAGAGGAGTGAGAGCAGGGTTTAAATGATACAAGAGAGGGACTGGCAAGACGTAAGAGGTTGTAAATTCCCCAGGGAAAACAAGCAGTAACTGATTAATAAAAGCAAGAAATACAACAGCATAATAAAAGAACAAAATGGCCATAACAGATCCTTCAACATTACATTTAAATAGATCTCCCATTCATCACCACCACCCCAATCATCACTACCACAAAGGTCAGCCTAAGGGCCGGACAAATAACCCCACTGTATTAGCTGCTGAACGAAAAAGAGAGGAAAGAGTGGTAGTTAGCCACGTTACTCTGAAGTCCAGCAGAAGGTAGGGAAGAATTTTACTTTATAGACTTAATTCGAAGATTCACAAGCTTTCCTAATCAACACCTCACTTTGTCAAATGCTGCAGACTGTCCCCCTCCAGAGGACCTTAAAGACAAACAGACAAAAAAGCAAGCTAGGGAGTGGAAAACCACTACAGGAAGGTGGCATGGATTGTCCATGGTCACTGGAGCATTGTAAGGGCAGAATATGTAGAGCTGGATATCATCTATGTCAACACTGTTCTGCAACTATGGCAGACATGGGTAAGATAAGGGCTGAACTCTCTCTGCCAAGTCAAACCTTTAGTATAATGTTCAGTATCCTGCCTATCTGGGAAGCCAAAAAAACTAAAAAGAAAACCAACAATGAGATAAAGAGCTGTGCAAACTTTCCTGCCCAGTAACAGTGCTGAAGCTCAGAATTTCAGATTTCATGCTGATACCCAGCGTGCCTAGATTTACTTGAGTTTTAAGTGAGTCCAATTCATTTTCCAGTGAATCATCCCAAAGCGCTGTGTCTGCTCTGCGTGGGCACAGCAAGCATGGCTGGAGTGGTTTTTGCCGTTTCATATTTAACATCAATTTTTATATCGGAGTTTCAACGATCCCTTAGTTTTGCTTTGTTATTTTAAGTAAGTTTTGCTGTGGTTGGTCACAAAACAAGCTCTTTGGGTGGAAACAGACATTGCCTCACCTTGCCTTTGTGGCATCATAATAATTTTGGGTGGCACAAAGGCAAAGCAGCCATCCACACTCTTTGTCATGCCACAAAATATGCCCAACATTTGTGGCGGCAACAAAGGTAGTAAACTTGTGCTGCCATGAGCTGGGATAAATCAGTTAGCATAAATCGGCATAGTGCTACTGTAACCAAGAGAGCTATTTCTGTTTGCACCCTCTTAGGATGTGCCTCACTGGGCGCATCTACATGAGATGCTAACTGCGCAGTAGCCTAATAACACTAGGCAGTAGCGTGCTGGGCAAAAATCATGCTAATACGCTACTGCGCAGTAGTATTAGTAAGAGTTATTAAAACAACTGTGCACTGGTGCTGTCCCCCAATTGCGACAGTTCCCAGCCCCCACTTCACAATTGCAAGGTGGGGACTGGAGAGCTTATTCCCTGCCCAAGGATCATGGGGCAGGAAACAGGCACCCCAGCCCCAGCTCCACAATTGGTGGGGGCTAGAAGATCCTTAAATTTAAGCCTGACTGCCATGGTTGCAGGGCCCAGGTTGGGAGATCCTTATATTCCAGGGCCCCGTGACTGTGGAGCTGGTGCTGGGAAATAAGGCTCTCCCAGGTCTGGCCCTGCCATCATGGAGTGGGTGCTGAGAGCTCCTTGCTGCCGTGGCGGGGGGACATTGTCCCCGCACCAAGGCAGCAGGCAGCTCCTCAGGGCAGGAGGCAATCTCTCACCCCCTGCTGCCTGGCCGAACAGGAGCACATTTGCTCCCAGTCAAGGGTCTACATGTGCACTGCTGTGCAGTTGTTAATCTAGAATAAATTTGCTACTTGCATTTGCAGGTAGCAAATTTACTTGTGGCTAGAGACTATTACTGCGCAGTAAGTGTCTGCACATGCAGACACAGACGCTTACTGTGCAGTAATTAGCATCTTATGTAGATGTGCCTGATTTGACTAAGCAGCCTTGGAGAAGGAACCCTAGAAGCAGCCCAGGCCAGGAAGAAGCACGAACTAGCAACCAAGATATTAAGGATGGGGTTTTTTGTTAATGAAAGTGAACCCATTGAAAGAGCTCATTTGGATTTTTCATACTATGCTCATGCTTCAGCAGGTTGGGAACGATGCCTGTGGAACGAGCACTAAAAGACCGTCAAGCTGTGTCCTATTATAATGGCTTACACTTATTATGGCTTTATGACTTTCATGGAATCACAGAAAAGTACAGCTGGAAGGACCCTAAGGAGGACATCTAGCCCAAGCCCTGCGTAAGGCAGGATCATCCTCGCTAAAACCATTCCAGACAAGCGTTCATCTATAAGTCATGGCTCTGGTGGGACTTAAAACTCGCAGTTTCTGAATGGCCTCCCCACTGTGGAAGACTGATGTGCAGTACAGAATTACTACTGTTCTCCCACATTAATCTGCTTGATTGACTCAAATAGCAGAACATCTTACCTGAAAGCTAATACTAAAGAAAAGCCGTATATAAAGTCTGAGATTGATTTCCTGCTTACTTGCAGGACCTTTGAGTTATGAAAGAATGAAAATAGGTGTGGGGGCTGTTGTAGGAAAGTTACTATCTCAATTATAACTGTAGTTTAGCACTACCACCATGGTGCTACGTGCACAATGCTACGCTTTATGCCAGCCCTTTTAATGGCACGCGTAAACATTCCTGATACAAACAGTTGCATGCAAAGAACTACGTATGTCTAAAGTTAGAGCAAGTTCCTGTAAGGGAAGTATAGCTAATCAAAAATGATTGATGTATATACCCCAAGTGATCTGCAAGATCAGACATCTTTCAAAGCATTATCAATCCCAAGGTTCATCTTCCCCCAACTGGGCCTGAGAAAACTTGAGCATGCAATGATATGTCACATCATATGATGTCAAGCAGCCAGAGCAATAATGCCAGGAATACCCAGTGCAGACACTCAAAAATGATTTAGAGAAAATGGCTATTCACTGGTTCTAATTTGATATGGCAAGCTGAAATAGGGAAGCATGTGGTGTTTCCTCTCTAGTCAAGTGTGAGTTTTAACAATTTGTGGTTTTTTTCCCCCTCCCCACCACTGAAGACTGCTGAGGTTGAGGTGCAAGGTTCAAGTCTAGTTAACTTTCTGTTAATCAATGCACCTGGGTTCAGTGTACCATTTTTCAAACCACTGCAGCATTTCTGCTTTCACAGACCAAATTGCTTTTGTCTTCACAGCTAAACCACGGATGGGGGGAAAAAAAGCGTTCACCAGGATTACACAATTTATTTTTGTTAGTAGCGATCAACTATTCTAGCATCATTGATGCAATCATTTTAAGCATCAGTTTTTTATTAACTTCAGTGCTTCTCTAATTTCTTTAATGAAATGACATTTGACCATGGTTCTTCACTAAAAACATATATCAAAATAGTCCAACATATTAGCTTTAGTTAATATATATCTGTATATCTCCCTGTGACAAACAACTTCCTGTGCAATATTATATGATGTCCTGGGAAGCACATTAAATCCAAGTTTAATATATTAAACTTCCTATATTACACACAACCATCAACTAATCTGACATTTATTCTCATGCACCTGATATATTACCACCCATATCTTCACCAGCAACTCCATTTTTTAGTGTAGCAAATAAACTTATTTTATTTTATACAATGCATAGTACCAGGAAAAAAAAAATCATATGGCTGTATAAAATTACTGCAGTTGTATATACCCCATCTACCGTGATTATATCCACGGTGATAAAAAGACATTGAATCTCTGGATCTGATTACATTTCTTGGCATGGATCAAAACTTTCTGATTAAGGTTGAATCTCCACACTCAAGCCATGGCCCATGAATTTATTATCAGGGGAAAAAAAACCCATAGCTGCAGCAAAACAGCATTTTCTGGAGACCTGAATGAACAGCAGGTGGCTAAGGAAGCTTCTTCCCTGTGTATCAGAGAGACACTTTCCTCTGAAATTACATTGGAAAAGTTTAGTTAATGGTAAATCAACCAGCAATGGTAATGCTATCATTGAACTAAATGCCTGGAAGTTATTCACAGTAACACTCATTTCTACCTCACCTCACCCCCTGAATTACACTGGTTGAAACTATGACAAAAGCTGGCAGGATATAACACGGTGGAAACCAACAGGAAGCCATGATGCAGTGTTTTGTGCTAAAAACTCAAGATAAATCTTTAACTACTATAAAGCACTATGTCCATTAGTTATAATAGAGCCCTGGACTGGGACTGATAAAAACATGGTTTTATTCGTGGTTCTATCAGTTGCCTCCTGAGGGATGCAGGGCAGATAGTTGCAGATCCATGCCTCAGTTGTCTCATCTGTCAAATGGGTATAATGGCACTGTCTTCCTTTGCGACATGTTCTCGTTTTTACTGATGAAAACTGCTCTATAAAAGATAGACTTTTTTTTTTTTACTGTGCAGATTTAAACATTGCTGAGGACCTGATCCCATAACACATGCAGGGTTAGCAGAATCAGATAAGGGAGTAGCAGCACCCGATGAAAGGATGAAGATACATCAAGCTTCACATGCCTCACAGGTTATCAAGTGCATTATTCTAGTAACGAGTGCCTTTGTTTAACCGGAGGCCTTCAGAAGTGTCCTCCAGATTTTCACCTGAAAATCCATAGGCCCAGATCTGCCAACGTCTGCTACGCCTGGGACAAAGAATAGGTGTGATACTTGCGAGAAGACTGATGTCACATCTTTGCAGGTTGACTTCATGGAGAGATGGAAAGACCATACAATATAAACGGATAACTTCATTTGGCATCAAGACAAAATAAGGCAAATTTTGCAAGGGCTGCTTTCTCCCTTTTCAGCAGACAGCAATGAAAGAGGTGCGTCTTTGGAGGCAGGGCTGGACACAGGCATGGGCAAACTGTGCGGCTGCCCAGGGCCTGGATGGAAAGGGGGCCTGAAAATGGTAATTTTAAAATTATTATTATCATTATCTCTGGCTGGAACGACTTGTGGCCCCGGAGGCTGGCGGGGCATGGTGACCACCCACAGGTGGTGGAGGCATGGCAGTGGTGAGCAGGGAGCTCCCTCAGACAACCATGGTGGCGTTGGTGCTGGGGGTGGTGGTGAGTGCCAGCCAATGGTTGGCAACCCCCTGCAGATGCTGCTCGTAGTAGTGGCTAGCGACGATCGAGGACCGCCCGCAGTCGCTGCTGGCAGTGTCAGCAGTAAGGTGGCGGGGAGGTGGCAAGCGGCATCTGACCGCAGATGCCACCAGAGGTGTTGGTGGTGCTCTTTGCAGGGGTGCACTGCCAACCTCAGGGGGTGCAGCCCCTATGTGTTGCCAATGAGCTCTGGCAAAGGGGGGGGGGCACTACTAAAAGTTCACCCGGGGCTGCCAGGAGTCTAGGTATGGTGCTGTTCAGAGGCAATAGTCATGGCACAGACAAAATAGGGAATTGAGCAAGAATCAGAAAATGAAGGTTGGAAGGGACCTCAGGAGGTCACATCTCATTCAACCTCCTGCTCAAAGGAGGACCATTCCCAACTAGCTCACCCCAACCAAGGCTTTGTCTAGTCAGGTTTTGAAAACCTCCAAGGACTAAACTTCTACCTCCTCTCAGGGTGACCAGCTCCAGTGTTTTACTACCCTTCTAGTGAAAAAAAAATTCTTCCTAGTATCTAACCCAAACTTCCCCAGCAACTTGAGACCATTGCTCCTTATTGTGTCAGAAGGATGTGACTTTGCTCAGCTGGGAAGCTTCTCTCCACAAAACCCTGTACCTGTGAGGCCCTGCACCTCTGAACTGAGTAGATTTGAAAGATATTTCTAGCTAGCCATCCCTGTCTCCCTGTGGGCCCACACAGCCTCTTTTCCACCATCCATCAGCCAGAACACAGACACAGTGCTGTGCTTGTACAAATGTGGGAGATGCTACCATTATTTCATTCAACGTGCATTCAAGTAGCCATCACTATTTGCCATAGGTGATGAGATTACTATATATTTGTATTAGAGGCATGACAGCTCTGAGGGATCATGGCTCTGTCTTAATATTAAAATGACTTAAGCCCCTAATGGCCTTTTGAGCATGTGCTTCAATCTGAGGAGAGGGAGAGGCTGCAGCGGGATCTGGGCCGACTGCAGGAGTGGGCGGACAGCAACAGGATGGGATCTAACGTGGACAAGTGCAGGGTGATGCATCTGGGGAGAGGCAACCCCCAGCACACATACTGGCTGGGAAGCTCCCCTCTTACTAGCACAGTGGAGGAACG
>JAGPOW010002514.1:59070086-59116244 GCA_030014935.1 Caiman crocodilus | reverse complement strand
GTCCTGTGACCCTGGCACTCGTTCCTGCCATTGGCGGGGGGTCAGACTAGGTGGCCTGCTCTAGGCCCCTTCTGACCCTAGATACTATGAAACTATGAATAGGCTTGAGAAGGCCAGAACATTTAAGCTCTGTTGGGATCCACAAACTAGGTTTTTCGCCATTTATATTATCTGAGGGGTTTAACCTAATTTTGGGTCCTCTTTTGGATTGAGTTGAAGTACTGACCAACACCTTCCATGTAGAAGTGGCCGCTAGGGGAAACCAGTGCTATTCTCTGCCTATTGAATAGCTCAGCATTCAGAGGAGAAAACCACTGCACTGCAGGTAACCGATATTCAGATTCCCTCCTTTACCCCATGCCCCATCTTTCACCTGTAACCACAGGCTATGAGTTATACTGGGAGGATGAGGGTAGAGTATCTTCTGTTGAAGCTGTTCCACTTGGCATAAAAACAAATATTCACTGGGCTGGAGAACAAGAGCAAGAATGATGCTCCTGCCTAATGGGGAAGACATCCACAGGGGGATTTTTGGTTCCTGCTCCAAGGACTTTTTGTGCATCGTAGCCAACGACTGCTTAATGGAAAATGCAAAACCAGTTCCAGTCATTCTTTTGATTATGAGTTTATATTCCAGAGGGAGTCGTGAATGCTTCAGGCATTTGTCCATATACAATGAAGACAAGTCAACTCACCAGTGACACCCCTGGGTTTTCATTTCAGGAAAAGTTTGCTTGACCCAATCTGAACTCTGTAGCTCCTAAATTCAAAGACGACAGACAGTCTAAAATCAATTTCTCCAAATGGTGATCTAAGGAGAAGTTTTAAAGCATTTTCTAAATGACAGCAATGCACAATATGCCATTAATCACAGCTGACAAGTTCTCCTGAACAGGCACTGATTGATCCTGATGTTGTCAAACTTTCTTTTTCTTTTGACGTCTCACTGATTGGCATCTCTCTTTAGTGCTTTGGTGACCTTTCCGCTATATTGATCCACACAAATCACAGAGAAGAGAGCAGTTTCATTAGGGGGCAAAGTTGATAAGAGGAGGTCAAATGGTTACTGGGAACTCCATGCACCACAGTTTTAATGATTGATTAGTGGGGGTGTGGGGAAAGAGCTGAAGACACAGACGTTCAGGCATGATAACGTCTCAATCTTAAGGCACTAATTATCATTTAAGATCCTTATTGAGTACCTCACCTTACTTCTTTCGGTGTAATTGGTGTTGACTAACATCAGATCGTGAAGAGATTGGGGCGAGGAAAGAGGACCAATTTAACAACTTGTATATAAAGTCACCTTACAGCAAAAAGCTTTATAGATAGGCTTGGGAACCATGATTTTGATGGTATGACCCAAGTTCCTAGGAGACAGGTGTTCACTATACTACATCAAGCAACCTCATCTACTGCCACCCCAGAAAGGATGACAGGCATGGGTACGTGATCCCCTCGGATCTACAGGTCAGAGCTCATAACCACTGGATGCTCTGTTTTGGAAGACATTGAAAGGAACAGATAAAAGCCTGCTGCAAAACTGGGCAATGAAGTGTGCTTATGACCAGTAGAGGGAACCCATGAGAGGAACACGCTATTGCCATGCCTACTTTGTGTGTGCACAGAAACAAATCTATGAAGCATCCTCAGAAAGGGAAATAAATCACTCTGTTCGGGCTGCAGAGCTGCAAGGCCACTGCATGCACTCTTCTTTTGCCTCCTAGTCCTCACACTGGAGCCTGTAGTGTCACGGTTGATACATTAAGTGGAAACTTAGATTTTATTGCGAGGAAGCAGGGCTGAGAATCAGGAACACGCTTTTTTCTCTGATTTTAACATTCTGTGCATTTAACAGGGTGGGCACAAGCGGAGAATAACTGCTCCTTAGGCAAGGGAATCTGTTGACTAACATGCAAAGGAAAAGCGCGTTATTGCCTACATCAGGGGTCAGGACTGTGTCTGCTTCAGAACTGTACTGTGAAAGCTGCAGCACTGCGTATTACTGCACTCCTTTCTCGGCGTGTAATTATCCACATTCACCACAGCCTTTGTTTGCACTGGGAAAGCGAGTGTGTGTTCAATGACACATTTTATTCAATATGTGGCTAATGTCACTTAGTATCCAGCATCGATTAAATGTGCCAACCATTCATACTTAGTACTCAACCAGTCCGAGCAAGCCTCATCCCAGTCTACACGGTTTTAGTACCAAGGCAATTAAGGCACAGTTTGGAGCAGCGCTAGCTGTCAACCGCAGTTTGGTCTTTGCGGGAAATTCTGACATTTCAGGTTGATGCTTTTCCATCTCAAACTGGAACGCAATGACAAAATTTCAGCGTTTCCTGGGAAATGAACATTCTGGGGGGGGGAAAAATTACTTTTCAGGATTATCAAAATGTTACATTTCAATAAAGTCAAATCCTTCCAAATTGATCGCGTAGTTTAAGGCTGAAGTGTTTCAACTTTCCTATATTTGAATATTTTTAATAATTTGTATTATTTCAAATATAGGAAAGTTAAAACACTCCAGCCTTAAACTATGCGATCAATTTGGAAGGATTCGACTTTATTGAAATGTAACATTTTGATAAAATGTCAGAATGCAACGAGAAAGTGGAAAGATTTATTTTGGCATTTTCCCCCATCAAGAAGTTTATTAAAATTGACATGTTTTTGCAAAATGTTTTGATTTACGCTAAACTGCATTTTCAGCAGCAAACTCTTCTGTCAGTTTTGACCAGCTCTTGGGCGTGATTTTTGGCTCTTATCATTATATCAGTACAATCATTAACATGGATACAGTTATACTACCATGGCGGTTATACACACATAGCCGCACATGCATAGGTGTCTGTACACACATAGATACACACACTTACAATTTGCTGCAGAGGACAGTATAGATATTCAAATGGCATTCAAAAGTGTGTCTATGTGTGTGTGCGGAAGAAAGTTACAATTCTAATCCTACTAGTTAGTCAAGATCAAACATTTCTAAATTTAACGATCGATAGCTACGCTGGGTGAGACAAGTTTAGCGCTGTGTTTGTTACAACACATTCACATTAAGGCATTTCTAATACTATCTCATTTCCTAAAGTAGGGAAAAACTAGAGTTGGGAGAGTTAATGCGGTTTGCTCAATGCTTACATTAGTTATTATTATTTATATTATAATAAATATTATTTGTTTTAAAACTTTTTAAAAGTGTCAAATACTACTACTTTACAAATTAGAAGAGACAGAGCAAAGTTATACTTATGTCTACACTACACATCCTAATCATGGCCTAACATCCATGCAATTATAAAGAGTGACAAAACCAAAGAGGGTGTTTTTCCTTTGCATTTAATCCAATGATCCAGCAATTGTACTGGTGATCAGAAGCAACCAGCTGACTTGTGTTAACTACAGGTAGACCCAAGTAGGAACACACGTTTGCTCCTTGTATACAAATCACAGTCACATTCACTGATACAGCTCCCAATCACTGGTACACAACTTTCTTTCAAGGTAGTTACACCTACAGAAAAGAGGTACTATAATGGTGTTAATGCTAATTCCAGCACTAATTCACCTGTTTTTCTACTATGGCTTTTCCATACCTTTGTCAATACAATTGGTCAGTTAGATGAGAAGAGAGGCTAAATGTAAGGGAAGCATTTAATCAGATGGGTTACAAGTATCACATTCTGTAAAATAATGCTTAAATACAAATCAAACACATTGCAGAGAGCTTCCTGTCCAGAAACTGCAAAGTTTGCAATTTTTTTTAACTAGTTTTGTCTTATATTGATACAGTAGAGTAGTTGATAGGAAAGCTGGGAATTATACACTGAAGTTTCATTTCAACCTCATAAACCAAAAAAACCCAAACATACATCAGCTTGGGCTAAAAAACAATCCTCAATGATGTTAATGTATAGATGAAAACTTTATCTCAAACTCATGCCCCCCCAAAAAACCACATTTGGGTATAACGAAACACATCTCATCAGTAATGGGCAAGACCTCCATGCTATGTACTGTGGTCTGTGGGGTAGCATTAACACAAGGATGGGCAATTACTTTGGGTGGCGGGATGCTTACTGAGTTTTGGCAAGTCATTGAGGGTCACATGCCAGGCAGTAAATATTAATTTTCTAAAATGTTTAGGGCTCCCATGGGTCAGATGCAATGGCCTGGTGGGCCTCATCTGGCCCATGGGCTGCATTTTGCTCACCCCTGCATTAACAGCTAACAATGTATCTACTAACTATCTTATATTAGTTGCTAAAACAGCCCCATAACTCATTCTCTGTTACGTCACTGTTGTGTTTCATTCCAGTTCTGCTGCAAATGCAAGGATCTTGCCGTAATGGACTCCCGCAAGAAACTATGTTGTTTGTTTTATATGACTATTTAGGGTACCTTCAACTCACCCCAGCATTCCCTGTTGCTTGAAATCTTTTCCTGGATGACGTTTTGCAAGGATTGGAAGCTATCTTTGATTGTGAACAGAGTCTAGCAAAATGGAGACTGCAGTCTTGGTTTGGGGTCAGTCGGTGTTAGCCTTACAAATCACCAGGGCCACCCATAGTCTGCAAAGCCCACTGATGTCAATCGAAGTCTGTTGATTTCAGGAGTCATGAGATCAATTCCTCTGCTGCACAATAGAATGGGTCCAATAAAGGATTTACACCCCCCAAGATGCATTTACCATAAACAGGATTTTGGTGCTTCCATCTGGAACTGGGATACTGCAACCCCAGCTCAGCTGCCATATTAACTTAGAGGTGCATAAGATCCACAAGTGCTTTACTCCTGAATGTTCCCGGGAGCTCAGAATGGCAACTCTGAATATGTCCACAACTACCCCAGACTCAGTAGCTCATTAGCTAGCTCATGTCTAAGCCCAGAAGCCCGACGTTCCTCTGCTTAAGTCATTTGAGAGCCTCCCAGGCATGTTAGAAGAATGCCCATTGCCCAATACACACTGACGGGATAGATGTTCACACAAAAGGCAATGGCAGCCTTGTTTTGTTTCATTTAATAGTGGTGGTATTTAGTTATTTTATCTCATGAACATTTAGTGTAAAATAGACACAGGGCATGTCTATGAGAGATGCTTTACTGTGAAGTAGAGCAAATGACTGCATAGTAACTGTCTGTGTCAACAAGTGCAGACCCACACTGCACAGCAATTTGCTCTACTCAGCAGTTCATTTGCTACCTGCAAATGCAAGTAGCAAATTAACTGCTAAGTAATTACTGTGCAGTAAGGCACGCGTAGATGGCTGATCAGAAGCAAATTTGCTCCTGGTCAGCCAGGCAGCAGGGGGCAGGAGATTGCTCCATGATTGTGGACCTGGAACGGGGAGCTGTCTGCACAGGAGACTTCCCTGCCCAACCTGGAGATGCTGGGACCTGCCCTGACTTGGACAGTTCCTGGCAAGCTCCAGGTTGTGCAGGGAAGTCTGCACATGCAGCCTGGAGCAGCCTAGGGCCCATCCCATTTTGGCTAGTCCCTAGCGAGCTCTGGGGTACACAACCAGACTTCCCTGTGCAGCCTGAGGCTGGCCAAGAACCATCACAATCAGGGGCAGGACCCAGCCCCACAGCTTTTTCCCAGCCCCATGCCCTGATCAGGCAATTGAGGCATGGGGCTTGGAAAGAGCTGCAGAAGAGAGGCAGCTAGCCATGAACCTCCAGCTGGGTGGGGATTCCCTGCCTAGCTGGGGGCTCACCGTTAGCTGCCCCACACATGGGTTGGGGCAAAGGGCTTTGACCTGCCCCAGCCCTGCAGCTCTTTCCAACCCCCTGTGCTTGACTGGAGAGCTGGGGCTGGGAGGTGCCTGCTGCTGGAGCAGGGGGACATTGTCCCTGTGCAGGCTCCACCATCGGAGCCCACCCCAGCAGCAGGCAGCTCCTGGGGGCAGAAAGCAATCTCCCAGCCCCCACCAGGAGACAGCTGTCTCCTGGTTCTGTGCTCCCTGCCAGATCCTGGGTTAGCACCTCGGGGGACCCTGGAGCTCCATATGACCAGTGGGGGTGGGAGCAGACTGCTGCCAGGAGCAGCAAATTTGCCCCCAAATGGATGCACATGTAGATGCCTGCCCAGGGTGGGTTTACTTCAGAGTTAATTACTAACCAAGAGATAAATCCCATTCAAGTTTAATCACTGGCATTATCTTCCACTCCTTTTCCATCTGTGTGCCATTTGGCATTCCCCTTCCGGGGTACCTAAGTCACTCTAAGCACTTTACTGGGGTGGACTACATTTCCACATCCTGTTCAGGGGCCAGATGACTAACTTGTAGAAGAGCAATTCCTTTATTGCAGTGGTGCTCAACCACCAGCCTCCGGGACATAATTTGCCCCAGAGTCACATTATCCAGGCTGTGAGGCTCCCCATAGGTACAGAAATTTGGTGGCAGAGGTGCAGTGAAAATTAACACTGTCACCAAATTCCCAAGCTGTCTGGGCCAGATGACATGGTCCTGCATGTGAGACTAGGGCTACAGGTCTGATTCAAAATTCAGGGCTAACTCTGTGCACTGGGATGACCCTGCATGCTAGATCCTGGCCTTGCTCATAGATACCACCCAGACTGACCCCAGATCGCTCACCCAGTCCACAGCACTTAACACAAGGGTGGGCAAAATATGGCCCATGGGCCAGGTCTGATCTAAAAAGCACTTTAATCAGTTTAGGACCATGTTTGCAAACATTGATGACTTGTAATGAGAGCTTTTCTGTTTTGATGAGGCTGATTTGTCACTAAAAATAAAGGGTGAAAGTCACACGTTGGGTGCTGTTAACTTTTGGTATTCACACAGCAACCCAAAACGTGCCACGCTTTGATCACATGTGAAGAGGAAATTCTTCCTTCAGAATTATAACAGCCCTAAGGACTTGAATTTAAATCAGGACAGCAGTTAAATAGTAAGATCGTTGTCGGTGACATTCTTTAGATTTTTACTGAAAGAAGAAAATTCAGAGGATGGACTGTGCAGTTAAGGAAGTATTTTCAATTTCTTAACATTTTATTACAGGAGTTATGGCCTTGCTTTAGTTAATATGGAACCAGAACTGGTGACTATTCCAATTTGCATATGACATTTGCCATTTATTCTGCACATCATCAAAACATTTGCAATGTAGGTTTAGATTATGCTCTTCAAGCTGAGCATGTATTAAAGATTTTTATACTTGGAGATAATATTAAAGAAAAATCCAGCTGAGCCAAATAATAAAAGAAAAAAAGATCAGTTTTATGGCAAATGTTTTAAAGAAGTACTTTAACAAGATTTTGCATTTACTTTGTTTTGGGATTTACGCTGCAAAGGCTGATTATGGTATAGCATACCACAAGATCTGACCACCCATATGGAACAATTTATTGCAAAGACAAGACAAAAATGCCAAACTCCAACAGGATGATATAAAGTATTGGTTACAGCAGCAGTCAACATCTAAGTTTCCAGTTACAATTTAAAGGAGGAAAAGTAAAACTTCTTGCCTATATGGTTGTGAGCTTTACATCAGTTTGGCATTATGCATGAATAACCTCATGCTTTTTCTTTAATGATCCCAGCTTGCTGTCTGCCAAGCTCCAGTTCAGCACAGCGTTAAGAGTCTATAATGAGCAAATGGAGATGACAATTGGACAACAGGTTACCGTTCTAAAACCAGTAACAAAGCACATTGACCCAGCAGCATTTGCATGTGTAGATGTGCCCAGAGTGTACCAGCGAAGAGTCAGACATTTTAGTGCACATCAAACTGTCTCATTTTGGGGCTAAACCAGCTGCAAAAAGCCTGGGAGTGGGTCAAACCACAACTTCCTTCCCCTATCACCGCAAGTCAAGCTAGTTAAAGCAGAACTGAACCGAGTCTTCAAGCCAAAAACCGTATTCCTCTGAAACAGACACTGCCATTAAGCAACTGTACCAATTCCAGACTGTCTGCAAAAACTGCTGCAATGAAACAACCTCAAAGCAATAAACAAAAACGTTCATGGGTTTTTTTTCCCCCCCTTCACCAATTTTCTTTACAGGGAAAAAATAAGGAACCAGCCAACCAACCCCACACTCTTCATTTTCAAATTGACACAAGCTTAAAACATGTTAGCTTGCAGGACTCCAGCAACGATTTGATCAGGCACAACGCAAGGCTGGGCTTCCTTCCTTTTCCCACTAGGCTTCGAAGCATTTCATTGCTATAATTTATTGAGCAGACGGGCTAAATTAATTGAAGTCAACTCCTCATCAAATACACTTCATAGGAACTGTCAGACTGAATCAGATGCATAGTTCAATACCCAGCCTCTAGCGTTGGCCAACAGATGAGGCCTCATCGGAAAGTGCAAGAAGCCACATTTTGACAAAGTGAAGCAGTACCATATGGATCGCCCGTTGACGTGTGGCATGGCTTAATGTCTTTCCCCTCACCTTAGGTCAATACTTGGCTCTCCCTTACTCCTTTCCTGGCACTTGCCAAGTGCTCCTGAGTTTCTGGCACTGTATCCTCTCTCTGAAACTGGTGTTTAGCTTCTACAAGCAACAGGTGTGCAGCGAAGAGCTGGGTATAGACAGGCGTCATCCTTGGTGGGTGAAAACTCATTGTCTGTCTTTGTTTCGCTTGGACAGGTCTTCCTTTTAGCCTCTCTCCTGTTTCTCCCACCCTTTTCAGTGCTCTCCTTTTTTCTAGCCTTCCTCATGGTCTTTACCTATTGTTCCACATGCGACCACACCAGAGCTGGGTCAAGGCCAGACTGGAGCCAGAAGTGTAGGTTAAAGCCGGATGATGGACTCTGCTTGCAATCTAAGCTGAGCCCCAATTAATCCGTTAATTCATCTAGGAAAGATCTACCAAAATTGTTCTGAAAGTCATGAAGCAGGACCCTCATCCTGGTAAGAGCTGTATTACCAGCCAAAAAAGTCCTTATCCTTAAAACAGTCAGGTGATGTAGAATTACTCCTTCACGCAGGAATTATTCTTCAGACAAAAGCACTCATGGAAGTATTAATAATTGAACAACAGGTTTCTAGCACTGTAACGTTTCTTTTAGTCACCCTCCAGAGTTGAAAAATGTGCATCTCTAATTATTGAATGGTTTCACCCTTATTGGTGCTTTCTGATTCCTCCCTGACCTCCACTTCCTCCAGATTAACTAGTCAGATTTTCCAGTAGCTTGCTCAGCTGCCACTAGAAAGCATTATTTAAAAGCTAGTTATTCAACACATGTGAATCCTACAGACTGGTAATGATGTTATCAGCCTTATCAGAAAGCACACGATAATTGAATCGCATGCTAAATGATGACATTATTATTTCAATAATGTGGTTGAATGCCAGCCTGCTCTGATTTTAGAGAAGTCCATACAGTTCACGTTCAGTGTGATGGTTCAGGCGATAAACAACAGTCACCAGACAAACCGAAATGCTCATTCTGACAACCTTCACATCCTAATGGATAATTTGGACAGGGAGTCATATCATCTGGATACAATTTGCAACTCTGCTATAGGATCCTTGTTTTGCAGCACAAAGTGGTAGGGTATGTTTATAGTTTAATCAGGAAGTGTGATTGAAGCATGTGCAGAAGTACCTGAGCCAGCTTTAAATCTATCTGGCCCGGGTAACAATAACACTGAAGCTGCAATGTCATTGGCTTCGACCCAGGCTGAGACCCTGGGGATACTTACCCAACTGGCTGGCCTGTGCTGATGTCTAGGCAAATCTTTTTACTGCTTTTGGTTCCCAGGTTATTTAAATAAGAACTAACTCAGGTTATTCCCACAGGTACTGCAATCAGCATCCTACGTGCAGTATAGACACAGCCTTAGTCTCTTCCCGCTTCAATTTCCCCAAGTCATAACACATCAAACTGTGAACATATTCATTAATGCAATGTAAGCAAAGGCTTGTGGCCTTGTTACACGTGTGAGACACCTCTTCGGAAAGTGCACGAGGCGGTGTCAGACCATGATCCTGCAAGTGCTTGCCCACATGCTTAACTTGATTCACACGAGCACCTCCATTGGCTTCATTCATATTGCTCCCCTGAATACTAGAGATGATACATATGTAGTGATTTGCAAGACTGGGTTTCCACTGAGCTAGTAAGTGGCACTCTTTTCTCTGAATTGGTACTGACCCAATAATCCAGCATGATTCAAGGCACAGTTAGTAGACATGCCTTCTTTTGAATGAGGCAGACCAGGGATGAGTTCCAAAAAAAGGGACTTGAACATTCGAAAAACAGGACTTAAGTGAACTTCAGGTGCCCAAATATCCTTGTTTAGCAGCCAGCAGATCTCACTAGACACCTCCCTAATCAATCTGACTTTTTTCTACAGGCTGGCAGTGCTGCCTCTACATAAATCCAGAACTGCCCTGGTCCCAGTTAGATGCTGAGGTGCTTAACTTATAGGTGCTCAAATTCTTTATTGGACCTAGCTGCAAGGAAGGGTTATTAAAAATCCTTAGTACCTCTCCACTCCCCAGTCTAAGATTAAAGCTAGGGCCAGTCTCTATAATAACTTCAGCTCTCACTCCAGATATCTACAATCTAGCTACCATAGCCACTTCTTCTGACCTGTTCCCATATTTTATTCCAGAGGCATATAAGCAGAGGACAAATTCATTTATAGTCCCAAACATTTTTTTTTCCATGGGTGCTTTTGACTGGCCTCTGGATCGGATTTGCCGTATGCAAAATGACATGCTCCATCGCTGCATTGATGTAGAGATATTGGGCATTTTCTAGCAGCAGCATATGCAGACATGAGTCCTCCTGGGTACAATCAGAAGCAAGCTTTTCAGGGAACGAGGAACAGAAATATTAGAGTTTCCATTCAGCCATTCATCCTTACAAGCACTGAAATGTCTTACAATCTTAGTGCCCTTTTATTATAGAGTCTGAAGCACAGAGTTATCCTTGATTAAATATTTCTGAAGCTGCCAAGGGGAAAAAAAATACATGAATGTGTAATAGATGCATAACTTCACCTTAGAACCAGGAATCAGCGGCACGCTATCAAAGTTCCTTCCTTCAGCTCACAAGGTGAATGCCTGAGGCACGATGGCAGCATCCTTGCTTGGAGGATGGGAGACTTTGCAGGTTCAAAGCCATAATGCATTGAAAAAAATTCTTTGTTTGCCTTGTCTTTGTTGAACACAAAGTAAAGTGCACCTGTCTTTGTAGATATCTTTCACCAAGACACAACTCGACACCAAAAAAAAGCTTTAGTTAAGTCAACTAACACATTTTCAGCCCATTTCTTTGTCCTCTGGAAGGATTCTTTTCACCTTTTTTAAATTAACATGTCATATACTTATAGCTGGCACACTTAGGCCAAGGTTGTCCAAAGGGGCTGGCACATTTAGCTGTCCATGTTAGCATTTTCTGAAATCTAGGCTCCTTTAAGGCGTCTCAAATCTGGGCACATCAAAAAGACCTTTAAGCCACACATCACTTTGGTAAACCATGAGTGGCGGGGGGGGATTTTGCATTAAGTTCCTCAAGTGTTTTAAATACAGATGAGTAACAGGGGGAAGAGTATGCTTCCATCTCTGGAGCAAAGGACCGGGGAGCAGGCTGCCAGCGTTGCATTCCTAGCTCCGTCATCAGTATGAATAACCTTGGACAAGTCAATTATCTTTGCTGTGCCTCAGTTTATCCACCTGGGAGACCAGCATAACTAACATACACTCATTTCAAAACTGTGTTGTAAGGTTTTATTAATTTAGAAGCTAAATTAGTCTCCAGTGTAAAAAACTAATTACTTGGTAAAGTTAAAAACAAGAATGATTTGACCATGTCCCTGGAATCTGTAGAGGTATTTACATGATATGTAGCATATTATTACTTAGTTGGGCTAAGCTGCTTCCAACTGAGACATTGTCAAAATTCACAGGGTTCAGTAAAACTTTGAATATCTCATTTCCTATCTATGCAAATAAATCTGCTGCAGTACCATAGGAGAAGTGACCCAGTCCTCAAGCTGACACATTGTTCCCTAGAAAGACTGTACAGTTTTGTTCATCTTGAAAGAATATGAATTTCATTTTCACTGAATAGAAGGAAAAAAAACCTAGACCTTATTTAAAACCTATACACAATACGATGTTTTCACTCCTCTCCACCATCAAAACATAAACCAAGATGTTAGTTTGGGGAGCAATCACGTCAGTTAAATTATTCAGATCTAAAAGTTTCCAGTTTGATATATATTTTTTTCAAATTCATTTGTATCTGGATTACAACAGCCTCAATCCATGTCTGTCTAATGAAGCTCATGCTGAAAATCTCAGTTGGAAGTTCAGGGGAATCAGGTCTATCCATCAAATAAGTCATGATTATTTCATAAGCAACATTAAATGTTCAGTCAGGTCTTTAACTCATCATTTCAGTTCTCACAGCTTAACCATACAAGCATCCTTTACAAGAATTCACTCTGAACATTACTGCATGCAACCAAATCCTATTAATATAACAAACAGAACAAAAGTCAGTGTCCAGGATATAATGAGGTATATTTTAAACATTCAGAAAAGACTCTACATACTTAAATAGCTCCCTTCATCATATCTGAGCCATTCCAAAGTATTTTGAAAGAGAAATACCAGCCCCTACTGGAGAAATAGCCTGAATCATTTCCACCTGTGGTTTTGTTTTTAGCTAACATTTTATGAGAGCGAGTGGGTGTGATGGGTTTTTGCAAGTATGCCAGTGAAGATCTGCATACCATACAACTAAGAATAGCATGAATTAAAGGAGACAAGGGGCACATGGGCATGTGCCAACTTCCTACCAAGCCTTGATCTGGGCAAGGGTACACTTCTGTCCCGCTCCCTGGTCACTGATCTTTACGCTTTAAAACCACCAGAGAGGAGCTGATGGCAATCCAGGTGCTGGAGGGCTCTGTGCTGGCACTGCCAACACTGGCATCCGAGTCAGTTTTGTGTGGCATTTCTGCAGGTAGAGTGCAATGGCAGGACAACACGCAACAGGCTGCATAGGGAAACGCATGGCAGTGGTGGAACAGGCCCAGTCTGAACAGACGTAGCACTCAAACCATTCCAAGAAGAACCTGGATTGGGAACTGGTTCACAACGGTCGTGGTTTCGAGGTGTTGGCTCATGATGCCAAGGTTTCTAAGGAAGCAGCCACCTTTTCAGCCTGCAGTGATGTCAAAATACCACCAGGAGATGGTAGCGAATACCCAGCCCAGCGTGTCTCCCAGTGCCCCAGTTTTCTCAGTATTCCCAGTGCAGTAGAGTCAGACGGTACTGGGTGCTAAGGAAGAGGAGGGAGACAACATCAACTGTCCACACACAAATTGCCATTTTCTGACCCCCCCGCCACTCCTCTCCCTTCCCTGTTGACTAATATTTAATTCAATAAATTACAATTGAATTCAATAAAGACCATTCCTCCACTTGATCAACATCTGCATGGTGATACTCTCACCGGGGTGCCCACGTGTGTTTATGTCTGTATGTCCAGATCCTGCTTCTGGACGCCCAGGAGATGGCTGCTTTGGGGCTGTCAGAGCTTTTGTGGCTTGTACAGAGCCCTTTTCCCCCAAGTCACTCACCTACGCACCTCCATTTCTGGCAATATACCGGGGATCAGTGCCTCACAGCTGATTTGATTGGGACAAGGGGTGAGTGGCCAGTTGGATAAAAAAGGATATCTGGGCCCCTTCTCCCTTCCCAAGGGGCTGGGTGTTGTGGGAAGGCTGCCCAATGTCTCTGGCTCAGGCTACTACCTTAAGAAAACTTTGCTGAAGGGTAGCCAGGTGTGCGTGTGTGTTTGGGGTGAGGGTCACTTGGACCCAGTAGGATGGCAAGGAAACTTGGCACCCAAAACAAGGCCCACAGAGGCAGCCCACACTTGCCCGGCCCACAGATCCAGGGGGCACATGCCCCCCCATCTTGCCTGAGAGTGCACACAGCGGTGTGAGCTGCCCTCCCCCCCATCCCTACCCCCCAACAAATGAACCGCTTGTGGCTCTATCTTGAACCTGGCCCTGGCTGGGCAATGCCTGTTGGCGCCCCTTTGCTTTGGCACCCAGGGTGGTCACCCCACTCTCCCCCCACCCTTTGCTTTGGCACCATGTGGATCCCTGCTCCTGGATTTCCAGGGAGCTGGGTATTCTGGGGGCAACCCAAGGTCTCAACTAATTTTAAATCCCCATCTGCTTTTCTATTTTATTCAATTCATGGCAACTGGCCAGGCTTTGGGGTGTCCTAGGGCTGGTTTGGGCTTTGGGGTATCCGGGGGCTGGTTTGGGCTGGGGATAGAGGTACCCCCCCTGGGAAAGAGTGCTATTTCTACACCACAGAGACCTTGGCAGCACCCCAGGAATGCAGAAACAGGCGTATACCTCTACCCACATAAGCAGCCCCAACACAAATTTACCTGGGATGTTCTGAAGCTCAGTTAATTGGAAGGAAATTGAGAAAAAGCTTAGGAGAAAGTGCAATTTAAAACCTACAGAGAGCTTGGGAGCCTTCTACCCAGATCACTCAGGACACTGGGATACCAACAGCAGGGGTATCCAAGCTACTCACCTGGCTACCTCCCTACCTAAATGAGCCTCAGACAACAAGGACTGGGTCAAGTGCAGGCGATAAAGTAGAGCTCTGGCTATGTACCACAGTAGCCGGTTGCCACATAAGGGTTGGGACAGGTAGACGGGGAGTGGTGCATTGTAGGATGCTTGGAGGGCCAGTCGGACACTACTCACGGGATGCTCTGTGTCCACACTTCATTGGCAATCCCTCATGGTCAAGGATGATTATTCCCATGGGTCAAGTAAAGGATTGTAAATGAGTCAATTGATTGCTAAGGCGGCCAATCCTAGAGCAACAGAGTCTCTGGGAAATGCCACAGGTGGAGGTTAAAGGGAGGGTTGCACCAAAGATTTCTTGGTCTTGTTTCTTTTCCTTCCATCTCTGCTGTTTTCCTGCCTCCAGAGAGAGACAGTTTTCCTTAAAGTAAGATATAGCTTCTCTCACAAGGTATCCTCATGTAGCCCTGTCCTGGGGTAGTTCTTCCCAATTTGTGGTGTCAATGCCACCCTTCCCCAAGTTCACCTTGCAGGTGTCCAGGTGCTATGCCAACATAACACTGAACTGACTCAAGGATGATTGGTTCAATATAACATGTGATTATCCAGGTATATTTTTTTAAAGTTCCAGGTAGTTTAACCCATTCTAATAATCGGCTTATACTTCTGGATGCTTGAGGTTTAAAGAGCATTTGAAATAGTGTAAATGTTATGTCTGTCTGCAGCCAGAGATGGGACTGGAGACTGGGAGAGGAGTGGATGAGAGAGAGAACTATTCTAGAGGAGGCGACTGGTGTGGGAAGGATGGAAGAAACAGCAGGACCAGACAGACAGAAAGTACAGAGAGGGACCTCCTTGCTATACTGTGCCCATGCGTGATTTATTTTCACTCTGTTGCCCTTCAAAAGAATGGATATTCTTCTAGCTCCTGCATCTTTCCTATTTCCACTAATCTACTGGGTCATGAAAGAAGCTTTGAAGATTAATGGTACAGAATCACAGTTTATGTTGAATGCATGCTTCCTAGAGTCTGGTGGATAGGTCAATCGATAGCACCTACTGCCCCCTCAATACTGGGTTAATCATCTATTGTAGATATTACTATATAGATTTCAAACTATAATTACCTTGTGCAATCTTCTGATGAGGCAGAAGGCATACCCAGCACATTGAGTGCCTGGGATGAGTGTAGGGGGGAGCTGTGGGGTATGCAGACTGTGGGGGGAGAGGATGGTACACAATCAGACGGATGGTTGTGGATGAGGTGAAGGCTTTTTTTTCCAGGGTAGCAGCAAAAGGAAAGGCCTTCCTTTCCTTGGCAACAGCCCCACGGCCAAGCTCCTTGTAAGCCAATGCTCAGTTCCCTCCCTCCTTTTTTGCCCCCCTATGCTGGGTACAGGACTCTGGGGGTACTGGAGAGGGAGGCCTGGGGAGCACCATTATGCTTGCTCCACTTGCCTCCTGTCCCAGGTACATACTTGGTTCAGTGCTGCTTTACTCAGCTCTTATGGCTGGACAGGGGCAGCGCAGGCATGAGTGGGGATCCTAGTGCCCTCTTATCACTGGCATCCAGGGTGCGTGCCCTGCTCTCCCTGCCCTGCTTACAATACTGAATGAGATTCATCGGGTTGCCCACTATAGAAAATTTCCCAAATGATACATATGAAATGATTTGCCTCTGGAAATTGTGGTTGAATGCCAACATCCCCTAGGATTAAAGTTGAGTAAGACAAAAATATTAGAGAACACTGTCAGGTAAATTAAGTTTGTTAAAACAGTTTATGCTTAAAAAAGACCCAATCCCACAAAACCTGCAGAGAGCTTGGAAAACAATAGTTTGATCACCATGTTTTGATCATGTTCCATATAAAAAAAAAATATACATTTTCCAGGTTGAAAGACCAAATAGCAATACTTCAACCTAGACAGGTTTGTACCTAACAAAGATTGCATGCTTGTCAGCGTGGTTGTTCAGTAGCAAGAATTTACAATTTTCTTCTCTAAAATCACAGGACGATCAAGTGAAACAACACAAAAATCACCAATTGCTCTTAGGATCATAGGAAGGTAGGGCTGGAAGGGACCTCAAAAGGTCATCTAGTCCAGCTCTCTCTTCAAGGCAGGAGCATCCCAGACTAAATCAGCTCAGCCAAGCGTCTGTCCAATCTGCCCTTGAAAACTTCCAAGGATGGAGATCCCACAACTTCTCTAGGTAGCCTGTTTTAATGCTTGGCCACCCTCATAGTCAGAAAGTTCCTCCTAATCTCCAATCTAAATGTCCCCTACTGCAGCCGGTTAAACAGGTCTGATTTTACATAGTGAAAGGTATTTATTTTAAATAATCTATAAACAATATTCTGGTCACCAAGAGTGGCTCTATACAAACCTTCCTAAAGTCTTATATCTCTAGGATTGGGGTATGGATGAGATGGCCTTGAGGTCCCTTCCAGCACTATTTTTCTATGAATCCATGATCTTCTCTCAGGGGCTGGCTTCAAATTGAAGCCAGAAGCCAATCTTTTATGCACCCTATATCCCTTCAGAAAGTTGAGGCAGCAGCAGTGCCAGAGGCACACTAAGCACTATGTGTGCTGCCTGCTGAGGGAAATTAGAAGTTTTCTCTTGTAGCAATATGTCTGGGATTTTTTAAATGATCAAATGGAGGCCATATTTGTATTCAGTTTGGCATGTCTATGCACTTTGTGTGCCTCCTCACCACAGGATCTGAGCATATACTTCACCACTTATGAATTTTCCATAGAACTAGGACTATGTAGTCGGGAGAAGAGAAGTCTGGCCGGGAGTCAGAAGGGAAAGGAATTGATAACTGACTTCATATAATTAAAGAGCTGTTGTAGAGAGGCTGGATATTGCCTTATCTCTATATTGTAGGGGAGAGGATTTGGAACAAAGGGCTCCAGCTACATCAGAGGAAATTTAGGTTGGAGATCAGGGTCAACTTTGTGAGCATGAGGCTGGCCAAGCATTGGAACAGTCTAGCATCTCAATCCCTGGAAACTTCCCAAAGCAGGTTGGACACAGATTTGGCTGGGATGATTTTTTCAGGGATGATCCTGATTTGAGCAAAACAGATGACCTCATAAGGTCACTTCCAGCCCTACTCTCCTATGATCTGATTTTACATTATCAGTATGAAACAGATTGAGCAATTTCCTTAAAACCATAGCCGAGCAATGAACATAATGACCCCCTTTTTCTTAATGTGTGGTTCAGATAAAATACACGAGCAGTCTTTGAGACATGGACCAAAATCCAGTCTTCGACCATCCCAGCTGTGTGCCCTAACTGCTGGGTAACAGAATCAGGCTTGTTCTTGCTGGCTTTTGTCTCTGGAAATATTTTCTGCATGGTAGCACAGCTTCAGCATTCATGGTGAAGGTGTCCCTTTACTCAATCTGGTTATTAGGAACCTCTCCGAACAGTAAGGAAAATGGAAGTGGAACTCCTCAGAGAAAGGGACTGACCCTGGTTTTCCCATTTTCTGGGTAAGTGCTCCAAATATTAGACTGCAACTGAGGTTGTTGTCTCTCCACATAACATTTTCAAATAGAGTGACTCAGGCGCTGTTCCTTGAAAGGAAACGTATAGTCGGACACCATCAAAAGAGGGCTCTGGACTTTGGATCCCAAGCGGGGAGAGGTGCTTCCTCGAAACCCAGAGGTAGGCTCCTGGGAGGTGGGACTTGAAAGTCACTCCTCTGCTCATCGTTTCCCATGTCCAGCATGTATCTAATCACAATCCTGTTCTGGAAGACAGGGTTCTGGACTTCACTTTGGTGTCTAGGCACCTACAAGTTAAAAATAGATGCCTAAGACCATCTTGATTTGGCCCATAATGTCTGGGTTGGGTCTTAGCCCCTCATTTGAAACAGCGTTTCCTTACTTGACAGGACATGATGGGGAGTGTGTAGCCCAGGAGCGTGCTCCTTTGTGTGGGCTGACCCTGCACGTCCCCTAGGGTTTTCTCATTTTCACTCGCCTGCCTCTCACTGATGGGGTCTCTTATGAGGTTGCTTGTAATTCCCCGGGGGAAATGAATTCCTACTGGGGATCAGTCAAGTAACCTGTTGCATGGCTTCCAAGGTACCCCTTTTAGACACTCTCAGAATACTAGTAAGAAGCATAAACACCAGCAAACTACTTTCAGGTAAAATACTTAAATCCTTCCCTAGGTGATTATGTTGCTGCAAAAGCCTCATGCTAATCTGCTGGCCTGCTGCTTCCTCTCCCTAACAGCCTAGGCTGACGGGAGCGCTTCTCTTTGCAGCAGTCAGGGTAATCTCTCCCCTGGCTCAGGGACCCGGGTCTGTACACGTAGCTCCGTCCCTTCCAGTCAGATGTCTCTTCGACCAGCTACGGATGCATCTTCCTAGCATAATGAGCAAGCCGATCTCATTCCCTGCTGTTTGCCATCTTGGGCTGCACTTGCCCCAAGCTCCACTCAGCTGTCTTATTGCCAGGCAGCTAGCTCCCAAGTAGTTACAGGCAGCCCTGTTGTCCTCTTATCCAGCTTCCCTTGGCTAGTAGGGCTGCGTGAAACACCATCGTTTCGTTTCGATGTTTGTTTTGCCATTTCGAAGGGACAGCGTTTTGTTTCATCCTTTCATTTTGTTTCAAAGCGCCGTCCCGTTGCGTTTCGACAACACTGTTTCGACGTTTTTGACATTTTGCCTATAGGCTATATTGGGGAATCATGAAAATGCCTAAAATATTGTCATTTGTTGCCTGATTCAGATGCAAATTGCTGGGATGGTAGCCCCATCTGAGGGCATGAAGCCTGCCAAGTTTCAAGGAGCTAGGTGCAGAGCGGGTCTCAGAAACTATACCTCAAAGTCTTGAAAGCAAAACTCGTGACACTTGCCGGCAGCGGTATCCTCCTGCCATCCGTGTGCAGATGACAAAAGGCCGCCACTGCCACCTGGGACCAGTGCAGGGCACAGCCTGCACCCAGCACTGGGCTCCATGGAGCTCAGTCCAGCAGCAGGAGATGAACTGCAGCCCGGGCTCTGCCCTGCCTCCCGCCGCTGGGCTGCTTCAAAACTCTTGAAACATTGCGAGTGCCCTCATTTTGTTTCGAGGCTGTTTCAAAGATTTTTGTTTCTTTTTGATTTCACTGTTTCAAGCTCAAAACATGTCACTACATCTTCGAAATGAAACCATTGGCAACATTTCACACGGCCCTATTGGCTACGTATTCTCCTGTAGCTATCCCTTGTTCTGCTGCCTGAATTTCATTAGGAAACCTGCTGCCCTTTTCTCTTAAACTCCTGTTACATAGTGTAGTGATATACAAGGGTTAATTCTAGAGGTGCTCCCTAATGGAAGACTGAGTTGGGAACTGGAAGATGGTCCCTCCGAGAGCTGTACGCCAGCCAGTTAGTTAGTTGGTTAGAAAGACTAAAGGACTAAAGGACTGCAGAGGCTCGCCTACTGCTCCACAAATAAAACTTGCTATTTTAGTTCTTCTCATTCACATATGCCTGTGTAGCGAACCCAGGGATCACTACAGAAGGAACCATGTTACAGAAAGTGTTCAGTGCTAAGTAGTGTAAGCACTAAAGGAGTGACAGTGATCTTTGACCTTAAGCGCAGCCCTTCAGCCTGTTCTAGTAAGAAACAGAAGAGGAAAGAAAAGGGTGACATCTTTCATGCTGTGGCTAAAGGCAACTGCAAAGAGGGACTATTTAGATGAATTGTTCATGTTTTCCCTCATTGATGGAGTTCTGCCAGGTAGTTTTCCAACATGGGCTACACAAGTCTATAGGCTCAAGGCAAGTGTGACAGAAGGACTATTCTTGACTTCCTTCAAAACACGGGCATGATAGTTAGTTATTCTCTGAAAGGGCACTCACTAGTAATAAAACTGATCAGTATAGCATACATATTGCAGTTAAACACGATGCAGGGATACCAAAGGACTATATTAATGATTTCTAAATTATCTCTATCTGAGCTCTATCTCTATCTGATTGCTATATTTCTCCCCTTGGCAGGTTAATTTAACAAGTAGAACAAAATACATGGCCTTGAGAGAGCTGGGATCCAATCTAGTTGTCACTAGACTGTGACTCACTTAACTTTTTAGGCCAGGTACCAACATGCAAAAAGCCTGAGCCAGAAAACTAAGTTGCACAGTTTTCTTTAAGTGGCATGGTTTAGATCAGTAGTGAACAGAAAACACATTTGCCTTTTGGGGAGGGAGCACAAATCTGAGACCAGGTTCCACCATTGTAAAACCAATCTATGTGCCCCCAACTTCTGTTGTATTATGATTACAGACCAGATTTGTGCACCAAACTCCTGTTCTGTTATGAGTACAGAGCAGTTCCTAATCACTTATAATGGCAAACGTGTAATGTCTGTACCTGGCCTTACAGGCTCATGCCTCTCTGAAAAACTTAGTCTTGCAGGTGCAACTCTGCCCTCCCTTCTGCCTTAACCTCTATGTCCACGTTCTTCTGGTCCACTTCTGGGTCCATTGCTGAGTGGGCTAGGAACTCCCCTGTGCTCCTGCGGGACGCTCCATCTGCCCTAGCATCATAACATTCATGAGCCGCTTGGTACCTTGAGGTATGTTGAAAAACATTTAAAGCTGTGTCTATGTCCGAATCATCGAATCCCTCCGAATCTCTTCATTTTGATTCGGAGGGTTCTGATTTGATTTGGAGAGATTAAAGGGCATCCTGATTCAATTTGGATTCAGAGATTCAGCCGCTGGATTGGGCCGAATCCCCACCAAATCAAATCAGCGACCGAAGTTTTGCACAGCCCTACTAGAAAATAGATTGACTACACTACCATTTGTAGAACTACCAGTGGGACATTACAGAGCAATGGCGAGAGACTGGTAAAGACAGCAATGGAGCAAGCACTCTGGGCAAATGCAAAATTATAAAACCAGTGGCCTCCTAATAGTATCACTTATACAACCATAACTAAGGACAAATTCCACAAAAATAATAGAGATGGAGCATGGTGAGCATGGAGAGGGGGAAATCATGTGCATGCCACTTGTTTCCTCAAGTGTTTTTCTAATGAGATATATGTTAAAAAACAATTACCTCCATTTTGTCATCAACCTTTTAAAAAGATAAAAGCTGTATTTAAATTGATAAAAATGTCTCCTATGGCTTTATCAGCTGATGTCAAGATTGCAATAAAGGCAGCAGTTTAGGATGCTAATATTATAACAGTCAAGCGTGGCAGGTCTCATCATTAACATTCTAGAAAGCTTTCTTAGTGAGAATGTAAATGTGAAAGTTAAATGGCATATTTAATTTCTTTCAGTAGACTGTTTCTGTCATCCAAGTTGGATGCTGATAGTTAAAGTAATAATACTGGATCAAGCAATAGCACTGCAGCAGAAACATAGATCTCCCTGATATATAGTTCTTTATAAAATGGAAATTATTGCCCAGAAAATGCTTATGCACATTCTTAAATAATGTGCTAGACTGGGATCTGATCTCACTAGCTCAATATGTAGAAGCAAAGCAAGCAAGATTTCTGTTAGTCTATTCTAGCAAACTGTGCTTTAACTGGCTATATTATTACAGATAACTGGAACCCTACCTTCTGCGATCCTGGTTATAAGAAGTGTTAGTTCAGGAACCGAAATAATCCATTATACTGCAATGTACCACCTTAATATAAGAATGACTGCACCTGCATTAGGGTCTTTGGTGTTGCCAGATTCCACAAAATGCTCTCAGGAATTGAGCATTACCGGTCACGCTAGGCTCCGTGCAAATTTGGATGGGCTCCGTGCAAGTCATCTGGATAGTGTCTGTGATACGATATACTGTTATTCCCAATGACCTCACTGGTTATAGCAAAGAGGCTGTAAACTTTGTTTCTTAGTAATAAAAGCTCATCCGGATTCTAAAGTCTACAAATAAGCCTAGATGCTAGCGTCTGTGATCACTCCATACACAATGCTACCTAGGTTATTAGTGTATATGGCGCCTGCTTAAAACGTAGCCCCTAGGTCAGTGCAAAGGATTTGGGTTCCCAGGCTGCTTTTTATGCCCCCATAAAAACAACTTCATGTTATAGTATGTATATTGTAGCTCCCACTAGTTAGTAAAACACCTCTGTGTGGCACAATTCACATCCAGTTATCACCAGATAGGTGACTGATCCTTTTTTAATGTTCTGTACTAATCTTATCAATCCCTCCCCATCTGTTGATCTTATAAGGTACCACACTAATTTTCCCAGCACTTTCACTTAGACCCTAATTAATAAGTTTACTTCTGTTCCACTCTTGGACCCATTGCTCCTGCTGTTACAGGAATTGCTTCTGCTGTTGGCCCATCATATGATTTCTATTCACACTGATTAATGATTTATTAATCTGTGCTTTGGCAAGACCTATAGCTGTCTTAACTATGTTAGGCAAAAATTGTTCTCCTTGCTGACTTAGGTATAAAGGTAAAGAAATGTGTGTAGACCAGGCCTGAGTCTGCAGAACACACACCCATAGCAAAATCCCAAGTAGCAAAAAAGATGGTGGTTCTTGCTTGGACACAGACAGCACCTTGTGAACAGATCCCATGTACTTCTAATGGGCTCTCCTTGGAGCATGTGGGGAGTGGCTTTTCTTTCTTTTTCTGTGCTATGTCAAGCAGAAATGCCCCAAGACCACAAAGAGACAGGGAGCAGAAAATAAACCATCCATGTAATCCTGCTGGGATAAAAATTACTAAGCTACACAAAGGGGATACACACGTGCAAAGGAATGCACAGGAAAAGACTTCCTGGGTCACTAAGTTGAGTCTCCTGCATTTACAATTAACCCAGCAATAGAAAATGAGGGTTAGAAGGGACCTAAGGAGGTCATTTAGTTCAACCCTGGCTCAAAGCAGGACCATCCCAAACTAGATCCCAGTCAAGGCTCTGTCTACCTGGGTCTTAAAAACTTCCCAAGGATGGAGATTCCAAAACCTCTCTGTTTAACTGGTTCCCGTGATTTATTACCTTCCTAGTAAAAAAAAAATATTCTAATATCTAACCTTAATTTCCCTTGCTGAAACTGGAGCCCATTGCTCCTTGCCCTGTCATCTGCCACCACTGAGGACAGCCCAACTCCATCCTCTTTGGCACCACCCTGCGGGGAGTTGAAGGCTGCTATTAAACCCCGCCACACTGTCCTCTCTTCCCCAGACCAAATAAGCCCAGCTCCCTCAGCGTCTCCTTTTAAGTCATATGCTCCAGCCCCCTAGCCATTTTCATTGCTCTCCATTGGACTCTCTCCAATTTGTCTACATCTTTTCTGTAGAGGGGCCCCCAAAACTGGACACAGTTAAGACCAAAAAGACCCAAAGAAATATCCACTCCACCCTGCTCTGGATACCACATGTTATGAAGCACCCACAACAGTCTGGGAACCCCTAGCACAGAAAAACTTGAGGCTTCAAAAACCGAAGTGCTCCACAGGAAGACAGGAGAAGAGACTAAGGACATGGCCCAGCATTTTGGGTTCTTGCAATGTCTGACAATTCATCAGGCAGGTAAAACATGCCCACCTGTCCCTAAGAAGCAAAATAAATCCTACAGTAAGGAAAGGCGGATACCTCGCCCCACCACCAATGATGCCTGTCAGTGTGACTTTGGGGAAGTTCCCTCCTGACTCCAAATCTGGTGATCAGTTTAACCCTGAACATGTGAACAAGATGCAACGAATGTGGCTGAGCAACCTCAGGAGTCCAACAGGAGTGAAATAAGCCAAAATCTACTATTAGGACACCACTTACAGGAATGTCTACATCGGAGGCAGACAAAATGCAGCCTGTCAGGCCATTCTATCTAGCCCATGGGGCCCTAAAAAATTTAGAAAATTAATATTTATCTGCCCCTGGCTGCCTGTCATGCAGCCCTCGATGGCTTGCCAAAACTCACCAAGTGCCGCTCAGCCCGAAATAATTGCCTGCCCCTGGTCTACATCACATGCTCTGGGGAAGATCACACCTGAGCATGCCTCAGCCACTTGCTTGGACTACATTGAGAAGTGAGGTTCTAGGTTACAGATTACTGCCTAGTATTCAGTACTAATCAGGGGGTGAGGAATGGGGGGCAGAACTGTGGGTGCTTATTATATTTACACAAATGAGTAAGATCTTGGCCCCAGGGGTACACTCCTGGAACCATTGCATTAGTGTATGTCCCAGCTTGGCATATACCAACAGTAGCAGAAGGGTGGGATACATTCAGGATTGTCTTTCCCAGGACACATGCCAATGACATTGATGCAGGCAGACTCTAGGGCACCTATACATGTGCCTAGCCTGATGTATGTTAATTACTACCTTTCGGAGCAGACTCAATGAATCAAGTCTGCTGGAGGGTGCTAATTAGCACCCTTGGTCGATGTCGCATGTATTCTCAATCCCCACCCTTCAAAGTGGCGACTGGCGTGCTTTAACTAATGCTTGTCAAGCGAGCTCTAGTTTAAGCGTCCCTGCTGCCATTTTGAAATGCCGGACACTGAATATGCGAGACACTGCAGGCACTTTAATTAAAGTCCCCCCCACCCAGGAGCATGTGTAAAGATACCTAAGAAACCTGTACTTTTTGGAAAAGGCATGAACCTCTCGCTCCAGTCCTGCAAATACATATCCGTGTGATTAATCCTAGCTCCTCATTTCAAAAGATGGAAATGATTTAGAGTTAATCATTGCGCCAGTTTAGAGGGTTTTAAGTATCACAGGAATGGCAATTTTTGAAGATTGCATTTGATAGCAATGAAGTAAGCAGGCTGAAAGTTTAGAGGGGGAATTCTAGCGTGGGTAGAAAAGAGACAAGACATGGTATAAGCCAACTACTGTAAAAAGAAGAGGTAAATATGCTTCCCGAGATACGCTGAAAAAACCTGCCATGCATAGGTATGAAAAGTGGTATAAAATTGGGACCGGGCTCCATGAACAATGAAATCCCTGACAATTGAGAAGGCAAAATAGTAAAGTTCTGGGTGGGTTTGTTACAAGATCTCCTCTACATGCTCATGTGTGCCAACGTATTTATATAGAATTATTTATCCTTTACTTGTAATTAGTGGTTGGTTACCTTCTGCTCCTCTGTTACTCACACTTTAATGTGACACCCTATTGATTATGTTTCAAGAGCCCAGCACACCAGACAAGTTTATATGGCAGTTTCAAATGATTTACACAACTAATGTTGTAACAGGACTATCATCTCGCCTCGTTAATAGGAAGTATAATACCAGTCAATTGCAGTAATGGTTCTGCTAATGGCCAGGACTCCTTGTACCATGGGAATAAGTTGCCACTAACTACTTATTACCTTATGGACAAATCCTTAAGCCGGTGTAAACTAACCCAGTTCCATTGATTTCATTATAGCTACACTAATTTATTCAGGTTAAATTCTGGCTGTACTGTCTATCTTGATAATGGTGCAGATCAGGGCTTTTACAAGAATATGGATTTTACATCAGAAAATAAACATCGGGGGGAAAAACAGCACCAGCACTATCTCAAAGTGCTGATTCTGGCAAAACTTTCATCAGAAAAGTTCTCTCATGTCTAGGAGGGAATTTGTGGGGGAAAGTAGAAAAAAAACCGCCCCGCATTTAATGGGACAGTCAGGGCACTCCCATAGGATGACAGAAGCCATTTCAAGTGCCTCCTCTGCCTTTTTTCAGAGCAGACTTGAACCTAGATTTCCCGTATTTCAAAACGCACTATAGAATACCATTGCTTGGGCTACTAAATACTGAATTACTATAATATATTAGAGTCTCAATAGGATAGACGGGGAAAAAAGAGACAGGGTTGGTTTCAACCCAACGTGGAATGGGAATATTTCTGGAACATCAGAAGTTTCATAGGATGAGATAGCCCATTTTCTGCTGTCCTCTGCTTGGTATTTATAGTGTCCCAAATACTGTTGTGTCCGAGCACGTAAAACATATTAATGACTTTATCCTTATAGCAAACCTATGAGATAAGGAAATCTCAGGTTACACAGAAACTTTATGCCAGAACTCCAAATTGAACCTACAAGCCTGTCTAGAAGTTGAATCATAAAACCCTATTTCTTCTTGATGGAGTATAACTGGGGATAATAATCTTACCAAAAAAAAAATCTAAGATAGAGATAAGGCATCTCTTTCTGAACATTGTTAAGTTCCTAAATATCTCGGTAAAAGCTCCAACTTTTTCCTGAAAAAAACCAAAAACAACCAACAAAAAATATCAATCTACGCTGAAAAAAAATAACCAAGAATTAGCAAAATGAAAGAACTGGGAGATTCGAAATATAAAAAAAATCCCCATAAGACAAAAAAACCCAAAAAAAACCTAGCAAAAATACACAGCAAAACTTGATAGGGAAACGTTATTGGTAGAGAAGAGAAGAGAATCATTTAGTTACACATTTGTTGGGGACAGGGTCATCCTGCCTTGAGCTGAGATTGGATATAGACCTCTGGAGATCCCTCCCAGACCTATTTTCCTTTATGAGAAAAATGTTTCCTCTGAAACGCTGCCTATATACCACTCTTTTAAAGGCAAATTTCATCCTGTAAAATATCATGTCATTTCAGAAAATATGTTCATGCCCTGCTGCTAGAGTACAGGCATGCAGGGGTGGAGAATGGTGAGCAGCACATTGCCCGGTGGGGGCGGGGGGCGGTCAATTAATTTTATTTAGCATACCCTGGCCAAACTATTTTCTTCTGGAGGAACGTTCAGTCCCTTAAAGGGCCATCACAAAGCAAATGCAGATAACATACACTGGGAGTATCGCAAATGGATGGGACTTTAAAACATAATGTTCCAGGGGAGAGGCATGCCCGTATAACTGACTCAGTTTCCCCACACGTGATCAGCACTAAAGGTATGCCCTTTCTCCACCTACGTTGGCAAATGATTCAGCCCCCAAAATGAAGGGTAATCACAAGGCCCACTTTCCTACACAGTTGATTTCTCCCATGAGACACCTGCCTAGTCACAGTTCTCCAGAGAGGTTTTTATTGGTACAATCCCCATTGGAGGAAAGCGGTTACCTTCCAGTGCTTTGGGAGTAAGACATTACTTCTTAATAGCAGTCCTTCCGTGGAGCCCTTTATCGAAAAGATATTTCTTTTTCGGATATGAAAGAGGCAGCTGGCACTAGAAATAACGCCTCTTCAATTCTGTACCCTGGTCATTTCTAAAGCCATTGAGTTTTACTCTCCTTCTCTCACTGAACGGGGAGTGGTGGTTGTGGTGTTAATGGAATGAATATGACTGCCATTTTTAGTTTTTTGTTGCATTTTGCTGCTATGGCACAGTCTCGTAAAATTAAAAAAAAAATAAAGCATTATTTCCTTGCTATAGAAATACAGAGGACTGATATATAAAAGGATCGATAGAGGGTTATAAAAACTACAGAGTTTAGAGAACTACCAGTACATCTTTTCAAGATTTGGGTTTTTTTTGTAAAATAATGGTTTAATTCTCATCACTTCTATGCAAGCTTTCCTACCTTTCTTCCCACATATATAGGGATCTACTTGAAGTGTGCAGAGTGGTAGTAAAAATTGGGGAGGGCTTGTGGCGCCCAACACCATTTTCGTGGTCTTTTCACTGATTGGTTAAGTAGCCATGGCGGTCCTGCCCCTTTGCTGAAAGGGCTGCCCTACATGCAACCCCGCCCCTTGCTGTTGATTGGTAGAGAGGGCTGCCCTTCATGCAAGCCCACCCCTCACCACTGATTGGTGGAGAGGGGTAGGGCCCCACAATATCCCTCTGAGCCAATCAGCAGCAGAGGGAGGAGGGGGAAAACTGCCAGCTTGGCAGCTGCTCTTCGTGCCATTGGCTTTCCCCCATTCCCCGGTGGGCTGCAGCAGCTGCTGGCTCCCACTGGGAAGCAAGCATTTTATTTGTCATTTTTTCTTTCTTTCTGGTGTTTCTGTGCAAAACTGCGTGGAACACCAGGTTTTGCAGCGGTCAAAGAAACTGCCCTTTTTCATGTCTGTGAAAATCACAAAATGATGAATTGAGTAGATCTTTACACATACACATATGGGATTTTAACTTCCTATATGCCTGACAGAGTTGGCGCGGATTCAGTTCGAGGGATTTTTTCCTAGCTCAGTAAACAACTATTTTATATTTTGATCTGCATACTATTTTATTACCATGATCCAAAAAATGAATTAAAACAAATCCTTGTCTGCAAAAAGATTTCTTGAAACAACACAGAGCTGAGGAATTAAATTCTTAGAGCTAGCGGTGGGATTGTTGGTTCAGAATATCCAGCCAAACGTTTAAAAGGAATAAAGTAAGTTTTATCCCCCCACCAACACACACACTTTAATTTTGCCATATATGTGCGTGTTTGTGTGTGCATGAATATTTATATGCGTGTGTGTATGTATATGTACATATAAACATATGTATATGTGTGTGTGTATAAAATGATGAAGCTAAAGGAAAATTAGAATAAAGAATATATATGAATAATCAAATTTCCTCTTAGCTTCGGCATGTTGTTTGCTTCCCAAAATGCCACCTTGACTAGCCCTTGATAATTGCAGAGTAATCTATCAGAAGTGGAATTTGTTACAGAGAAAGGTGGCAATACAAATAAATGCAGCAGGTGAGCTAGAGTTCAACATGTCACTGCAGAGATTAAAGAGCTTATCTAGACCTCAAAGCTCACTTCTTAGCATCACAATATGTATACTTGTATTTGACTGGACAAATATGGGTCTTTAATTGCGTTGCTAAGTTTGTTTCTGTTGCCGACTACTTGCAGAATGTGGGTACTGCTTTGCAATCCATTCTGCCACAGAAATATGTGAATTATTGTCTGCAGTTTCTTTTTAGTTGGATATGTCTGTGGTTTTGAGCAACAAGTGCTTAAGAGGGAATGTAAAAATATGACACAATTTGATGCACCTGCTAATGGCTTGTGCGACAAACAAGGATCAAGAACAGAGATGTCTGATTCACCTCAAGGCATCATGGGGGATTGGAGGCATGCAGCTGTGCTGTTCTACCCATAGCTTCTGCAGTCCTTGCTACTCTCTCATACCTGCTCTTGCCCTTGCTGCCAATTTTCTCCCTCCATTTTCAGGAGCTGCCAGCAAAGGTAAGCACAAACTTGGGCCAGTAGCATGACTAGGGCGCTGGCCTTGGACAGCAACTTACAGGGGCATCAGTATGGCCCCTCTAGGGAGTCTTTGCCATGGCAAACATCCAAGCTATGGGAGTTGATCCAATGGTGCCTTCCCCCTGGAGGATTTGTCATGCAAGGCAAATCCCTGTTTCCTGGGGGAGTGGGGCAGACGGCGGGATGCCCAGGAGCCAGGGCTTTTGCCTGTCCTTCAGCACCAGCATCCCAAGCACGTGCTGCTGCTCAAGCGAGGAGAGCCACGGCAGGAAGGACACCTCTGCCTCTCTCCCTTTTCTCAGTGCTGAAAGAGCTTGCTATGGCTCTGGCTTGGGCACTCCAGGGGACAGAGGTTTGTGGCCCTCAGGGGGCAGTGGCAAAAGGTTGCTGACCCTTGCTCTCGAACCCCAGGGGTCGTGGGCCCATGATGCAAAGGAATAAACAAAGAAAAAACGATAAAATGATAGCCCTGAGACCTCGCCATCTACACAGAGCTCGGGCAGAGGACAGGATTCAGAGACACGTTTTGGGGAGGGCTTTTTTAAACTTTTTTTTTTTCTTCTTGGCTTATCGGTATTTCTCTGGCCAAATTTCAGGTACGCTGTCTGAATTTGGGACAGATCTAAAGTGGATGCCGTGTGACTCTGCTTCAACTGATACTGGTGGGCAGTAGGAATAAGTACACTGAATTCAGTGGAGTTAAACCAAAGGCAGGGTGGGGGGAAGTGAGAAAGAGAAGATGGAAGCTTTATGCCTTGAATTGAAAAATTAATAAGCAGCCATGGGTGTGGGAACGATATTTTGAATTTGGTCAAACATTCACAGGACAAAATGTAACCTAAATATTGTATTAAAGAAAGTAGGAACAACAGAAAGTATGGCTGGAAGGGACCTCAGCAGGCCATGCCCCCTGCTCAAGCCATGATCATCTCCGACTAAAGCATGCCAGTCAAATATCTGTCCAACCTGCTCCAGAAAATTTCTGAAGATCAAGATGCCACATTTTCACCCGGTAGCCTGCCTGTTCCAAAGCCTGGCCACCCTCATAGTCAGAAATGTCTTCCTCACTCCAACCTAAATTTCCTCTGCTGCCCTTTGAGGGCATTACTTCTAGACCTGTTGCCTGAAATCACAGAAAACAATTTATCTCCAAGGTCAGATGTATAAGTGATATTCACCGGCACAGCATTATGTATATCACACAAATCTATAGAGCTGGTCTCTGTTCAACACCCCAATACGTAATAAAATAAAGAAGAAACTGCACTGTCCTTTTGCACTGCTTTCAGGATGATAAACCCATAAACAGGGTAGCCAAAATGTGGCCTGGGATCCAAATATAGCCAACACACACTCAACATGCATGTAACAGCTGCCCTTTATGTGCAATATCTGTGTTGTGATCATTGTATTTTGATCACCCCAGCTCAAAAGAGGGAGCCAATTCAAATCCCACTGAAGTCATTTGGAGCCTTTCCATGATCTTCAATGGCCCTTGACCCACATTACTAGACGAGAAATAAAAATGCTTAAAGACATAGAAACATCTTCCTTAAGAAGAGAAGCTAAAGCTATTAGGACCCTTCAGTACCGTAAAAAGGAGAGGGACAGTGGAAGAATGAAACACAAAGAACATAGAGAAGGTTCATCACATGCTTTCATTTATCCATTTTCACAATGAAAGGAAAAGGAGACCAATGGAAAGGAACAAAATGCACGGTCAACCTGAACCTTGCAGCAGCGAGGGCTGTAGGAGGAGAAACGGTTATGATGCAAGAATAATACATTATTTTCAGCAGTGCTTTTCATCAAGAGATCTCAAAGCACAGTAGTAACATTTCCTCACGTTACAGGCAGGGAAAGCGAGGCACAGAGTAGCGACGCGTCTCTCAGAAGCTGAGGGCAGTATCCAGTGCCCCAGAGCATGGGGCAGCCACCTTGGCAGGTCTCTAGCCACTAGGGGCCACTACTGCCTCTTGCAAGAACACACCTGTGCCTAGGAACAAGTAGAAGAAATCCAGGAAAATGAACAACACGCTTAAGCACGAAAGGAGCGGAAGCTGTAGGTAGCAAGGAGATATGTGCAAAATGATCACTATAAATCAGTGGTGCCCAACCCTTCTGGGCTGTGGGCGAGATGAGTGGTATGGGGTCGGTCCATGAGATGGATCCAGTGTACAGCACTGGTCTGTGGGCCTTATCCAGTGAGGGGTCGGTGCACAGGTACAAATGGCCCCAGCCCCATGTGTTGGATTGGCCCTCCAATCTGCTGCATGGAGCCATATAATCTGGCCACAGGGCTTGGAAATTTTGCAGTGGGGTTTTGGTGGTAGCAGTATTAATTGCTACGAAATTCCTGGACCTGTGGAGAGCCCTGCAGGCCAGGCGACAGCTTTGTGGACCACATCTGGCCCACAGGCTGGAGCTGGAGCACCGTTAGGTATTCTCTGCAGCCAGATTTAAAGGCCCAGGCCTTAGAAAGCTGTGCTTGAGGCAGCAGGGGCATTCTTGTGGAGAGCTGCCGTTCTCCAGAGCGTGTCAGCGAGAAATCAAAACGCGCTCTTGAGAGCTGGCTGCCCCGGCATCGCTGTACAGCGACCACATCACTGAGGTCAAAGATATACCAGGACTGCAGGCTTACTTAGATAAATACCTAAAAAGTGTAACAGCAGGGGAAATAATGTTACATAGTATTGAGCGAACAATTTTACTTCCTTGTATTCATCATCAATGCTATTAAGGTTCTTAGAGCATGCAGCACCTGATCAAGTGAACCCAGCCTCACAAAACCTTATGCAGATCTGATTTCATTAGTCTAGAAAGTGCCTCTCTGCATGTATTCAGAGCAATACAATAAATAATTAATCTAATAAGACCGAGATAGAAAAGAGGTATTGAAGTCCAAATCTAAAAACCCAAATGCTGTTCAGAAGCTGATTAAGCTTGCTAGGTACCGCCGTGTTTATTTATAAAGTACTTGGGGTACTAAGGCATGCCCACACCCCAAGAGGCCTACACCATGGAGTGCTCCAGTGAAGTGAAAAAAAGCAACTTCTTGGTCACCAATTCATTTTCTGAAATGACAAAACCTTGCTAACATCCTTCAAACGACGGTTGTTGGCGCAGTTGATAATTCCAGGCTCTGGATCTCTTGTGGATGAAAGCACCTGCCTCCGAAGGCCCAATTCAGGCAACTCAGGTTTGGAAAAGAGCAGGATTGAAGATACACCTGCAGCTTTAAGGTTTGTAGTTGGTTCACTCAAGCAACTGGTGTGAAGGTTTTGCATGACCGTCACTCCAAAACACCTAACTCTCTCCACAGAGAACCAAGGACCCGACCTGGTTCCAGATCCCACTCCGTGGCCAGGTGCCTAACTTGCAGGCACGCAATGCCCAGATCCCATCCCACCTATTAGGTACCTAAGACAACTTATATATTCAGGTATTATCCTATTCCACTCTGCTCATGGCCCTGAAGAAACACTTAACAAAGGTTGGATGGGTCCCTCCTCATCCTCTTGGTTTTGTAAATTTAGTATTAAGACTAGGTTGATGCCATGTTATAAAAGTCTGTATGCTAATCTTTTTTAAGGAAGCTGGGCAGAGCAGAATAGTATTGCACTTAGGTGCCTAAATCCATTTAAACACCTAACAAGAGGAATATAAACGCATGGGTCTTCATTGGCTGTAAACCCAAAAGAAAGGAAAGTATGCTAATAATGATCCCAGTCTTGAAAAATGGAGAGGAACTGTTATCGATACTGAGTTTTTAGGAATTGGTAGCATTCACCATCAGATTCAAGATGCACATGCAGTTATGGCAGCTGTGCATGGAAGGGGTGTAACTATTCAGGCAAATAGCTATTTAGATATCTAACTGATGTTGCCAGCATAATCGTTGCAATGAAAAGGTGCAAATTATTATGGTCATAAGCAGGAAAGTTCCTTCAGTAGATGTGATATCCAACACGGCTACAACCAAAAACCCAGCAAATTATTCCTAGATTTCACAGACATTAGGGCTAGAAGGGATCTCGGAAGATCACCGCATCCAGCCCCCCGCCTGAAGGGCAGGAAGTCAGCTGGGGTCGTAGGATCCCAGCACGATAAGATCCAATTTGCTCTTGAAGGTGTTCAATGTAGGTGCTGGAACCACCTCCGATGGCAAGTTATTCCAGACCTTGGGGGCTCAGATAGTAAAGAAATACTTCCTGACGTCCCACCTGAAATGGTCTTGCAGTATTTTATAACAGTTCAACATTGTCATCCCTTGGGGCGCTCTGGTGAACAAACGTTCCCCCAGATCCTGGTGGTCACTCCTGATAAACTTATAGGTGGCCACCAGATCACCCCTGAGCCTGCGCTTTTCCAGGCTAAAGAGCCCCATAGCTCTCAGCCTGTCGTCGTAAGGTCTGCTTTCCTGACCTCTGATCATGCGCGTGGCTCTCCTCTGATGGTCAAACATTTTTCCCCTTGTGCACTGCCAAAGACCTGATGTACATCCAACAAACAATTTCTTTTCCAAGGAATATTAAAAAATAAAAGACGATAGGAATTAGAAGTCTGACTCTAAGTACTGGTCCATAACATCCAGTATACTGTCTCCAAAGATAGATAATACAACCTGCCTCAATGTGCCAGGAACCCTGCAGTTAAGGAAAAAACCTAATCACCAGAAAAGTTGCTTCCTAACTCTACCGAAAAGTTGTCTGCTGCCTCCCCCCAAAGGGGGTTTACACCCTTTGTGGAACTCCAGGCATTCCTTTTAAATACAAGTGCCCAATGCTTTTCTATATATCCTAATAAATTGTAGACCTCAGTAATAGCCTGGAAAACTTACTGTCAACGTGGTATAAAAGAGTGTTTCTTATTCACACCGTTTCGAATGGGCAGGTTTTCGCTGGATGTTATGTGGGTGGTGTGTTAGGAAGAAGGCAGAATGGGCATTTGACAAATATTTGAATGGAAAGGCTTTCGGACAGACCCATCTTTCCTTTTGTGCATTCTCACTGTACCCCACTGCAATACAACCTCAATCCCAAATGGAGCCACGAAACAGTCAAATCTAAATGGACCCATGTCACGGAAACAACCGCAGTGACGTTTTGCATGCGAGAGAATGAAGATATTTGCAGGTGGCAGAAACCCAGCTCTAGTTCAGATTGCAAAAAGCTGTCTCAGAAACCGTTTGAAGGGCTACACATCCTTTTAATTAATTATTTTCTTGGTTCTGATTTATTCCAGAGCTCAGGGACTGGGCCCGCTCTGCATTTGGCATCTTTGCAAATGGGGAAATAATATGCAGTAAAACAACAAACAATAAAATGCCTCGTTGTCACATTTGTTGCACTGTTTATCACATCTGGTTTTCACCCTGCACAGAGCATGTATCAATAATTCATGACTGAGCAATAGCATTTCTATAAAAGTTTACACACCTCATACCATTAGCAATAGATCACTGTTAAGCACCTTTAGAGCTTTCCTTCCCGTTTAATGCTCTATGTTGTTATCTTCATTTCAATAAACCAGATTAAAAATACACCTCCCCCCCAGATAGTAGAAAAAAAAAAATTACTTAATTAATGGCAATGAGAGCCAATAAAGAACCTGAACATTAGAGTGCCTAAATTGTAGCTGTCTATGGCAGCATAACTGGAAATGGCAAAGCAAGGCACCAGCCCCAGGACGCCAACTTACAAGCAGATACTGGAAGGGTGCCCCCAGGGAGGCTGGCATGGTGGCAGCAAGCAGGCAGAGGGACACAAAGGGTCTAATTAAAATCCTTTATCTTCACCCTGCTAGGAGATTACCCCAACTACTAGTTTGGACTGGGGTGAGTGGTTGTCTTCATCATTCCTGGTGAACCGGTTTCAAAGAGTAGCAATGAATTCCAGGCCCGCTGGGTAAGAGAGGAGTAAGACTATACTGATAATTAGAGCACTCGTTAAAGGAAGGTCTAGCCATGAGTCTTTGCCCCAGAGGGTTTTAATATGCCCAGATGCAACTTTCCCTTTCCCCCCAAATAAGTGCCCTAACCACCAGGCTAACCCTAGGTCAAATGCACTAAGTCTTGCTCTCTTCCTCCAGTAAATGAATCTTGCATTCACTGTGGCTTCATAGATACAACTTCAGCAGAAGGGACGGAGAATATTTCCAGCTACCAATACCCTCCAAGGAGGTGGTAGATGTAGGGAACAGTAACTGGTGAGTTTAAATAGTTAGGTGGCAGCTGAGCAGGATTTTTTGGCTTAAAGCTTTAACATTACATTTTCCAATTGCACCTATATATGCTTTATTGACTCTAGCTGTTGGCTCCTCAGATCTAGATCCTCAGGAGACCCTTAAATCCAACCAAATTCACCTTTGATGGTCTAGCACTTCAGAGAGGCAGGGACTTTAGGAAGCTTTACTTAGATCATCTACTGGTGTATAGAAGCACTCTATTGAAGTCCATGGGACTAAGATTGATTTGGTTTCATTTTTTTAAATACATTTTTAAATGTCTCTTGGAGGGGTTGTGATTTGCTGATTCCTTGGCTGTGCCTTTTTGGGTCTTTAGCTTTGTAATGGTCTTGGACCAGAGGACAACACGGACTTCACAGACTTCATAGACTTTAGGGCTGGAAGGGACCTCACAAGATCATTGGGTCCAGCCCCCTGCCCAAGGGGCAGGAAGTCAGTTAGGGTCAAAAGATCCCAGCAACATGTGGCTTATAAAGGAAATGCTCCAAGGAACTGAATCTTCAGAAAGAGGTTAATATCTGGAGATGGACTTCTGGCAATGGAAACAAATGCAACTGGACTGTACCATCTAAGGAGTAATACTTGCACAACTGAAATGTTGAAGTTTAACTTATATTAGTAAGGGGAATGGAAAATGTCGTTTCTGCTTAAGCTCCCAAAAGTCACAATTCTGGAGAACTGTATCCTTAAACTGGTCAAAACTGATCCGATTGCAACACTGACATGTTAGTTTTCATGGCTCCAAAACAGTGTGTTACTATTTCTCACCGCTTAGTTTTTGCTTTCATTATAGAAACCTTAAGTAAAACATAGATACAGTACATACATATAATGTACATAACCACACACACACGCGCATGTGGCCCCTGGTCTGTGCATGGGGTAGAGGCGGCTGCAGCTGCGGCATTAGCGCTGCCTCTATTCCCTGCCACACTGTGCCTGCTTTGACAGCAGTGCGGTGCCATATGAGTCCCGCTGTGGGGCTGGCCAAGAAGTGAGGCATGTGCGTGGCACGTGGCTCTGTGTGTGTATGTGGCATGTTGTGTGTGGCACATGGCTGGATGTGGGCGTGGGCATGGGCATGTAGCTGGCTGGCTGAGTGTGTGTGTGTGGCTGTGTTTGAGGTGTGTGTGGGGGGGTGCATGGAGCTGGACAAAGAGCAGGGGTGGGGGTTGTGCATGGCCGGATGCAAAGTAGGCGCAGCGTGGGGGGGTAGGTGGTGGTGCTCCCTCCCTGCTGCTCGCCCATCATTCTTGACAGCCACTTTGCTAGTATACACATATCCATACACACACGTATATACACAGATACTGTATAATTCCTGATATTTCTCTATATAAGTCTGTTATAAAAATGTATAATATTATGTTTCACATATGTTGATAGCAGTCCTGATATTTTTGTAGACTTTTCTCCTTTGGGTTTTTTTGTTTTTTGGGGGGGTGGAATCACTAAAAAGTTTTTCTTTTTAATGTGGAAAAAAAATCATTTTTAACAGTCGGTTTTTATGCTAATATTGCCCAGGAGTCAGCGTCTGAAGGAATAGAGCTGCCAGTTGTGGAAAAACATTTTATTAGATTTAATACATCACATTTTTTTGGTTTTGTTTTTTCTGTGGGGTGTTTTTCTCCTTGATTTTCAGATCTGGGGCACGGAGAAGATACGAATGTAGTAAGTGCTTTTATTCAGTAAGGTGTAGAAGCACCAGGGCTTTATTGTGCCAAGAGCTGCGTGTGGACACGGACACAGACCGTGTCTGCTCTGAAGAACATGCAGCCGCATGATTAAAAAAAATAAGATAGGTGAGTAAAAAAAAGGATTATGCCCTTTAAACAAATGGGCAACTAAGACTTTGAAATATTATATTTGTTCCAGGTCTTACAGGTATCGATGACTGCTGAAAACAGCAACCAGTTTTTCCCAAATCTTTGTCAGCTTCCCCCCCACCTCCCCTCTCCTTTTAGTCTGAGCCCCATGCAACTGCTGGGACCTGGCTGCTTTGGGTTGGAAGGATTTAAGTGGGTGTTGCTGTCATTTTCTTTTCTTGAAGCCCATTTATAGGGCAATGCCATGAGGCTGGAATGGTCTTTGAATCGAATCAAATCCCAGAAAGATATTTAGTTTCAAACTTGGCTGGTCCACAGCAGTGTTAAAAGCTTAAAAAAAAAAAAAACCAGCCAAACAAACAAACAAGAAAAATCACTTCTTATTTTACATTATCAAATGTTTTGAGTGTTTTCTGGCAGGATGGTTGTATTTGGGATTGTTCTTTGCTTCCTGTGGACATTTCACGTAGGTGCTTTTTGGTGTGCTTCTCCCTTTCCTTCTTTTTATTTTAGTTTAGTTTAGTTGTTGTAGTAAGTGGTATGCGAATGACTCAACATGATTTTTCCAGTTCTAGTACCTGCTATTTGTGTCAAACATGAAAGAAGAGTCACCTCTCCCCTGCCAAGTAGTGCAACTACTCATTCTGGTGACTATTCGGGGTGGCCAGGAAGCCACATCCGATCCTCCGCGGAAGATCAAGAGCTGGAGGAGGGGAGAGCGAGGCTCTGAACCACCCGGAGCGGAGGCGACCACCCCAATCTCCCCCACCGCCACAGCGCTCAGCTGCTCTGGCTTTCCCCGCGGGAAGCATGCCCCAGGGTAAGCAGCACGGCTGCAGCCTCCACCCCGGCATCCCAGTGCCCGAGAGCCACAAGTACTGCGCTAGCAAGCAACATGCAGCTTGGCCATCTCTGAACTATATGGTACAGCAAAAATAGTGCACAGAAACGCTGCACTTCAAATATACCCAAGAGAAAAGACACTTAACAACTTATAATGGCAAGACATTGCGAATGCCCTCGTCCTGCTGCTTTATCTGTGGCTGGTTAGCATGCTCTTGCTGCTGTGGGGTGATGTGCTTGGTAGCTCTGCAACAGGATTGTTTGTATACTTCGACAAATAGGTTAGGCAAGGACTTGTAGGGTATGGTTTTGTTAGGGAAGATCCCACCTTTAAGCAGGAGGGTTGGACGGCATGATGTCTGGGGGCCCCTTCCAGCCCTAGATCTCTAGGATTTGTGCAGCACCTGGCATAAGGTTGGAGCATGGCCAATTTGAGACCCCTTGATTCTTTCGAATTTTGGTTAGTAATGCTCAATGTACCCTTTTTTTTTTTCCCCATTTACAGCAGCCAAGAGCTGAGGACATATCTTGTAGTACACTTGAAGCAACAAGGTTTCACTCCTAACTCTTTGGAGAAGAGACTTAATGGCTAGAGTGCGTCACGTACCTGCTGAAAGCAAGAGATGAAGAGCCTGGCTAGGAAGCACACGCAACACCTCAGCCTGCAACAGGAAAATAAGCAGGGTTACAAGAGTGCTGTTTCCATTTCAATTTTAAAAAGGGAAGAGAACTCAACAAGTGGAGCCAAGTGAATTTCAGACCCAACTTTGGATCTGAATCCCTAGATTTTGTTTTCGGTCTGCTGCTGCACTGGAAGCACCTTATTTTTCTCTATCTAGTTCTACTCTGGCCTTCTTATGAAGTCTTGGCTTCAAGATGACTGAGGTTTTAACAAAACAGCTATATAAGGTGGTGCTTTCAAAAAAAAAAAAAAAAAAAAAAAAAAAAAAAAAATCACCATTATTTCAACTGCTGTTGTACTGACGTGCCTAAAGAAACACGGTTGTATCAAGATGGAGGAGGGCCTTGTTGCACATTAAATTTAAGGGGGCTTCTGGAGCTCTTAACCCTTGGATAGTCCCCATGTTAATACCTGAAAGTAATTCTAAGCGCCTAACACCCCTGCTCTCCAGGCAAGGTTTCCCTCTACTTTGTTATCCAGCTCGAGTCACTCCAACACGTGGCCGCTCCAGGTTGCATGTTGGTAGAAACATCCCTCTCTTCCCCTCATCCCCAAAGGGGAGCAGGCTGGCATCTGTGGCAGTGGGGGCTGGGCAGGGGGTCTCTCCTTACCTGCCCGCTCCCCTGGCACAGCTCCAACAGCCAAAATAAGTTGGGGAAAGAGAGGGGGTAGAGATCCAGGGACAGAGAGGCAGGGGAGAGCCAGCCTGGATCAGCCCACTAATCCCTCACCTCTCTGGACTGGGCCAGCAATGCTCCTCCACCCCACATCCCCTCTCACCCCATCCCTCCCTCCCAGTTGCAGCTTGCTTGCATTAGCCAGTGCAGTGCTAGCAAATTAGGGGAATCTGCCTGCCTGCCCGGTGCTACCGCTGCTCTCGGGGCTGGGCAGGTGGCTACAAGTAAGCCAAGGGGTGAGGGGTAAGCCACAAGGACCAGGGGTGGAAGGGAGCCCTGCAGGGCTGAGGAAGCCTAGAATAGGAGGGGAGGAAGGATTCTTACCTTTCTGTCCTCAAAGCCTCTGACGACTCGTGTGTGACTGCTCCAACCTCGAGGTAGCATGAACACCCATCAACAACTGAGCAGCTCAAAATGCAGCATGCAAGATGGTCTTCACATGCATCTAGATGTTCCTGCAGTAACGAGCAAGTTTCCTCAAGGAACGCCAGGCACTGCGAGGGAAGGAGGGTATTAATACAAGCCTTCCTGCTGGAAGGCGACGTGCAGCTGGTTTGCTTCGGTTCAAGCAACCCATACGGCGAATGCTTCCTTGTCCAAAGCGTCTTTCTGCCGCCAGCGAAACTGGCTTTAGGGGAGGAGAAGTGCCATGGTGCACTGAAGCATCTATGTTTAGGCGTTACATCGGCAACGGAAGAGGCGGAAGGGAGAGTAGAGGGTGACTTATCTTGCCGCATTTCTGAGATGATTCATTTAGCCTTAGCAAAGGCCATTTGTTTGCATGAGTAATGAATCTTATTCATACAGCTCTTTTCATTTGAATTTTAAGTACCCTGTACACCTTAGGAGACAACAATCAAGGAATTATGTACCAGTAAAATGCATTGCTCTCAGAAGAAAGGAGACCACCATGGCCAAAACTAGAATAACTCAGAGTAGGATGTGCAGTATAGCTTAATCTAACTCTACAGGGGTGCGAGCAATTGTTTGTTCAATTTACAATCAAACAAAGGAAGGAAACCAAACCAAAAACCATGCTTTTAAGGGCTTTCCAGAAACCCAGTCCCCAAACACCCCAGTCCAGGATCAGTGCAGTTCCCTGATCCATAGGTTTCAGGGTCAGCAGAGAAAACTGAGCTCCCTCAGTCACTTGGGTCACAGCAAACAGAAGCTACAGACTCTCTTCCTCAAGCAGGCAAAACACCACCACGTCAGAGACCTTGCTGGTAGAAGTCGAGCACTTTCCTTGACTTATTTGACTTTCCAGATACTCCAAACTCACGATGCCCTCTTCTTTTGCTTTTTATATACTTTAGGCTGGTTTCCTGGGAGGCTAATGAACTCCAGCTGCTTTTGGTTCCTGCACATTAATTCTTAATTCTCTCTGAAAAGAGCCATAGGCCTTTTGGAAATAGGCTCCTGATGAGTAGCATAGGTCAGACAATTTTCATCAAAACAGTTTTGTTGGGAAATGCAGTTTCAATAGAATCAAAACTGTCACCCTTTCAAAGGAATTCCCCGTGAAAACAGATTTTCCCAAAATGAAAAAGGAATGATTTTAGAACATTCTCGCTTCGGTTTTTTTTTTTGTTTAGTTTGTTTTCATTTATATCAGCTATTTTTTTAAAAAAATATATATTATTTCACAACATGTCTATTAGTGCCTAATATATGCACGGTATTGTAATATAGGTCAGATTATATATTGGCATGTGGCATCAATAGCAACCGTACATATACTGTATCATATTATTATATAATAGGAGAGCTGAAATAGTCCATTTTATATTATGTTATTGCTTAACTCATTTAAGGACAGCTGCTACTTAGTACTGATTGAAACATCTTATTTTCTAAATCAAAGAATATTTTGCTTCTATCATACTGAAACAGTTTGACACTTTGAACAAGAGAAGGAGATAAGCACTTTGCATAGTAATTAGAGGAACAGCTGGTTTCAATATCCTGGGTAAAATATTCTAGGCTAACAGAGGCACATAGGAAACAGCTGCTCCTCTAATTTGTACGCTAAGGACTAGACCTAGTAAGGACTTATTTTGGTGTTACAATAGCTAAGCTTTAGATATTTGGCTCCCCAAGAGGAATCCAGAATCATCAATCAACTTTGGCTTCCCATAGGGAAAATTAGATGCCTATAATTTGGATCCTCAAGAGCATTGAGCTAGGCAAGACCCAAAGCAGCTTCCATTCTTCTTTTTAAAGCTGGCCCATTGGACAACCAAGAGGGCTGTAGTGTCTTAGTAAAAGAGATTGCCCCAGAAGGGAGGAGACCATGGAGTCCTGGCTCCAATCATGTTTCTATACATCATAATCAACAACTGGACAGCAATGGGATAGTTTCTACCCCAATATGGCTGTGGCCAGAAACAAGCCTCCCCCTCTCTTCCAAGGCAGCATCTGTCTTGTTGGGTGCGTCTACACGAGACACTACAGTGCAGTAGTAACAAGCTACAGTATCTGAAAAAAACCACGCGGGGACGCTACGGCATACTCGGTAATGCACAGCCTGCTGCTCATGACTCGGTGGCTGCGTATACACGCTCCTCCTGGCTTATTTCCCTGTTTCTGCAAACCTTGCTTCCTCGGCATCCTGGTGACAACCTTCAAGATGAGTGGGACGGTGCTCTTGACCTTACCTAAGGCAACAGGCTAGGAAGTAAGAAATGGAGATTCTGCCTCTCTGGATAAAGGGGCTGCAGGTATGATAAAAAAGGGGGCTTAGGATGCAGATCACCCACTCCCTGGGCAGGCTTCTTATCCCTGGGCTTCTTCATTGTTCATTTTGCCAAGAGAGTAAGAGGCTGGAGGAGAGCCTTCCTGAGCCTGATTTGTGCAAGGGGCAATAGGATCTGCAGCTCACCAAAGTGATCCACCTGGCTCCATTTCACACTTACCACCCCTGACAGAAGAATTGTCTTTGGGTCCAAGTAGCTTAAATATCTTGCTTCCCCACTTACCTTTTTTAGGGTCTTTCAGAAATTCTTGCCACCCTTTTTTTCCAGGCAGTCAGTTACTGCAACTCTCTCTGAGCTTTGTGGGTACTTTTTTTTTTGTTTTGTTTTTCAGATGGGAAGCTTAAATGGCTCCTTTAAATAAATTACCAGATCTGTGCAAGGAGAAGTTAGTCACAGTGGAGAAAACCTTTGCTTCTGCTCGTCTCTGTTAGACCAATGAGAAAATGAGTCTTACCCCAGCCTCCCTCTCTGGAGTAGTGACACAACGTAGGAACTAACAATGTGAAAAAGCTGTAAACTGCAGCAGTAACTTCCTCCCACACACCTCATTAGGCCTTTAACACATTTTCCTTTGCCTTTCCCCAATGCTGCTAAGTAGCACAACTGTGAAGCTGCCCTTTAGCATTATAATTGGAAGCACTAGATGGTTATTGTACTCTGTAATTTGGTAATTATATGGTCTGCCTCTCTCTGGACATTGGCCTGTCTGGTCATCTCAAGCTTTGTGTATACCCAAGGATTGCTGAGTGTTCAGAAAACCTGAATAACCCTCATTCCTGTTTCTCCCTTCAAGAAAGCCCTGTCAAATACCTTTAGCTTTATGGTTTCTCGTTTGGTTTTTGAAAGGAGGAAGTGTGACTTGTTCAGGGGAACACAACCTGCGTGTGGATATTAAATCCCTGCTTGAATGCAGAAGGTCTCTTTTCTCACCCCAGTTTTACATTGTTGTAACTTTACTGACAGGAGTGTAATGACTTCTGATTATAGCATGGTAGCTGCAGAGAATCAGGCTTCTCCATATGATTTGACATGGGAAGGAAGGTTCATCCAAGCCTGAGAGCCATCAGGCTTACACAGTCAAGACATGCAAGGGACCAGGGTGGCCAGCTTTGACTCCAAAGCCTTGGCAATCAGATACCCATTTACCCCTAGGCTGCTTGGAAATATCTTTTCACATGAATCCACGGTTTTGGGTTGTTGTTTTTTTTTTTTTGCAATTCCTCAATTGGTCTAAGAAAAGGTATTTTCTCGAACCAAGCAATTTTTGCATTTATTTTTGTCTCAGAACAACATAGCTACCAACTACATCCCTGACTAGGGCTTGAACATTTGCCTCTAGAGTAGCAAGGTACCATACCCACCCTACCATGACATGGTAAACTAACCTCTGTTGGGTTAAATGGGAACTTTGAGGAAGCTTTTCAAAGGGACTTACCAGCAATAGATGCCAACTTCCATTGAGTTGCAAAGGAATTTGGGTCCCTAGTTGCTTCTTATGCCTTTGAAAATGTCTGTTCTTTGTCTGATTATTTTTAACACCACCAAATTCAGGCTGTTTTTTTTCCTATCATTTCACAAAATGTATTCCTATTACATATTTCTGTCCCTCCCTCCCTCCTCTTTTTTTTTTTTTTTTTTTTTTGAATTAAGGTGATCTCATGACTACAGCAAAGAATTTGTAGTCATTAATCCTGGGTACTCCAGTCAGACCAGTGGCATGAGCTCTAGCCACTGCAGAACCAGGACTAGGACCCATGTATATTAAGTTTCAGTCCAGGGATCAAGACTTTCCTAGTTCACAGGTTATGTGAGATGTAACTTTTAGTGATTTGAGACGGCAGGGGAAGGAGAGTTTGAAACACAAACACAGAAGTCAACAAATACAGTTGGGTCATTGCAGAGGTGCCAGTAAGAAGTACTTCTGCAGGAGGTATAACACGGACATGGAACAAAGGAAAAGGTAGGATGAACATCAGAGGAAAACTGGAGTCTTGCTCTAGGAAAGGGGTGTTGGACAAGGGTGCACACATAACTAGTGCTATGGAGAAGATGAACAAAGAGGTTGTTGGCTTAATATAAGAGCAAGGAGACATTTGGTGAAAGTAAGCAACACATCTGAAATGGATAAATGGATTTACATTTAATGAAAACTATAATTAACCTGTGACACTCATTGCTATGGGATGCTCTTCAGGCGAAAAGCCTGGTAGATTTTTTAAATGGATTAACCTTGTGATTTAATTTACTTAGATGGGGCAATGTTTTTTTATGAGGGATGGTGAAGCACTGACAGAGGTGTAGGAAAAAAAATTGCCAATGAGACAGTTATTCTTTAATTGTCCTCTCTGGAGGTCCTGTACAACCTGCTCTGGGCACTTAGCGATCAGCAAATGAATAGGAAAGATCACTGAACTGACAATGCAGCCATGTCTATTTTTTTTTAATGTACATTGAGATTTTGTTGTAAGGTGAGGAAAAAAAATGACCTTAGGAGAGTGGGCGCTACAGGCTCAGGATTTGCAGAGCAGGTTTTTACTCTTCCCTGACTTGAGACAGAATAGGATAATCTTTATTTGCCACTGTAATCTGAATCTAAGCTTCTAGGATGACCCATTTGATGACAGTATTGGTATCTGTCCACTAAGAAACCTGCAAGGGGCTTTTTCAAGATGCTAACTTTTGAAATAATGTAAGTATTGGAGTTTGGGCTACTGATGGGTAGGACTTCCCCACTGCCACCACAATCTTATAATATTATTATTTGTATTGTGGTGACATCCAGAAGCACTAGTCCTAGCTCAACATCCTATTGTTCTAGGTGCTGTACCAGACCAAAACCCCTTGCTTTTAAGAGTTTGTGTGCTGCCTGCTCCTAACATGAAAACCCAATACGATCAGGGAATCCAAGGTATGGCAAAGCTTGAGAAATTCATACGTGCCTTGACCATTAAATTAGTCCCACAGCTATCAAGCAGAGTTCCTGCCCCTTTTAACCTACTCAGCATCAAGGTTAATAGTTTCAGTAAGGTCTTGCCATACCCAAGAAATGCCATCAGAAAGGCTATCAGGCCCATGACAATGCATGTAGCACTGCAGAGGGGTGCTGGAAGTAATATCAATACTGCAGACATGGCTAAAAAGGCTAAGCCCAATTACTTAGGGGTTCTCTCAGATGACTGAAACAATGCCAGCTTTGGCTCCCATTCAGCAAACTGGGAACCTAAATTGTATTGCTTGTATACTCATGATGAGGCAATATTTCACCCCTTGCAAGGACTGAATCTAAGGGTGCAAAATAAACAGGACTTTATAGAGAAGGAGAAAGGAGAGTACAATATAAACTTGGGAAAGCCAAATGAATAGGTTAGCATCAGTAAGTGAGATCACAGACTCCTAGAAAATGAGGGTTGAAGGGACC
>JAGPOW010002514.1:59044872-59059983 GCA_030014935.1 Caiman crocodilus | reverse complement strand
TGGTGCTGCCCAAAGTCTGAGGCAGGGGACTGGGACAGAGGGATTTTGAGTGTGTGCCCTTGTTATATTCATCATCATGGTGAAGAAGTGAGTCCTACTTGCTTCTTCTTAAAAACAGCTTGTATTTAATGCTTGTCCATTGATTGGGAAGGCTAACTTAGGCACTGGTTTATGGCCATTGAATACATTCTTCCTTTTTTTCTGGGTTATCCCCCTGCCTCCCCATTTAATTCAGGATGCTTCGAGGAAAGCAAGATCAGTCAGTGAGCTCTTTTTTTTTTTTTGGTTAAAAGTCCTTCTCCTCCTTCTATCTATTCTCTTGTATTATTTCTCACTTCCTGTCCTAACCAGCTGCAGAAAGTTGCAGTACGTTGTGACATTCCACCTTGAAGACGGATACATTTTCCGTGGTAACAGGATATCCTCCGTTTCCGATGTGTTTTGGGATCCCGCCGAATGAAAGATTCTATAAAGATACAGAGCAAGAATTGCTGCCAAATTGATTTTTCGTTCTGAAATGTTTCATGAGGCTTCACCACAACTCTTTAACAGACTTTGATTTTGGTACTTAGGATGTTGGGTTTTATTGCATTTTCTATAGCAAGTAGTGCTTGTTTCAAAGGTTATTGTTGTTGAAATGTATTACTCAAATTTTCATGACAGGCATCCCAATGTGTATGAATGATTAGAGAGATGAGGAGCTAGTGAAATATCTATGCTTCTAAAGTACTCACAATTACTATAAAACACAGTAATCATGTTTTTAAAGGAAAATTGCAGAGATTAGATAGACTATAGTACCTTAGCTCTCTGAATAAATATTTACTGTGGCATTCAATCCATGAAGTATATAGAAAAGATGAGGAGATGCTGAAACACTTCCATTCATATGGTAGTAACATTTTTAGCTTATACAAGTTTTACAAAACCAGGTTTCTTTGCTGAAATCCCCAATTCTTTGAGTGAGTGACTTTATGAGAATCTTGGCTCAAGAAAAAGTAAGTCTTTAATGCCTGAGGTTACGGAGAAAAAGCAATAAAACATCACTCGCAAAGGCTACAACACCAGGAAACAAATAGGAAGAGCCAAAATAAATAAGAAAATAAATCCAAGCTCTCCTGAGTTTTAAGCCCCACTCATAATTTTGAACACGTAGGGTTGTTAATATTGCATTATATATAGGAATAAGTAACATCATATGGTGAAACAGAATATAGAAATTAGGATATCATTGCCATGGCTGTTGACAAAGATTATTTAGAAATGCTACAAAGTGTCTAAGGGAGTATGGAGTGTACACAGGTGCACAGCCCCTGCATGAAGCGCAACAGAAGCGCCACAAAGGGGTGCTCTTCAGTCAAGGGAAAATAGGACTATTCCTTAGCTCGTCACATGCCAAAGGTGTGTCAGGCCTCTGACAGATGTTACATTCATGGTGTGATGGGATCTGGTGCATGAGCCCAGCAATCATGCTTCTTGACATGTTGCATATCACAGCTCCCCCTGCACCAACAAATAGCAAGTTTGGGTCCTTGCCTTAGCTCAACCGGGAGCTCCAATCAGCTGACTGTGGCTTCCAGCTGGTGGAATATAAGAGAGCCCTTGGGTCTGATACATTCCCATGTCTGGGAGCCCAGAGCAGATGGGACTGCTCCTAGCTAGGGGACCGCATCGGGGCCAGAAGGACCCATGCATTCCCTCAGCTGGGAACCCTACATCGGTTGACCAGTGCTCCCCGGCAGCCAAGGCGGGCCCAACATATCAGAGTCGAGGACTCCATAAGCCCCCCAGATGGGAGCCCCCAGTTACTGATCAGCTTTCCCAGACTCTGGAGCACATAGGACTCTTGAAGGGCTCCAGAGATGATGAGCACTGGCCACTCATTCTATTAATGTCCTGATAGAAATCAACCACAAAGTTATTACACATATTTTGCATAATAACTTTGTGGCTTAGTCCTCATTTTAACACACCATTAATTGAATGAGTTTATGGCCAGGTCCCTACTTAATGTGATTAACCAGTTAACCAGATAGGCTCACTGACAAGTTTCTTGATCAGCTGTTGCCACCAAGGAATAGCTAATCCAGGCTTCCTATAAGCCACCTACAGTTGAACATGGCCTGATGAGTTGTTGTTCTTGCTGTAGCTTCATCAGCCATTTCTACTGGGTGGCAACAGTTGATGGGGGTGCCTGCAAAGGCCCGGGCAATGGCAGATGGGGGGGCAGAGACTTCCACATTATCCTGATAGCTTGCTGGATGTGCAGGCAAGGAGGGAGTCAGCTGTTCTTCCGCCAACCCTCCCCTTTGGAGGGGGATGGGGGAAGGAAAGCAGAGCACTGTGGGATATTGGGGGCCTGAGAGACCTGTACACATGTTAAATTTGGCATTGAAAAGTTTCATGACAACAAGAAGCTGCTGTTTATTTTATTTTATTTTTGTTGTTATGGATCCACCATGTTTGTGATAGGTCTGCCATTTTGGTACCATGTTAAATGGTATGAACATGTGGATACCTGCTTTTTGTCACTCTAAAACTGAGTACCTAGTGTAACATCTGTCTGGCACCAGCCTGTATTTGTTATTACCTACAAGTGCCTATGAGAAGACACATGCTAGCATTGTAACCACACTTTTGAAATTTTTTTGTCTCTTGGAGTTTAAAATAGCTGTGTAGGAGCTGAGCAGAGGCTGTGGTACCGATGCTGATGAATTTTCTGTGTAGTGTTAATAAATAGCCCTGATTGAAAATGTAATTTTTTGGATGGAAAATGTGGTTTCTGCCAACTTTAAGTTTTGTAATAAGAAAACTGATTTTCCTGAAGTTTTATAATTTCTCTCTTTGTAGCATGGACACGAAGCTTTTGGTTTCCAGCTACATTCACCTGAATCAAAATGTTTGTTTCCAGATTAGTTCAAATGGCACCTGCTTGACCTATCCTGACTGTTCACATACCATTATGCTGCCATTCTCACTTCTGGGCTGGGTCTCCTGGTCACCTGTACCTCCCACCTGCTGCCATGCACGGTGAGAGTCTCAACACCATAATGAATCCTGGGAATTGCAGTCTAATCACGGATGACAATGAGGGCATGCTATACCAAAACAACAACTCCTATGAAGCACTGTGCTAGCACCTGCCAACACCGTTAAATGTCAGACAGCACTGAAACAGAATGTTTTGACATTTCCAAATCCTAATTTTCAGTACCAGTCCTTCAATGAGAATTTCACTATTTTGAGTCTTCATCCTTAATCAGGATAAAAACAAATGTCAATCTTCGAATTTCCCACAGAATGGAAATTCTGATTTCCTACCAGCTCTGCTAATTAGGAACCCCAAGAGGAGGCCCATGATTCAGCATGAAAGAAAAAATCAGTATAATGAAGAATTCATAGTAGATTTTGAAATAATCTCCCTTCTCTGATAATGGCATCATCTTTTTGTACAATTCATTACATTATGGGCGGTGCAGAGAAGCCTCATTTTTCTTGGTGCTGTAGAAACACACTGTGAAAGACCACACCGGCCCACAGAGGCCTGAGTGCCTGCCTCAGTGGACAAGAAGAAGGAAGGAAAACAAAGACCCAGAAAGGAAGGTGACAGTAATCAGTGGTAGTGGGAAGCATAGCACCCAGGTTTCCTGAGCCGTAGCCCAGTGTCTTACCCACATCGAGGTGCTCAACCCCAGCCTGAGACCAGGTCCGGCCCATCGAACTGCTTTCCGCAGTAGTCTGAAAACTTGGTAGTGGGGAGTGGTGACCCACAGACTAGATACCAGTGCCCTGCATCCTACTGGGCACTTACGGCCCACTGGAGGCAGTACTGGGCTTGGTCTTGGAGAGCTGGGCCAGGCAGAGGAGGCATGGCCCAATCCCTGTGTACTGGGCTGGGCAGAAATGGTGTAGCCCGATTCCAGGGTGTTGGGTCGGTCAGAGACCTCGTGCCATTCATCTGGCCTGCGGGGCCACCACTGTTCCCCACTGTAGTACCTTGGTATATATGATATAAAGACAGTTTCAAGAACTTCATGGGTCTTCTGTTTACCCATCCCTATCCATCAAGATCCTGCCATGTACCTTATGTGCCCATGTCACTTTTAGGCCCTACAAAAATACATGCCACCAACAAGAGGCCCTACTGATGTAGAAAAGAGAAAGTAGTCAGCTAATAAGCAATCAGGAGAGCTGAATATTTAGAGGTATGTTTTGCAGGGCATAGTTTATATATTGCTCAGTGTCCTGGCAAATTTTCAAAGGAGGATTGAGAATAAAGTCAAATTGTTGAAAATAATTGGTTTAAAAATAACTGAAATTACATATATACTTTTTTTTTTTACTCTATGCAAGGGTTATTCTGAAAGGATAATTGGCTCTGTACATTCAAGGGTATGCGTGGTTCGAGTTATTAAACAAAATGGGTTCTTGTGAGGTGCAATGAGAGGGAAATAAGAAACAGAGTAGGATGAAAATGGACAAGGAACATTTTAATCATGAAGTGGGAAGAAGGGAACGCAGTTTCGTGTAATTGTTTTGCATATAAAAGGGAAACAGAAAAGTGTTGTTGATTCCTTAAGGATCCAGGAGTTCACAGGATGCTGGGGCCAGGTAAAGTCCTGGTGTAACTCTGTGGCAGCCATCAGACTTACACAAGGGTTTCATTTGGCCCACCCTGACTTATTACTTTGGTTTTTATATGTTATTGTTTGTCACGCTGTGTGAAGCCACGTCATCACAAGCTACATGCTGACAATTTGGCCAATGAGCAATTAAACCTATTTAAGTCAAGCTGGCACTTAACAGAAGCACTACATTTCCTTACAGAGGAACTGATATGCTTCTTAATAATACAGAAAGCTGTTGAAGATCATCATTAACAGAAGAGCCTTCTTTTGCTAATGCTCCTTTAGATATTTGAGAAACTCAGGCAGCGTGGCCTGCTCTCTGCAAGGCAGAAGTGGGTTGAATTGCTGTCCTCTTACCAAGCTTGCAGTCCAAATGGATAGAGAATTAATTAGGATTCCTAATTTAGACCAGCTGGGTTCTTTGGTGGAGGGACCGAGGGGAAAGGGTAAATAGAGGTGTTGTTTTTCTGGTGACATTGGAGAAGCACTTAGAAGGAGGAAGGGCATGTGGGTTGGTAAGCTGGAGTGGGAAAAGAGTTCTTGGGACATGGGGTAGCCTGGCAAAGACTCACGGAAAAGTTGAACTGGAAGAGGTTGGGGCAGGGAAGAGAGGAATAGGAGCTGAGATGGGGGTGACACACTCAGCTCTGCTGGGTTTTTTGCTTGCTTGTTTGTTCTTTTTGTTTGGTAATGGTTCCTTGTCTGACTAATCCCAACCAAAAAGTACCTGGAAAGCATTCAAGTCTGAAAGTTTGGCTAACAATAGTAGTGCTTGCATTGCAACACAGCTATATGCATTGTGGTTATTTCCTAGAACTCCTTGTTTTCCACTAGTTATTACTCAACATGCTCTCATCCACAGTTTGTTGGTAAGAAATAAATAGAGTGAACTTTATATGTGGATTACTGCTGGATGAACTTCAAAGTGTTAGCTGAGTTAGGATAAGCTTCCCTTAGACAGGATGAAGAATGCCTTGCCGCCAAAAATTTCTCTAACTTTATCCCAACTATGCAGCTGGCCAATAGATGATATCACCCAAAGAAATCCTTGCTTCTCAGATAAGCCTCATAACATTTGGATGGTTATCTACCAAGCGCCTTCTCCTATTTACCTTTTACGTACCTAAGTGACAGGTATGAAACCGCACAACTGCTGTTTTTGGCACTTATGCACCGTTGGGATTAGATTTCCCCCTGTGTTTAAATGGGATCGTCCTGTGCGTTTAACTGCAATATGTAAAATGGAGGAAGGCTCTTCTACCTTCTATCCCAGCTTTAAGAGGAGTGGTAGAAATTGTGCTGGGCAATGCTTGGTCTACAGTCTGAAGGAACATGGGCAATGCAGGTTTTAACTTCTTTCTACATGTATGGGGCCTGGAGTTGTAGCGTCCTGGTCTCTGGGTCAACACTACATCAACCCAGCTAAAAAGTTCTGTTTTGCCCAACTATAGTTTTGGAAATTACCTTTCATTAGATGTGTTTGGATGGTTCTGTGTCTTTCAACTGGCTTCCTGGCCCGAGGACAGCTCAATAAGCCCTCTCAGCTGGCTGTCACGGGCTATGTCGAATCCCAAACTGCAGTTGCACAGCTATGTGCCCGCCACTTAAATGGGTGAAGAGGAAATGGACTCCGACCTCGCAGGGGCTGTTACTTTGGGCACTTCGAAGTTCTCTGAGAGACGGTGTTGTTGTGCCAGATTTGATCGATGTCCTCATTTCCACTAGGACAGAAACTGTGAAATAAAATAACTTCACAGGGTGGCTAGGATGTGGAACCGGCTTCCTAGGGAAGTTGTTCTTGCTCCTACCTTGGGCATCTTTAAGAGTAGATTAGATAGGTACTTGGCGGGGGTCCTGTGACCCTGGCACTCATTCCTGCCATTGGCGGGGGGTCAGACTAGATGGCCTGCTCTAGGCCCCTTCTGACCCTAGGTACTAGGATACTATGACATCAGTGTTTTAGAAATGGGCATTTCAGGTCCAGTTTCAAATGCAGGCAGATGTTCAAGTTGATTCTTGTCATGGCCGAGCTGGTTTTCCCATCCCTCTTCTGAAGACCGAGCAAGCAATTTAGGACACCATTGTTGACTGCAGTTAAACAGGAAGTTATTGGTTGGGTTATGGCCACCAATATAAACAGGTGCTACTTGATAAGGCATTTCTCCTGGATGTACTGGGGGGACAATGCCCATGCAACTGCTACTGGAGTTACCCCAGAGCACTGATTGCCTTAACTATTTCAAGGTACTGTCATTTGACACATAACTGAACAATCTCAGGAGTTTTCCTGCCATGCCCAGACTATTCCATTTGGCTATTATCACCCTAATGGTTTAAGATATTGCAACTAATTTAAGAAAGGCCAACATTGCCAAACTCTAGAAATAGCTGGTTTTTATTCTGAGCTGCCAGAGCGCAGTACCTATTTGCTGAGGATTCTTTATAAATGAACCCAGCAGCAGAATAAAAGCTGGATCTATTTTTTTTATTAGAGTAATTAGCGTCCTTTTTTTGTGAAATTAAAAAAAGTGAGTAATAAAATGTATTTTGCTTGGTGTTTATCACAAAATGTAAACCTTGCTATTCAACAGCCAACTTGCATTGTGCCTGTAGTAATTTCTATTTATAGTTTTACAGATATAGGAGGAATGGTACATGTGTGTATAGGAGGAATGGTGCATGTGTGCATGCGTACATGTGTGTGTGAAGCAAAAGCTAGGACTTTTTACATTTGGCTACCGTTTTTCAATGTTGTTATGACAGCTGAGTACAATTTTAACCCTTTCTGGGTTTTTTTTTTTCTGTACAACTTGACAAATGGATGCATCACCTACAGACAAGGAACCAGGTTCTGATCTCAGTTACTAAGGTTTTAAGCCAGATTAAATGTCAGAAGCTAGCATTTTCAAAGGAGCATGTAGGAGTTAGTGAGCTCCCATGGAAAGCAGAACCCCTTTGAACTCCCAGCCAAAGTAACTTAGATATATATTAACGCAAATGAGATCAGGATCTTGGCCAAAGCACTTGGCTCTAGAGATGCTTCATAAAGACCTGGGAAATACACTGTAGGGAATAATTTTGTGTTGGTCTGGCAGATGGACTCCATGACCTAATGGATCATTTTCCATATCTAACTTATGTGACTCTCTAGAGGGAGGCATGCCAGACAATTCACGCAGCTCCTGGCCCCAGGGTCTTTTCCTTGTAGTAGTTTCCCAATACGGTTGACCATTGATCCAAAACTGTGAACCAATTGTATAGGGCAATATCAGCCTTCATTTTTTAACCTCTAGTGCTCATTCCCTTTCATTTCTCAGAGCAACCCTGTTTGTCTTGCTTACAAGTTTATTAGTGAAACTGTTCTGCCAGAAACTAATGGCAGCCACATGGACCAGGTTCAGATGTCTTGAGATTGTATTCAAATTAGCAAATGTTCCTGGATTGAGTATCCACCAGGAACCCAGTAAAAGCTATATGTCTTCCCTGGACACTCATATGAGGGAATTCTTCCACACTCATGAATACAGGGTCTATTCATAAACAAAGAATGATATTGAGAAGCAGGCAACACATCTGGATGAAAAAAGAGAAAAGGACAAGAACTGCAGCACAGGTCCTGTTCTACTTGTTAAGATAGCTACATGGCACTGACATGGATTTTAGGCATTATAAGCCATTAAAGGTACATCTATCCCATGCCACTCAGTAGCCACAAAGCTATTAAGACATTTGAATTCCTCCTATGTCTCCATTTAGGCCTTAACAGGTCCCTAAGCGAGTAGACTCGGGGTACTACATGTGCTCGGAAGCAATTCAGAATGGCTACTTGGACATTTCCCTCTTGTTGTACAATTTATTCTGGGAAATGCATAGACCACACCATTCCTTGGATGCAGAAAAGCTATTCTGAGCAACCATTTGAATATGAGATCGTGCCTGTGAAGAAGAGGGTCACCACTACCCTAGGGGTTAGGGCACTTTTCCAGTAAATGGGGAAAATATGTTCTAGGCACCACTCGACTAGAAGGGTTTGAACTCCTGACTCTTACTTCCTAGGAAAGTGGTCAGCCAACCATTCATCTTCTTGTTGAAAATGATCCAATGGTCAGACAAGAATTCAAGAAGTGTTGGGAAAGGAGGAGGCTATGACTTCAGAAACCAGGGCACTGTTAGAGGAATTCTCTCCTCACTGGGATATGAACAAGGTTTTCTTATGCCTCTTTCGGGCCTGGTTTCAGAAAGACAGAGGATTAGCCTACAGCTTTGTGATTAGGCCACATTCTGATGGAGACGGGCCTGAGTTAGGTCTCAAACCCAGGTCACCTATTTACTGGACACATGCCTGAATTGCTAGGCTGTTCAACAAAAGACAACCTTTACCTTACACTGAAGCCAATGCTACTGTCCATCAGATGTGTGTAGTGGTCCACAGACCACTATACATATCTGCACAGATCTGGCAATGGCCCTACACACACCAAGAAAGCTGCAATATACAGCCAAGCTTTCTGAAACCACCGAATTTGTCATGAGGAGAACACCCGTGATCGTCACCTCACAAGCCCCAAAAGGGCTTTCACTCAACAAGGACGCTCTTCCAGAGAGATAATTACACTTCTGAAAGAGGCACGAGCCTACGAACCTCACTTCATCAATCTACTGGATATAAAAACTCATGGACTAAATACAGACATTGGATTTATGACACATTATAACCTGCCTAACATCAGATACCCCAGGTAACTCTCTACCATTTACCAGCTATATTCTTATCACCAGGTCTACATCTCCCCCCACCCCATCTCTCACCCATTGACTGCCTCAAGTTGTATTTTCACTGACTGGCATTCCTGTATAGTCGCCTCCAGTTTCTATCCTATTCCATTCAGGAAGAGCACAGACCAGTTGCAGATGCTTCCTCAGCCTGATGAAGAGTGTTTGTACCCAAAAGCTTTCAAAGAAGATTTTTTTCCAACTACTTTAGTTGGTCTAATAAAAGATAGCAGATTTACCCAAAGAACTTTGTCCATGTCCATCAGTTAGACACACTGCTGTGGGTAGGTCTCTCCTCAGCGAGATGGAGCGCAGTGTGATGGATGGAATAAGGGTTCTTACTGAAAGAACAGGAATGATGTGTCTTTCCAGGGTCTTACTCCCTGGGGTTTGCTAGACTCTTCATATAGAAATTAGGTAATCTATGCATGCATGGAAAGAAGAGGTTTACTTTGCCCAAGAATAGACTTGGATTTATTTTTTCCACTAAAGGTAGCAAAAACTTTGATGTCTTAAAGGTGAAATAGGATCTTGGGCAACATAATTAAACAAGCAAAATGACTGTCATGAATGACATGGGGGGAGGGCAGGCCGGGGACAGAGACCAGCATCTGGCTCTGCACCTTCCCCCACCTGCTTTAGGTCCAGCCCTGTTCCCCATCCCACTTCTGCCGCCACTCTGGGTCCTACCTCACTCCAAACCCCTCCCTGCCTCTCAGCGCGTGAGGGAGCATGGCACACAGCTGCACAGGGGTGGGGTGGTGCGTGGCCACAGCGCATGGTATGGGGAGTGGCCATGGCATGGGGAGCACTCAATGGCTGCATGGCATGGGAAGTGGCTCTGGTGTGGTTCAGGGAACGCGTGGGGACATAGTGTGCAGCTGTGCGGTGGGGTGGGGCATAGCATGGGGAGCTGGAGTGCCACCAGCTGCAGCCATGTGATGTGTGGAGCAGCCCCAGGGTGAATGGGGGGGTATGGCTGAATGATGGGGACATAGCTATGGGATATGGCACAGGGAAGTGCCTCCCAGCTGTGTGGTGTAGAGAGCAGCCCTGGGGTGTGGCATAGGGTATATGGGGGTGTGTGACATGCAGCTGTGCTGTGGGGGTGGCCACAGCACGAGGAGTGGCTCAGAGTGTATGGGGGGGTGGTATGCAGGGGGGCGGTGCATGGCCATGGGGTGTGGCATAGGGAGCAGCCACAGTGTGGGGAGTAGCCAAGCAGCATAGGGCTTGGCCCTGGGGCATGGCGCAGGGTATGCAGGAGGAGCATGGCATGTGGCTGGGTGGAGCAGGTGCATGGCACAGGAAGTGGCCACGGCATGGGGAACACCCACCAGCTGTGGCCACATGGCATGACCCTGGGGTGTGGTGGAAGGTGCGCGGGAGGCATGGCACACGGGAAGCGTGGCGTGCAGCTGCAGGGTGCTGCACAGGAAGCAGGGGTGGGGGGTGAACCCTGCCCCCTGGCTGTGTGCTATACCTGATGGGCCCTGCCTGCAGGTGTGCACCCTGCCTTCGTCCTGTGAGCCCCATGGCCACAGCTGATGGGCTCCCCTCATGGGGGCAGGGGGTTGGGGAAGGGCTTGTGGCTGCGTGGGTAGTCTGGCAGAACTTGAAGCAAGAGCTTGAGGGGGAAGGGTGGTGGACACATCATCCCTGTCTAGCCTCTGGCTTGGTGCTTGGGGCTCTCCTGGGCTTTAGAAATGTGGATTTGACTCTTCAGAAGCAGAGAGGGACCTAGAACCCAGTCTCCTGTACCCCAAGCAAGTGTTTTAATCACTAGGATATTTGGAAAAAAAAAAGTGGGCTCTACTCGCATAGCATCAAGGCACTGATACATGGTGGTTTTTCCCTCCCAAAGGTTTTGTGAGCCTCTGCAGAAATGATGCACCTGGATTGCAACTGCAGTTGTTTGCTAGGTCACCACCCTGGATCGCTTCTGCCTATGGGTGGGAGGCCAAGTCTAGTCATGCAAGAAGATTTTTAAGCTAAGATGGAGACTCATAAGAAATGTAGACACCTTTGTGGTGTGACATAAGATTGTGCTGAGTGACTTTGAAGCTTGAATGTGGTGTAAAAGGTCCTTGGGCATCTCAGCAGGGAAATGTGATCTGGACTTCAAGTGTGCAGTAGGGGTGGGTGTGTCATGAGCGTGTCACTAGAGATGGGCAGAGCACCTCATAGTGTAGGGTTTTTTTCCATCTCTATTTTCTATAAACCATAATATGAGGTACTTTTAAAATGTACTTAGCCCCTATTCAATCACAATCCCATTTGCTACTAAAGAAATTTTAAATTATGGCCTGATACAACAAATTATGGCTCTTAGCAACTCATTAAAAGCCTGTGGGGGAAAAAAAACCACTGCTGTTGCCTTCAATGGACTTTTGATCCAGCTGTGAGTGAGGATTTTTGATTTTGGATCTCCAGTTTATTTTACAGCTATTTATGTATGCAAATTAAAGCATCTAGCATTAAGGTTTCTGCGGAGCTTGCTGACTGCTTACTCCAGGTAACTCTCAAGTTTCTTTAATAATTTCTTGTATTGCCCTCTAGAATTACAGGGAGATCTTTCATCTAATTACAAGACTTTATATATGCAAATGTTGTCAGATTTAATTAGCATTTCCCTCCCCTTAAAAGGATGAACAAAGCCAAAGAAGTTATAAATGGATCGTGTTTTACAGTTATTGCATTAGCATCCAAAGAATTCACACTAAAGATGTTATATCTGTGTATCTCCCCAGCAGGTGAACCAGTCTAGGGTGGGTCTGGAATAGGCATACTTGTGTACAAAGTAATTTAGGCGATGCTAATAGCATTTCCACCTATATCCTACCCTCCCCAACCTCCCAGAAGAGTAAGTCACCTGGCAGCAAAGTCAGATGTCCAAGTTCAGCCCTGCTCCGTAAGAGTTCCCGATGAAAGACGAGTCGGAAAACGCAGGATGTAGTACCGCTGTGTGCGTTAGGGAAAGGCCATGCCTCAGGAAATAATCTCTCCCATTTCTTGTCAGTGGTGGTGTTACTCTGCCCCTCCTTCCTTTACGAGGCCATATGCTGACCAGGCAACCTGGTCATCATTTAACCAGAGTAAGGATGATGTATGCATACCGGACATGAAATTAGGAGAGGGCTTTTTCATCAGAGAACCTTTTGCTAGCGGCTCTTCCTCCGCCTGCTTTTCAGCAACCTTCCAGCACAGCTGGCTGTGTCCATACATGCGTGCAAGTTTAGTCCCCTGGGGACAACTACCAGCGTTGCAGCGGGGTCCTGGGAGCATCCCAGGGCTGCAGCAGTGGCAATGCTGCTGTGCAGAGCCTGACCAGCAGCCGCACCGTGGCTTCGGCTGGCCAGGCTCCGGTTTTGAGCAGTGCACGCTGCCCCCGCGTGCACCACCCTGCTTTTTTTTTTCTCCCTGGGTTTTTTTGACCCCCTGGATATCCAGGGGTTAAAGAAGAAACCCTGTGATGCTCCCTTGCAGCATTGGCAACAACTGACCATACCACACAGCCGTGTTAGTCCGGATTTGGCCTTTGGATTGATCTAATTATAGCAAACAATACATTCACATCCTAGCTTGCTGACTATCAACTTGCTGTGTGAACCCTTTTAGTTGATACTTTCTCCACCTGTTGCCCCACCTTGAAAGCTGATGGTTTCAAAGCGCCCTATGTCCTGTGAATCTAGCCAATCTCCCCGTGTAAAGACGCTTCCCCATGGAGACAAAGCCATGCAGGCCCACGCAACCACATGACAATTCAGTACTCATTCTGCTATCAACCCACTGACCTCCATTTTCTCACCAACCTATAATCTAAGCCACTTATGTCACTTCTGAATTCGGCTCGGAGACTTTGGCCACAGTTGAACCCACTTAATACATCTGGCCCAGTGAATCAGCAAGCGGCGTAGATCATTTCCCACGCCTTGAAAAAAGAAAGAAAAGCAGCTGTCCTTTCAAAATGTTTACATTAAAAAAACAAAACAGAGCACAGACGTTGTACGGAAAATAAAAGGACCCTTTGGCAAAGCCAAGAAGTCTGAAAGGACTCTGCTTCTCTGTTGGCATTAGGCACACGAAGCACACGTTTGCAAAAGGAACATAATTCAGAGTCAATACCAGCTATGGCCTACACAAAGAGGTGTCTTTCATACACTCTCTGCTTTCCCTGGCTGAGAATAGTGAAAGCAATTTGGGCTACAGTTTAAGCAAGTGTCACAAAAGAACCTCTATGGATCCTGATAATGAAAATCCACTACTTGGTTAACAACATTATTTAACCTCCTGATCTTTCCTCTTCCTTTCCATTCCTGCCAATTGGATTGGCAGGTACAGAATCACTGTCTCAGCTAAAACTTCCTCTTTTGTGTGCATCTTTAGATTAAAAAAAAAAGGTTACAGGAAGCCACAGATGCAAAGTTCATCCTCTCCAAGGGAGAACTGGAGAAAGAGCAAGCAACATCTTAAACATTTCCCATTTTGACTGGATGAGGAATCATCTCTGAAACACATACCTTGCCTGCAACAGATATTTGCATCACAAAACTATTATCATATGTCTTTGCTGACCATTGTTCCTGGGTCCAATGATGCATAAAATACACTTCAAGACAATCTTGGTCCAAAGACAGTCCGATAGCCTGGTTTATAAAAGTGACTCCCATGGGGTTTGCTGTCTGTTGAGGACAAGAAAACAGAATCAGTGTAGGAGCCAGAGGAAGGACTCAGTTGGAGTACAAATTTTACTTACTTTTAGGTCACAGAAGCACACTGCTAGATAAAGTTGAATGCAGGGAGGGAGAAAGGGATGAGCTTTGGTGACCAGGTATTTGGCAGGCATAAGGGTCAAACCATGGACCAGGAGAGAGAGAGGTCCCATGGGGCTGGTGCTGTTGGCAAGTGTTGGGAGCAGTGAGGGTCCCTCTGCCATATTGTTTTATTCATGTCACCTCTTTTAGGCCCTCCATTGTCTTCCTCTTCCTTTCCAAACTGAACATAAGCTGTTTCTTGAGGCTTGGTCTCTTTTTTACTGTTTGATTGCACAGACTCAACTGTAGATTTAGTGGGTTTAGGCCTCTGGATTAAGCTGGGGTACCCTGTTATTTCTGCAGTCTTCAGAAACAGAAGGCTCATAATAACTTCTGCAGACTTGGCACTCAAGAGTACTTGTCACCTGTGCCTGAGCAGGTCTGCTTTTTATCTGGGGAAGGCAGTAGTGCTCCCATATTTACCAGTGCATTGGAAAACGCTCTACATGATAATTGTTTTAATGACTTGTCTAAGGTCATCCAACAAGAAAGCGGCACTTCCACATGAGAAATCCATGACGGTTTCCATGAGATTCCCATCCCAATTTTGCTGGCCTGAAGAGGTCAAATAGTTGTAAAAATGTTTAGATAGATGTCTGGGCTCACATCTTTAGATGGCACGTGTGTGAGTTTTACTTTACATCCCTCAGCAGTGATATGTTGTCCTCCACCGGCTGAAAATGTGGCTCATGGACATTTGGATATTATCCAGCCGCCACTTCTACCAAATCTTTTGTGCAATATTCATCTGCAAAACCATGCAGCACTTCTGATTTCCCATCTTCAGGCCATGTGCTCTAAATGCTAAGCTTAATTTCCCATAGTCCATAAGGATGTCACTAATTCTATCTATCTATCTATCTATCTATCTATCTATCTATCTATCTATCTATCTA
>JAGPOW010002514.1:59027637-59038742 GCA_030014935.1 Caiman crocodilus | reverse complement strand
ATGTTCAGCTATTAAGTGTGGTCTGTTCTGTTATCAAGGGTCTGGTTTGGTTCAAGCACTGCATTGGTTCACGTGGATCTATTGATTGAGAATTACAGTTAAAGGCTGTGAGATTGTTCTCACACACCCAATTAAAATTAACCTGTCTTTCTAATGAACTGGTGTGCTTAGCTGACCTTGCAGTTGTGAGAAGTCATTGGTCCAGATTACAGCTCTTCACTTTCATCATCCCAAGTGGCACCCATACGGATATTGCTGATTTCTAGGCACCAGCTGCTTAGTGCCACATCCGTGGATGTCAGTGGGGCCAAGGGTTGGATGGACAAGAGGAATGAATCCCAATTATTACAGTGCAGTGACTCCTTCAGGAGGGCTCAGCCCTTAGACAAATACCAGCTTTGGCAAGTTCCTTCAATTGAAGCATGAAGTAAGTTAGTGCAAAGCAATACTGTATATTCTTGTATACCACATGCTCCTAAATAAGGCACATGTCCCATTTGGGGAAGGAAGAATGAAGGGGAAAAAAAAGATTATTCCAGTCCTGGCTGGATTCTGACTGGAGGGGATCTTGACTGTATGGTTAAATCCTGATTGGTGCTTCTTAAGCAAAAGCCAAAGTGTTAGCCCTCTCCCAGCCTCTCACTGGTGAACTGCCAACAGCTGTTGGCTGATCAGCAACAATCAAATTCTAACGTGTCTGTGAAAGAGCTCGCACCATGCGATCCTGAACGGGGAGAAGGAAGCAACCATTGTACAGTGTCTCCATGCTTTCATTCCTGCATTCCAGCATGGACAATTGGCTTCCCCATTTAAAATATGCACCCCATATTTGAAAAGAGAAGTGCATGTGGTATGTGAGTAAATATGAGTATTAACATGCAAGTCCAATGGACCCCAATTTGTTTTGATGGTATGACCTGTAATGCAGAAATGGTATCGGTCTAACGTCAAGGTTGAGGCATAATGAATAGGTAGGCAAGTATGATGGGCTATCTCAAGGGGCCTTTAGTGCACAGTGGGAATGAGAGCCTGAGGGAGTACAGCTCCCTTGAAGCACTGCATTGGTTCATGTGGATCCGGGTCATATCAGCCTGAAACAAAATATTTCAAGATGTCCAAATCAGAAATGTTCAGAACGTTTTATCCTCTAAAAGTTTCAATTGTTTGACCTTTTTTCCTCCTTGGTTCGGGATATAAACAAATGTGAAAACATGGTATTTCTATTTTACAATGTGTCCTCATTTTCAGCTGCCAAACCTATGTCCCAGCTATTTATCAAGGCCCTAGAGGAATTACACTGACTTCAGTGGAATTTCTCCAGACACAAATGGGTGTAACTAGGAGCAGATTTTGGCCTCTGGACTGCAAATCTGACACTTTTTCTCATCAATTAAAGGTACTTAAAGGGAACAGATACAGATCACATTATCAATCATGATTGACATTGTTTACTTTTGAACTGAAAAATGTCTTACAGGGGGTAGCTGAAGCCAGTAAAACAATCTTGTATTTGGTTTCCAGTTCTGAATGTCAAAACAACCTTCTTTTTGCACGGTCCTGGTAACGACAGCTACTTGGCAGCTTGCCGGTGACCTCTTGCTTTTTGGTTCACGCTGGTGATGCAACATGAGCACGCCTCCGTGATTCCAGTACACAGTTTGCAGAACTCACGAGAAAGCCATTATTCCCAAGTGGTGGTTTATCATTTATCCAAATTCTCTTCTAGGAGAGAAAGCAAGGCTAGCTTTCCTGAGCACAGCTCCTGTATCTCTTCCCATTCTCTTCTCATTTCGGTACTGGCAGGTGCCCAGATAGTTAGCCTATTGTTTCTGGATTTGGTTGCTCTATTAGATTTGGATGTATAAGTCAAATGAAATCCTTTGAATATTTTCTAGGTGGCAGTTTGTACAGTTTCAATGTCACAAGGCGGCGTTAAATCAATGGTGACCTTTTGTACAAAGCTCTGAATGAATGTATTTGGGTCACAGGTAATTGTAAGGTGCAGAAACATTTGATGACGCATTGAACCTTCAAGAAATGTTGATGCCTTCAAGTCTCTCCAGTGCGTTTTAGGGAGATAGGACACATTTCTCCCTAAATTGCTCATGACTAATTGCTTTAAAGGGTTTTGTGTGTGTGTGTTACAAACAGTTGCCAGAAAGCTTAGGGGCTAACTTTTCAAAAGTGTCCAATAGTCTTAGGATCCCAGTCCTATGACTGACATGATTTAAGCCCTTTTAAAAATCTCCCTCCTATCTACATGTGGTCACTAGTTCATGGCTTACCGATTACCCATTATTATTTCCAGTAGACTCAGGGTGAAGGAACATGTTCCACTTAGGCCACATTACATCTATGGATTGCTAAGCGGTGTTAAAGTTATCTTGCTGTGACCAGTCACATGTTAGGGGCTATTACCATTTCTTTCCACTACAGGGCTGTTGAACATGGGTATATCCATGACACCTGGGTCCTATCTCTGCTCTGGGTGTGGGGCGGAGGACCCCTAGGAGAACTGCATCCTGGGATGCTGGAGTTGCTTATTTTATCTACTTGGAGAAGACTGCAGTTACCCTAATATAAGTAGATATCATGGCCCAGAGTTAACCCTCTCCTGAACTGGTACATTTTTAAGATGCTTAGAGGATGCTTAGAATGAGTTGGCAAACTTTAACATGAGGCTACTCATGTTTTAAGTGTCCTTTCTATGTTCTAAGTGTAATATATAACTGCACCTTCAGAAAAAAAGTCTACACTACCTGACTGTGATGGTTGTAATCAGGTGTGGAGCTCATAATTTACAGGTTGGTTTCTCCAAGAGCTTGAGGGAACTGATAGAGAAGTAAAAGGATGACTCTTTGCACTCTTGCACAGAGCAGAAGTGTTATATAAGTTACTAAGAATGAAAGGTCAATGGAGGCCTTCAGGAGGGCATGATGCTAGCTTATTTGCCTGGTTGGGAAGAGATGGGTGGTGATGGTTGGAGAATCCCTTCTCTTGGGGATGAAGGCATTCATCCCCAACAGACCTATTGCCTTGGTAGGTCTGCTGCTTGCCTGGAGCCCAGATATGAGATATCAAAGAAGAATTAGAGAGACTTATCTTGCCCTCTGCCTACTACCCCATGCTGCTCATCCATGTGGCACCAATGATACTGCCAATTTTCCTTGATCCTTCTGGGCAAGAAGAGGGGCCTGGGCAGGAGCAGATGCATCCTGCAGATCAATGCTCATCAGTACTGAGGCTGGTTTTAATATCTTCATCAAGATCTGGAAGATGCGATGAAAAGCACCATCACCAAGACTGTGGATGACAGCAACCTAGGGGGAGCAGTAGATGCCTTGGAGGCCAGGACTAGGATTCAGAAAGACCTCAATAAATTGGAGGATTGGACCAAAATAAATCTCATGAGGATCAATAAGGACAAGTGCAAAGTCCTGCACTTACGGCAGAACAATCCTATGCACCAGTACAGGCTCGGGGATGACTGGCTAAGCAGCAGCTCTGCAGAAAAAGACTTTTGGGGGGGTTGCAGTGGACAATAAGCTGAATATGAGCCAACAGTGCACCCTTGTTGTGGAGAAAGCTAATGGCATATTGAGCTGCATTAGTAGGAGTGTTGCCGGCAGATCAGGGGAAGATAAGACTGAGGAGGATTTAATAGTAGCCTTCAACTACCTGAAGTGGGGATCCAAAGAGGATGGAGCTGGACTGTCCTCAGTGGTGGAAGATGACAGAACAAGGAGCAATGGGCTCAAGTTGCAGCAAGGGAAGTTTAGGTTAGATATTAGGAAACACTTTCTCAGGAGTGTGGTAAAGCACTACAACAAGTTACCCAGAGAGATGGTGGAAGTGCCATCCTTGAAGGTTTTTAAGACCTGGGTAGTCAAAAGCTTGGCTGGGATGATCTAGTTGGGGATTGTCCTTTGAGCAAGGGGTTGGACTGGATGACCCCTGTGGTCCCTTCCAACCCTCATTTTTTATGATTTTATAATTCTATTGTAGTAATATGATGATAATACTTTACCTGTTTGAAGCAGACATTAACTAAGTAATCCTCACAAAACCTCTTTAAGGGAGGAGGATAAATTATATTAATCTCATCTTGCTGAGATTTTAGGTACCAGTTCTTGAATAAGATGAATTCATGGCTGGATTCGTTAAAAAAAACAAAACAAACTAGATTGATGTCTGTAGACTGTGATTTAATTTAAGCATTTTGATTCTAGATTGTAGTCATTTTAAGTACTGAGATAAATTATATACTTCTTAAAGGTGCAGTAGTAATGTCTGATATTGCATGCATTCATAGTAGGTGACATGCGAAGACGTCATACTGGTGTACATAGTTATGGACAAACTGTAGGCAAGCCACAGAATTTATGATCACAAGGACTATGGCAAATTCACCTGCCAGGAAGCCGATTTATGGAAGTTGTTTATTTCCTGTTGCATTTTGAACACTGGGAACTTAAATGTATTCTAGGTATTTCCTATTCTTGCAACAAAGATGTCCTACTGAACATTTGTAGTGGGATCTAGAGTGGATCTCCTTGCATTTCTGTTGTGATCATAATTTCATAGCTTGCAACTAATGTCTGCAACCGTTGCAGAATGGTCTTAAGTGAGCCTGCAATTATTGGTAGTAAGAAACCTGAAAGCTGTTGATGGTTATTTTTTTAAGACCAGAAGAAAAAATAAATCTCCAGGAACTACTAATCTGATAAAAGGTAGTCTTATTTAAGATAAAAATGCAAATGAAACCTCCCCGGAGGAATTTACAGACCACATGAAGAAAAATACAGTAATTACATTCATGACAAAGCAATGTTTAATATCTTGCCAAGGAGAGGGGAGGGCACAATAAGGCTAAACTATTGCAGCAAGTATGACAGAAAACATTACACTGCCTTATGTCTATGAACTAGGAGGAGGAATTAAGAAAATGTAAAATGTCTGGAAAGTGGAAGCAGAAAAGAGTTAATATAATAAAAGAGAAGAGCATATCCATATAAAAAGAGGAAGAAGGAGGAACTGTTGAGTATTAAATAGCTTATGGTCAAGTTTAGGGATACCTTTGGATCTCCTCACCCTAATAGTAACCTATTACATGGGTGGAGTCAACACAGCATTGGTGGGGTAGGATACTAACTAGTGGAAGCAGATGTTTCAGCATCTGGCCTTCAGGGAAACAACATATTCAGTTGAAACATTATGTGACTGGAGCTACAGTCAATGGTAGCACAAGGTAGGGTTATTATCTGTCGGTCTGTCTAGCTGTCTGTCTTTGGCTCAGGGAACTTGTCTATGTAAAACTTGCAAATTTAGGTGGACCTTGTTATAAAAAAAAAAAATAAAACCCCCCAAAACATATGTTATCTGAGCTTTTGCCATGCCTGTGCCAAACTAGGGACAGTAGCTCATCTTTAACCTGCAAAGCTTCCCTTAGCAAAACAGCACCTGAAGACCATAGCATACTTAACCTGTTGAAACCATTTTGCCTGCAACGAGATGGAAAAGAGTAGTGGAGTTTTCTAGAAGGGGAATAAGAAAATGAACCCTGATGTGAGGATACATCTCTTAGAAAGAGAGGAAGGTAGAAAGAGTTGGGGAGAGAGGAACACAAGAGACATTTTCGGGAAGGGAAGGAAAGCTGTTGACTGCTGGTCCAGACAAGCTGAAGGGCACTGTTGGGGTCAGCATTGATTGTTTTGTATTTGTGCTGGATTTGCATATCTTTTGTGCTGTCTAAAATAAGCATAGGACTGAAATCCAGAAGTGGAAGGACCCACTCTGGTCAATGCACCCTCTCCAGGAAACCACATCATATAAACCCTTTCGTGCATTGATCATGCTCCATTGTAAAAGCAGCTGGTGCTTTTGCCCCCCCTACTCCTGTCGGAAAGCTCTTCCGGGACCTTTTTCCTTTGGATGATTAGAAACATTCTTCTCATTTCCAACCTACATTTATTCAGGGCCAGTCTACGTCCATTCATTTTTGTGCCAACACTGACCTTTAGCTTAACAAGTTATTTTCCCTTTCCGGTGTTTACTCCTGATGCATTTATAGAGAGCGATCATATCCGCTCCTAGCTTTCATTCTCCCCTCTTAATTTGTCATTTGGATTGCTTAATTACCCAACCGTTTTTCCATCTCTCCTTGTACAATAGGTCTCCCTAATCGCCACCATAAGTGAGGCAAGGTTATACTGTGTAGGGTTATACTGAGCATGGCATGCCAGGTGACATTGTGGCTCGTGTGCCAGGAATGAGTTCAAACTGGCAGGGGACACAAACGGGTCAGCAGATGTGCATTTTGTGTGTGTAGAAATACGTGGACCCTGAAAAGGAAACCTAAAAAAGAAATATAAGTGCGACACCTCATTAGAGGATCCACTCGGATACTCCTGTCCTCATGAACTGCATACTAATTTCCCCACCTGCTGACCACAAATACCTGACAAATAAAGGAATGGAAGGTGTCCAGATCACCAATTGTGAGTGGATGGTAGATGACTAGGATTTTCTTCTTTTTTTCCCCCAGCATGACTCTTTCAATTCAGTCTTGTTGACAGTAGGAAAAATGCCAATGTGATGGGGGTGGGGGGTGAAACCATGGGAGAGCTGTATCCTAAGGAGTGCTTTCACTTATTTCTCTTATTGCCGACTTTTATGTAGGACATAGTGTTGACATAAAATTGTAACAATCCTCTTGTTGAAGTGCGTGCTGGTAACCATCACCTCTTAAAGGGAGCGCGCGACCGGCAGATGAAGTTCTTAGTCTTTATGGGCAGAGAGTTCAAGACGTATAGACTGCAACTTCTGGAGTTTTTTTAACTGGCTCCGAAGTTTCTGCACTCAATGATGTGCAAACAGAAAAGCCAAAATGTTTCTGTTATGCCACTTTGCAGAGTCAGGCCAACATTGTCACAAGTGGGTGTTTAAATGAGGCATCTAAATCCATATTTAGGCACCTAAATGAGTGGCCTAATCTTCAGGGATGTTCCAGGCAATACTAGAAGAGCGATGTCTGTTTGAAAAATTGCAGTAGCTTCATAAGCGTTGTATGAAGCTTTGCATCCCTTGAGCAATGGCTGCGTTTCACTTACCCCCTGCAGTTTTTTAATTACTTTATTGCTTGCTGCTGATGTCCAGCACCTCTGAAAACCATGCTACCCATTTAGTCACAAAATCCTGCAGTTCCTAAACCAACCACTGAAGAAGCTGTGAGTCAGACCCAGGAGATCGTAAAGACTTGCTGAAACACCACAAGTTTTATCATTTATTTAAATATCAGTTTGGGGGTTCCCGTTATCTGACCTTTTTGTTTCAAATTCCCTTGAGTCACGTTTTCAGACCTTCCCCTGCTCCCCACTCCCTTACAACTATGAGGGTAGAAATTTCCCATTTAAAAAAAAAAACCCTGAAGCCTGAGATTCTCACCTAAGCGCATGAATCCAAGAGGAAGGGCTTTAAGAACAATCACCTAACAGCATGAGACTCACAGTTTGCCTTGGTCAGGATTCAGGTGCCTGACATCAGGCATCTGAGTGTGAAAAACCCTTCAAGAGCACGATTCAGGGCTGGAGGGGAGCTGGGAACAGCTCGCAAGTCAAAGAAAGAGCATCAAGGAGACCGCTTAGCACTGTGGGCAGAGCAATGCAATGTGCTGGGCGGGCATCGGGAAAGATGGGGACTCTTCATATTTCTACCACTGGTGTGCTGTGCAGGTTTGGGTATTTTGTGCCACCTGTGTGTGACTCTGATTTGCATCCTTCCCTTTGTCTGTCATCCCTTTTAGATGTGAAACTCTTTTATATTTGCCCAGCACCCGGTGTGGTGGTTGTCAAATAGTTTGAGATTACGTATCCCTTTTGAGGTTTGTTATACTGATGCTTACCTCTGCAATGCTGTGCTATGGTTAAGGGAAAAAGCACTTCATATCACTACAACAAACGGTAAGCTCTCCAGTAACCTAAAAGACATGGCGATATTGTTCTTATTGGTTTTTCTTTTTCTTCCTTTTACTTTATTTAAAGTTCCCTCCCCTTCTTCTGCTCTCCCATGCTTTTCTTTCACCTAACCCTAGAAGTTTGGCATGTGTCCCTCGGAGTGCATGTACCCCAGCTGGAGAAATTCTGGCCTTCATTCAATTCAATCTTCAGTTGCAGCCCCAGTTACTAAATGAATACAAGTATTAAGCAATAGTCTCACATCTGAAGAGGGCCTTGTATATTAAGGCGTGTGAAGCTTCTTATATCCTAACATGTCTGCATTACTATATATCTATATCTATATCTATATATATTTAGATATATATAAATAGATATACACCTATACACCTTGGGAAACCAATTGCAGTAGGAAATTTGACCTGTGTGCCAGTGTATTTCTACACATATTTCCTCTTTAGCAAATTAGAGTTAACTGTTTTCCTGTTCCCAGGACCCTCAATGTACGGTAGTTGAGCGAGTCAAGATTAAAGCAGTTGTTTGCTGTTAACATGTATAGAGGACAAAAATAAAATGATCCTTGAGTATGATTCCTATGTATAAACTCTTTGTAGCTATTATCAAGCTAGCAATAGGTTCTCTAATCTTCTATTAAAATATCAATAGTATTTTTCAGAGCTTAAATGGAGCAGTGATTTTATTTAAGGCCGAACCTATACGCCACTTTTCTTCGAAGAATCTCTTGTTGTTGCTGAAAATGAAAGCCATTCAAACTAGCAATGATTGAAACAGGGGCAGGGAAGGAAAAACAAAATCAATAGAACAATTTCCAGGGTACTATCTCTGCTTTTGAAAAAAGACCATTAATAACATGCTTCCAGTAAAAGCAGCTGCTTGTTCAAAGTGCATTCAAGGGTGAGCTGAAAGGATGACTCTCTGTACGCAGCCTCCCTGGAGATAGAGTTTGCAAAGATTTCAAAACCCAGCCTCAGAATCTGGACAAAGCCTTTCCTAGGCATTTTAAATAGTTTTTTTCTTGTATTGGACTGTACATCCAGGGCTGAAAGGCCTTCCAAAACAGAGCAACTTTTGAGAGGGTGATGCAGGTCACTGCATGAGCCAGCACTATCAAAACCATTTACAGAAAATAACTTGCTTTTCAGATTTGCATAGTTGATGGTGGTGACTAATATGAGCTGTCAAAAAGTTGTGGCAATTTTCTCTGTAGCTCCATAGTATCTCTCAGCCCGAGGGCCACGTCCAAAAGTTCTTTCTCCAGCAAATGATCTCAGTGGAAGTTTTGATGGAGTAAGATCTGATTAAGAACTGAAAGTGGCATTTATCCTATGCTCTGGTTCTTGGCACTGGAATTGACTTTGCCCTCCGTTTTATGAATGAGGTACATTTCAATAATGAAGTATGCACCCTCCAAATTGCTGGAATTTCTTATGGAAAATGTTCTTGAACCAAACTGTGGGAGGAGTACTGTAACATTTTGGGGTGCTTAGGACTTAATAAAGGCCCTGCAACTCATGCTTACAGTGGTCCAATGTTTCCTCTGTGATAAATCCAACAGGCACGAGGTCCTTGGTTGGGATAAATCATAATAACTCCACTCAAACTGATAGCTATGCCAGGTCCAGACCAGTGCATTAATAGGCAATCACTACAATCACTGCAATTAATATGCAATCACTGCCATCACTGCAGTGTATTGTGCAACCATATGCAGTGCACTCCTATTTATTCTTTTTTAAACAGATGTAAATGGTATGCACAAAGATGAGTGGCAATTAGTGTCTCCCTGAATTATGCTATGTAAGCAGAAAGTGAAAATAATTGTGTTTCCTGTAGGCCATATTCTGCTCTGCTGGCATAGAAAGGGGCATTCACGAGAAATAAGAAAAAAATGCTTTGGGTGTATGTTGATTGCAGACTCCAAAACAATACTCTGGACAAAACAGTAGTGAACTATGGATATGTATGAAATCTAAACCCAAACATTAATCCAGACTTTGCAAATTCCCCTATCTTGATTATGGGTGAGGCCCATCAAGAGAATCAGAAGATCTGCCTTTTTTTTTTTTGATGTGAATGGAGGAAAAGATGTCCTAAAGATATTGCTATGGTATTGTTCTGTAGCTGTCCTGGATGGGACCCGAGAGTGGCATCCACGATGGCATGCCCATGCCACATGTCAGGGGATCTGGGTTTCAACCCTGTTGTGGGGGCCGAGAGGGGCCAGATGGGGCCGCCGATGGGGTGGAATTAGGCACAGAAAGCTTGTCGGTTGAATTCAAAAAGAACGTTACTTACAAACTGGAGTGCAGTGTAGGTACGCTCCGTAAAGTTGCAACAAAGAAGAAAACCGGGTGGCACACCGATGTTTCCCATAATGCAGGGTACGGGGTATGTCGGGATAATGGTGACAGGGAATCAGTGGTGGTTGATCAGGCCTCCAAGTCCACTCCGAAATGCACGTGAAAGTCGCTTCTGATGTGCATGCGGAGTTCTTTTCAACTTGGGCGGAAACTTGCTCTAACTTTTATATGACTAACGAAACAATTGTCAGCCACCAGGTAGGAATAATTTACTCTATGCCAATCAAAAGCATGCATGCAAACAGTGGAGATGCGAGCTTTGGCGGGGACTGATCATTGCACCAAGGGTTTTTCCCGCCTTACGGGGGAATCCCTTGCAACCGAACACTTGCACTGTGCTGAGAACTCTGCTGTGCCGACGCACTTTTAATCTCTCAGCACAGACGTGCCCCCTTGCCGATGGCACAGCTGAAGCTGGAGCACATGCGAGTCGGCTAAATCGTTGCGTTGTCCGACGGGTTCACACGGTAGGTAGGTATAAACAAACGTAGACAATGAAACAAGTTCGGTCTATATAGACCAAACTAAACAATAACCTATGAACACACAAATACACATAATTATAGTTGTTATGAACAGTTCAGTCATCAGGACTTTGATGGGTGTCATAACGATGCCGTACGTCACGTCCTGGTCTCTTGGGGTATCCTCTCCCTCTCTCTCTAGTCTGGCTCCAGCACACATTCTGGATTCCGGACCTGCGGAGAGAGAATTTCTCTAAACAATTAATTAACTATACTACAATGAATGATTATATCCTGGATTTTAACAC
>JAGPOW010002514.1:59005605-59019628 GCA_030014935.1 Caiman crocodilus | reverse complement strand
TTTTTTTCTTTTCACAAAATCTTGTAGATAAAAATGTATTTTCCATGAAAGGAATAACATTTGATTGCATCTAGGCATCGGTGCTGAAAACTGAATGCCTAGGACCACATCTTCTAAAAAAGTTGAAGATCAAATATTTAATCTCAAATATATTTCCTGTTATCCTATTCCTGGTCTCTGAGCACCTTTGCATTTTGTAAATGAACTTTTCTATACAAGGCCCTTATCAAGGTGGGAAATGAGAGTTGGAAGGGACCTCGGGAGGTCACATCTAGTCCAACCCCTTGCTCAAAACTGGACCATCCCAGCCAAGGCTTTGTCTAGACTGGTCTTAAAATGCCCCCAAGGATGGAGATTGCACCACCTCTCTGGGTAACCTGTTCCAGTGCTTTACTACCCTCCTAGTGAGAGAGTTTTTTTCTTAACATGCGACCTAAACTTCCCATGCTGCAACTTGAGCCCATTGCTCCTTGTTCTGTCATTTGTCAACACTGCTCCATCCTCTTTGTGACCCCCCTGCAGGTAATCGAAGGCTGCTATTAAATTCCCTTTCAGTCTTCTCTTCTCTCAACTAAATAAGCCCAGTTTTCATGGCCTGTCCTCAGCAGTCATGTCCCTAAACCCCTGAACCATTTTTGTTGGCCTTCACTGGACTCTCTCCACCGTGTCCCTATTTTCAAGAAGGGGAGGAAGGAGAATCCAAGCAACTACAGGCCACCTCTATCCTTGATAAAGATAGAGGCAGTCTTGCCTCTATCCTTGATAAAGTCTTTGAAAAGATTATTAAGGCTCATATATGTGAGAGTCCAGCAGGAAAAAATTATGCTGAGGGGAAACCAGCAGGGGTTCATAGCAGGTAGATCATGCCTGACTAATCTAGTCTCTTTTTATGACCAAGTTACAAAACCCCTGGATGCAGGAGTAGGGGTAGATATCTTTTACTTAGACTTCAGGAAGGCCTTTGATACGGTATCCCACCCCATACTTGTGAACAAATTAAGAGGCTGTGACTTAGATAATTACACAGTCCAGTGGGTGGCAAATTGGCTAGAGGGTCATGCCCAGAAAGTGGTGGTGGATGGGTCGGTATCAACCTGGAAGGATGTGGGCAGTGGAGTCCCCCTGGGCTCAGTTCTGGGGATGGTGTTGTTCAACAACTTCATCAGCGATCTGGATGAGGGGGTAGGAAGCACTCTGTCCAAATTCACAGATGACACAAAAGTATGGGGTGCAGCTAACACTCTGGAGAGGAGGAACCAGATCCAGGCCAACCTAGACAGGTTGGGGAAGTAGGCAGAGAGCAACAGGATGCAATTCAATAAGGACAAGTGTAAGGTGCTGCATCTAGGGAGGAAGAACTGCCATCATCTAGGGAGGAAGAACTACCTGCAGGCTGGGAGGGGGCGGGGGTGACCTTCTCAGATCTACTAAGGCAGAAAAAAGATCTTGGAGTCAGTATTGACTTCAGGATGAACATGAATCACCAATGTGATGAAGCAGTTGGCAGAGCCAATCGCACCTTGTTGTGCATCCATAGGTACTTCACAAACAGGTCCAGGGAGGTGATTCTCCCCCTCTATGTGGCACTGGTCAGGCTGCAGCTGGAGTACTGTGTCCAGTTCTGGGCACCGCAGTTCAAGTGGGATGTGGACAACCTGGTGAGGATCCAAAGAAAAGCCACTTGCCTGATTAGAGGCCTGCATGGAAAGCCCTACGAGGAAAGGCTAATGGACCTCAACCTCTTCAGCCTCTCCAAGAAAAGGCTGAGAGAGGACCTTGTGGTGGCATCCAAATTCATAAGGGGAGAGCAACGTGAAGTAGGTGGTGATCTGTTCCCCAGGGCACCCCCTGGAATGACAAGGAACAACTGCCATAAGCTACTGGAGAGAAGGTATAGGCTGGACATTAGGGGAAAGTTCTTCACGGAAAGGGTTGCTAGAATCTGGAATGGGCTTGCAAGAGATGAGGTGCTCGCCCCATCCTTGGGGGTCTTCAAGAGGAGACTGGACAAGTACCTGGCTGGGATCACATGATCCCAGGGTTGGTGACTTTCTTCTTGCCTGCCAGGGGCAGGGGTTGGACTAGATGGCCCACTGAGGTCCCTTCTGACTCTATGAACCTATGCATCTATGAACCTATGAATCCTTTCTGTAGTGGGGGGCCTAAAACTGGGCACAGGACTCCAGATGTGACCTCACCAGTGCTGAATATAGGGGAAGAACCACTGTCCTTGACCTACTGGCAATACTCCTACCAATGCAGCCCAGTATGCCGATAGCCTTCTGGGCAATCAGGGCATCCTTTTTGAGAGATAGAACACTGTGAGAGCATAAAGGACCAGATCCTATTTCACACATTAGATGCCCAAGTCAACTTAGAGACTTAGGTGTGATATTATTCCACTTTGCTCCAGTCCCTAAAAAACTGCGAATGACAAAGGTTGGTGGGTTCTCCACTTGCTCACTGCTACTAATGATTTAGTCTTAAGGTTAAAATGGTGACATATTACAAAACGAGGCATACTCTTTTTAGTTGTTGAATTAGACCCTGCTACCAACGCCCCCCCCCACAAACCCCAACCCCTCCCCAGGAAAACCCTGGAGTACTAGAGTCTTTCTATTTGTTTCACTTTGGTTTTGATGAAGCCCACAATCCACACCAGTCCTGACCTCACATCTGCAATTGTGAACAGTATACATGAGTCACTCGGATATGATAAGTATTTTGTGCCTACCAGGGAAATTCAGGCAATTACTTTGGGTAACATTTGGATGTTGAGTTTTGTGAGTGTTGCCCTTTAGTACCATGTTGCAGTGACATACTCAGCACCATTAACCATGTCAGAGTAAAAACAAATTAGAGTGAAATACCATTACAGTGGGCACATTAAAAGGCTCCAGCCTTGTAGCAATATTGTCTGAACGAGATTACCAATAAGTAAATCCCAAAAAGCAGGGTTTCTACTTTGATTTATTTCCCTGAGTATTTTATTTTCACCTGAACTGCATTTCAGGCCCTGGTGTCCCACCAAACAGGCTGTCCCTGGATTTGGGAATCCAGAATTTCCTATTGAACTGCAGGGTAGAGGCACTATATTTCCAAAACTTCAATTTCAGGAAAGACCAACCATTAGATAGTCCTAAATCTGGATGGGGACTTCCACGCTATGTCCAGACAAGCACAGACTTGTGGTATCTGGCGGTGCAGACCCATTTGTACCATCACATACCACACATACAGGCTTTCCCTGCACTGTAACTTTGCAGTTTGCGGGGGGGAAGGGTTGATCATGGAAAATCCTGGGGTCAAAAAAGCCCATGCCAAAAACAGTTGGGTGGTACATGTGGCAGCAGTGTGCACCATCCTCAACCAGAGCCTGGCTGGCTAGAGCCATGCCCCAGCTACTGTCCAGGATCCCAGCTGCAGGAGCACCACAGCTGCAGCTCCCAGAACCCCAGGTAAGGCTACTGAGGCTAGCACAGTTGCTGGACCCAGCCTCCTTCACCCCACCCAGAGGGTGCTTGGCATGGGCATTGACTAGGGACAAGTAACAGTGGGACAAGGTGTCCCGCTGCTACTTGTCCCCAGATCAACAAATGTCCATGCTCATGTGGACACAGCCCAGGAGTCCAACGTACAGGACAGATCCACCAGATGAGCACTCAGAGGTTTAGGTAGTCCAGGGTCTCTAGCTCCAATGCAGATGACCTAGGTCTGCTGATCCAGGGCAGCAGGGGTCTTCATGCTTGCAAGATCTCTGGTTCCACGGCAGACCTACCTAGGGGCTTGCAGAACCTGTGGTTGTGACACAGGCCCACCTGGATGTTGGCTTTGGAAATACAGGGTAGCTGTCCCTGAGGCAGTTCTCCAGGGAACCCTTAATCAAGAGATTGAACCTGAGATGTTCTGAATGACACATTCTCCAGCAACTATATTCCCAATGTTAAAATAAGGGAAAGGTGAGGAGGCTAAAATTATAACTTGGGGTGACTACTTAATTTCCTTATGGCCATGTCTAGATGAGTACAGCTGTGTGGTTGGTATGTGGCACTGCAACATGTTCAGATGTTCTCCATGCTGCAAGGGAGCAGCATTTTGTTTTGTTTTGTTTTTTTTACCCTTAGATATTCAGGAGTCAAAAAACCCATGATAAAAAAAAAGCGGAGTGACGCATGTAGGGGCAGTGTGTGCAGCTCAAAACTGGAGCCAGGCCATCTGGAGCCTAACTAGCTTTCAACCAGGCTCTGCACAGCAGGATTGCTACTGTTGCAGCCCCAGGAGGCACCCAGGACCCCAGGTAAAGCTTCTGGGGCCAACCCAGTGCTGATCCCAGCTCCCCGTCCAGAGTTACTTGCTGCACCTGCAGGTGTCCCCAGGGACAACTAGCGGCGGTACAAGGTGTATGGGAAACCAAAACTCCACGCTAGTGTGGACGCAGCCTATGTGTGCATCTATTGTATTTTGGTGTCATTTCTTATGAAGTTGGATTGGGTATTAAGATAAGGAGATTGGAACTAGGGAAGGGGTCATATAAGAGGTTATGGTCATGGCATGAAGGAGACGTAGGGCGATGAGGTTGCAAAATGCGGCTATGGTAGTGCTTTCCAAACTGTCATGCACAGCACCCTGAGTCAACAGACATTACACTTTTACCGGTATAAGTGATCAGAAGCTGGTCAGTATCCATAACAGAACAGAAGTTCGGCATGCGCAAATCAGTTTAAAAATGGTGGCATCTGGTCTAAGATTTGCTCAGCACCTCCCTTGCATGGCAAATGTGTGCTCTGCCTCTACCGATCTAAATTACACTGCTTACAGAAAAATGGGTAACTTAGATTGATTCTGCCTCAAGCTTTTTGAATGTCTATATCTAGCCCTGGTGGAGGATAACGTCTTATTAAGTGTTCTTCTGATCACAATGGACATCTCTTCCCTTTATAGAGACGTTACAATAACATTGGCTAAGAGGGATCCTTGGTAGTCTACGAAAAATTTTGAAAGTTGGAACTGGCCCATTGCTCCAAAATATTGGGAACCACTGTCCTAGTAGGACAAGGATGAATAACCAGGACATGAAAATGAAAATGGTGCGGAAGCTGGGTGGTTCCCCTCATCCTATAATACAAATATACATCCTACTTCTTTACGTGCCGTCACAGGGGAATATAGACTGATTTCATCCTTGTAAAATCTGAGTTAAATCCTTTTCTGAGCCCCTTAAAGGATGGGGTTTTTTTCAAGCAGATTTCCTAGAGGGGGAAATCTGGAGTGCAAGACTATTAAGAAACTCCTGCTCCCAGGCACAGCTATGATGTAGCAAACTTTGGCCATGTCTGTGTTATGCAGGCCACGCCATATTACCATGGCTGCTGGGCTGCTACTGCATGTTTCAGCTGCAGGCAGGAGGGACACATCTGCTAAATACATTAGGTACAGACTAATATTGTGTTGGCTTAGCAGAGATGTTAATGGAAGACAGCAGCATGGCATAGGGAGGGCAGAAACAGCAGGGCGATACTAATATTAATCCAAGTTAGTCTCATTTACTTCATTAGGTATATTTCATAGTATAATTCTCTCATTCTTTCTATATGCTTGAACTCTTTTTTATTTTTATTTTTTTTGGTAGGAAAAACCCCCAGAAGATAAACTTTTCCACATTGTGCTATGAAAATTAATTAGGACTATTGTTTTTTTTTACTTGCCAGATATCAATCCCCTTGTGTTACCCCTCTGTGTGAAAACTGTTAACGAGGAAAGAGATGAATGTCACTGCCTCCCGCAGATTTGCATTGTGAGATTTTCCCAGTTTAGCGTGTGTGTGTGTGTGTGTGTGTGTGTGTGTGAGACTAACTTAATACCTGCTAAAATACATAGCAGGAGTGATAACAAAGAGCATCCATTCAAAAAGCAGGAAGTCTTTGTTCTCCCAGACATTCCTTATGTACAGCTCCACGCACTCGAGAACAGGCAACTGTGCCGACGCTGCCAGAATAACTTCATGTTATATACGAACGAGGAGAGCAGGGAAGCAATGCTGAGTCTACAAAAGCCGCTTCTACGTACCAATACAAAATGGACGACCGCTGTACCTTTTTTAAAACTTACTCGGTCAAACACACAAAAAGCCCTGGCTATCTTTTCACCAGAAGTTGCAATTCGACACAGATTTTGGGAACTTGTTAATGTTAAATGTAGCTGTCACACCACGGGCAGGTGAAATCTTCTCCTCTGCAGAGGACTAATATACCAATTAAGTCCCTATTAAATGGTACATACACTTTCTGATGTCTGTATGTATATGGCTTTAGATCAGTCATAAGCCCATTACAAAGTCTGCTGCACCCTCCGTTTCATATAGATAGGGCTAGATGCACATGTAGGGTGTAGGCACCTATAGGTTTCTTCAGGCACCTAAACCCAAAATATTAGTTCCTCTGGAATGATTAAAACCCCTGTTCACCTGCCACTTAACCCTGTATGTGCCTAAAATCCCTTGGCATCTACATTTCTATCATGTCATTCTCTGAGGAGCCTATATTTTGGCTATTGAGCATGCACGTGGTATCCTTTTCCTTTCCAGCTAGATGAGCCCAGCTGAGTTCCTCAGGTTTTCAGGGGGAAAAAAAAGCATATATACAATGGCTGGAAGTTACAGAGAAAAAAAAAATCAAATAAAAATTGGGCATGGATTTTTAACAAAGTGGTTAACCAGTGGAATAAGCTATCACGGGAAGGGGTTGATTTTCCTTCTCTTGATGTCTGTAAATCACAACTGATCAGAACCATGCCTCCTGGAAAGCATATTTTAATCCAGAGCTGGCCAGTCTGTGGCAGACAGTGCCACGGGCAGCCTCTGGTTTTGGCACGTAGTAGACCAGGGACAAGACAGGAGGCACAGCAGCCTGTAGAGGAGGAAGCAAAAAGCAGAGCAGCAGATCAGCCATGGGAATGGGATCAGAGAGGCACGCAGGGGCGGTGCGGAGCTAATTGGTGGCAGACCTGCCAAAAGGTTTGGCTCCCATCGGTTCATTCAAGCAACACTTACTGGGGTCCCTAGAAGGATAAATCAGAGAAATTGTATCCTGTGCTATAAAGTGGAGTCAGGCTGGTGATCTCTCTACACACAGCAACAGGAAGGTGTGATTGTAGCATGTGCTAGCATAATCTAGCTGGCCTGGGTAACCACAGCAGTGACAGTGCAGCAACACACGTGCTAGCCACCCTGTACAACCGCTTCCACCCCGTGTTCATTGCCCTTGTTCACCTATTTTGCCTAGATTAAGCTAGCACCCGTATGGTGGCACAGATGAGCGAGCATCGTACCTACATTTTGCTCTGTGGACACACTACTGGTCTTGCCAGGGCTGACGTCGTGTGTGTCTGTTAATCCAACTGGTGGAAGCAGGTTGCTGGTGGAAGCGTTTGTGACTTATGAAGTCAGGGTTCACTTTTAGTGAATACTCTGCAGGGTCTGTTGGAAATCTCATAGTAGAAGAACAGACACTTGCTCCTTTCGAAGCTACTGGTGCTGCTCATTTTGAATTTGGGGGGAAGGGAGGAAAACTGGGTCTATTTGCTAGACTAGTCAGAGACTAAACCCAAAAGAGATGTAGACACAGTCAAAGCAAACCTCTTGGGGGACATTTTTTTTTAATAGTATAGTCACCCAGTTTTTCATGTAACGCCGAGATTGCCCATAAACAAATCCACTCATAGATTGGTGTGATTCAAAAGAAAAATTTGCAACAGCTGTTGTGTGAATAGTGCTGCTCTGAGATTTGAGTTCCTAAGCTGATTACAGGCGAACATCTGGAAAATTGATTTCAATCCAAACCTACTAAAAATTACTGTGTCTGTTAGTTTGTTGTGTTCACTTCAGGAAATGAGCAATTTTGTCATAATTTAAGGAATCTCACTGCATGGTTGGTGGCATATACATTGAATGAATTAAAATATCAGCGTTCCTCTACTGTGGAAAAATATATACAGAACGGAGAAAAAAATCCACTAGAAACTTTTCTTTTGGAGTCTCCTCTGTACTCTTAGTTGTGCATGGAAAAAAATGTCCAGTAAACCATCTGCCCTGGTATATTATCTTCAAAACAAGTTAGTTCCAGATACTGTAGATGAAAATGAAGAATGTGACTAAAAAAATAATCTCCTTGTAATCTCCTAACTCCACATTAAGTCTTGTAATGAGAGGCCCCTAGCTCTATTACTGAGAGAGGTCAGGGAAGAGCTGTGTTTTAAGGGAGATGGCTCAGACAGGCAGCTATATCAATGGAGGATTAGGAAGTGCTTGGATAGACCTGGAAAGGCTGGGCAAGGAGCGATGGTCTCAAGTTGCAGCAAGGGAAGTTTGTATTAAATAGTAGGAAGGGTTTTTCTCACTAGGAGGGTAGCCAAATACTGGAACAGTTTATCCAGAGAGCTGGTGCAATCTCCATCCTTGGAGGTTTTGAAGACCTGGCTAGACAAAGCTTTAGCTGGGATGATCTGGTTGGAGATGGTCCTGCTCTGAGTAGGAGGTTGGACTAGATGTGACCTCCTGAGGCCTCTTCCAACCCTAACTTTCTGTGAGCTCAGGAGACAGTATTTATGAGTAGGCTCATAGAAGGGGCCGATCTGGGAGCAGCCCAGCTATGATTGGGAAGGTCTGAAGTGAGGCCTGTGCTGGAAACATTGGCAACACATAAGGGGTTCATCCAGGTGCACATGTACCCCCTGAGTGTGGCGATGCACCCCCTGCAGAAAGGCACCACTGACATTGCTCACCACCCTCCTCCCCTCATTGCTTACATTGCCAGAGGCGTCTGTGGGCAGTCCGCGATCGCTGCTGGCTGCTGCCAACACTGCTGGTGGCATCTGCGGGTGTTCGCCGACTGCTGGTTGGTGCTCACCACCCACCACAATTGCCACGGACAGTGCCATGGCCATTTGCAGGAGCTCCCCACTTGCTGCCGCCACGCTCCCACTGCCGACAGTGCCACTGGCACTTGCAGGGGCTCGTCGTGCCCCCTTGCCAGAGACACGTGATGTTCATGGCTGGAAGATAGCAATATAGGACTGAATGGACTGTGAAGCAATCTGGCAACAGGCGCCTGAGCTGAGTGGCCTCGGGTGGCTGTGAGGGAAGCATGGAGGCTTTAACTAGGACATTATGTGGGCATGTACTGGGACTGATTTGGACTAATAAAACACTTAGGTTTGGGATAACAACCCCTGATACTATTCCAGTTCAGAAACTGCTTAGGACTGATTTGGGAGCTAGCAAGCCATGCTATTTGTTGGCTGAGATCAGGGTCTGCACCAGACAGGGCACTGCAAGGACCTAGGAAAGGGGGCCCTGTGACACAAGAAGGGAGAGGTGACCAAAGTTGTTGGCTTCCACACAGAGCGCCTACCTCCAAGTTGCTAGCATCAAAGCATGGCAGGCAGCTGGGCTAGCATTCAGGTTGCCTGCTGGGGGCAGCAGGTAGCCATGGGGCCTTGGCACCCATAGTTTCGTAGACCTAGTTCTCTTCTTTCTTATTGAGTGAAATGAGTGTAAAACTGGTAAAGATTGAGAAGTGGAGCCATTATTTCTAAGTAGTTTAGTAATATAATTTGGGTAACAAAAGAGTTATGCTTTTGTTTAAGTTAAATGAAGGGAAGTCCATAATAATATGGGATACCACCAATTGCCAAACTTCATGGGAGTTGTGGATTGCCCTTACCTTTCCTGCCCTTGGCATGAGCTACCTGACTTGCAGATCACAAAATGGTGTGAGCTCTGCCTTCTGAACGTCCTATTCCTTACCCTTCACATGCACAACAAGTTGGTGGGGCCTGAGGAGTGATTGTAACCTGAACTGCCTCCAAAGTGCTGGTCTATACACGTCTAAGCTGGCAGTAAAGGAGAAGCAAACTGTGCTAGGTAAATCCCCCCTGGCATTCAGTATTAGGGTGGGCAATGCAACTCTAGGTCATCTGGGAGCTAAAGCATGATCAAGACTGTTTTGAATAAATAACTGAAATGACAGATAAAGTGCAAAGCTTTCTCTAAAGGGACTAGATGACACAGCCAAAAAAGATGATTAAAATGATTTTAGAAAATATTAAAAAAAAAAAAAATTAAACCATTGCATTTTCAGTTTGAACTTTTAAAAAATAAATTAAAACGATACCAAAGGAAATCCTGCATATGAACTTTATTTTTAATGCACAGTATTTTGTTTCAAAACATTCAGGATTATTTGAAAAATAATTTTTAAGCCAACAATTCCAGAAACATGGAGAAGCATTTGTCACATTTGTTAATAGTATAATAGCCACATTTTTGCCTCCAAAATGCTTTTTTGTGAAAATTTCACTTGGCTGGAGTTATATATTTCATGTATTTTTGGCTGGACTCAATAAGCTGCAATCTACAGTGACTGAGTAACTGTTTATTAATGGATCTATTAATCTTTTGTTGGCACACACATTAATAATTTATTAACAGTTTAGACATTAATTGTAAGTGGAAAAAAAATGCAAAGGGTGACTTTTATCTTTTATTTCAGTGACGTATATTACTTTCCAAAAGAAAAAAATGGAAACATGAATCCCAGACTTTCCAGCAATCTGTCAGAAAATGAATGTGACCCAGGTTTGTTGTTCTTGCTTACCCAGATCTGCTTGCCCGATTTTTTGGGCACACACCCCAACACCCACCCACACTCCTCCCCCCACCACAACTAAGGCTGAGGTTTTGATTTATCTGTAGTTTTATATGTGCACACATATATCAGCATGACTCCAATGACTTCAGTTGAGCTGAGTCAGTTTACACCCATGGAGGTTCTGATGCTAATTTAATTTGGGGTCATTAAACCTTAATTTAAAAAAAAAAAGGAACAATCCCTTTCTGTGCGGAGGGAGAAACATAAGGACAATGGGCAACTGAAGTCCTATTTGAACCCTTTATGGGAGGCTGAATGGGGATATAAATCTACACTAGCTGGGGAACTTGGTGGGGACCACTCAGCTGTGTTAGGAGGTGAGCAGAACGGTACCTCCTGACCCCCCAAGAAGTCTTTGTCACAGCAGTCACCGTCCTGCACCCAGTAGTGCACCAGTGAAGAGAGGGAAAGGAGTCAACAGAGCATCAAGGAAGCTCCCTAGGAGCTTCCCCTCCAATTTCAGCAGCTGCTACCCTAGGAAGGAGAGCTGGGAAAGGTAAGGCTCCACTTCCTGCCCCGCTCCCCTTGTGGTCAGCATACTCCTACCTCCACCCTGGGTGCTGAAGAAGCTCTCTATTCCTCTGAGTTGTACAGCAATAAATTTAACTCTCTCATGTAGAGGACCTGTCCAAGTGCCTTTGCATCATCTAAGACCTTGTGCATGAGTTGGATAAAATGGAGAGCTTTACAGGCAATTAAAATATGGGTTGCAATGGCAATGAAGTGGTCCAACGTCCTTGTTTGGAAGCATTCACAAAGGTAATCCTGGATGAATGACAAGTAGCAATGACAAAACTTTCTGATTTTCATTTTGGAGTATCATACACAGTCCAGCTGTTTTAACTGGGTTATAAAACAAGAACTTTTGATCAATAAAACAGTGTCTATTTTCAATTGAATATAGAAAAAAAGAAAGTAAGAAAGAGAGAGAGAGAGAAAGAAAGAATCAGTCAATTTTTGCTATTACAACTTCAGCCTAGATGACAGAAATAAAATGCTGGCCCCAAGATCTGCATGGAGTCATTCAAAGAGCGTAATAGCATAGAGGATAAATCATTATTATTATTATGAAACAGGAGACAGAGTTCTTGGGACCTGGAACTGTGCAGCTCAGCTCCAACCGCTGTTCAACATTCAAAACTACCAACTTCATTTCCTTCTAGCACGTAATAAATAACACATCTACCCAACATAAAAGCATTTTTATAATAGCAGTAAAGGAACTGCAGAGAGTGTGATTATCATGAACTAATAATACCCTGTAGAAGATATGCGGCACAGATTGGAGATCACCTGAAAATGAGACCCTGGTTCTTCTCACTGGTTTTCTAATCAGACCAGACAGTGTCCAATTTTGACCACTCTGCCCGGGACATCTCCCAGGTTTTAATGTGCTATTCCCTTGCCTCAGTAATTTACACGGAGGGAGTCCATTTATCATTCTGGGTTTTCTTTTTATGCCGTGACTTTTAGCACCAGAGCTAAGACAAATGCACTGTTTTAATTCATTGTGCTGCTTAGCTCCTTTTGTGCAACTGCTTATGCTGTCTGTAGTATTTCCAAAGCATGATGTGCCTCAAGGAAATTTGAGGGTAGGGTGATGGTGGGCAGGAGTCAGCCTTCTGTTTTAACAACAAGACCATCCCCTTTCCTCCATAAGCCTGCAGCAGCCTCCCATGGGAAGCCAGTCTCATGTCATGAATGAAACTGAGAGGAGACTTCAGGTGAACATCTTCCACCACCCTCCCAAGCCTCCTTTCTCCACTACTCTGCATTTTTGGACCCCACTCAAGGTACATCACCCATGTCACCTATAAAGTGGGGGCACATACCTTCCTTACTTGGAGCTTTTTGCTCTTGCGCATGTATTAGGAGAGACTGGCTAGTTGCTTTTGGGCCATCTCTGGTTACTGAAGCCTGAATTCTTCCACATCCCTCTTGAATACTGAGTAAAAGTCCAATAGCCTTTTCTAGGTACTGAGGCCTGAATTCTTGCTTTGTTTGATGCGTTTACGTAAAGAAGAGTTACAGTAGGCAAACTGCATTGCTACCAAAAAGGTACCCGCATGCCACGTTTTGAAACAATGATAGACCACATCTGCAACGGCTTAACTTAAAGGTCTCAGTGGGAAAGCAATGGGGGCAACCAGCCCTCCCCACTGAAGCACAGGATGTAGAAGTAATGAACAGCAGCCCCATGAATGTGAAGGATGACTTCACATACACTTCCTCAAACAAATTATAACAGGGTGTGAAGGTGACATCATCCACATCATGGTCTGGAGTTAGTAGTGTTTATAGCCATGGTACTGGTTGCTCGGTGCTGGTACCTGGGCATTTTAAAGAACCTGTACTATTGTTGAGGACTTTTTAAACGACTTGGTTGTGTGGGAGCAGTCCCTGAACAGGTAGGAATATACATATACATATATACACATACAAACATACCTACACACACCTCCAAAAATGAGATGTTTCATTTGTCATTTCATATATACATTTTTTCCTTTTTCCTTTTTTGGGGGTGGGGGTTGTATACACACACACACACACCAAGGTTTTCCTTTTGGTGTGTGTGTATGTGTGTATTGGCTTGGAAAAAAAGAAACCCAAATGATTTATTCCACTTCAAGCACAGTGTTTCTTTTTGTAACAAAAACCAAGAAAATGAAGGGCTTGGTTAACATATAGAGGAGGCCAGAAATCTTACACTGCCTACTAGACACATTTTAGGATTTAAACCTAAATTTTGTTTCACCTCCAAGGTGCCCAAATGGTACTTAGCGCCCTCTGTAAAATCCTATTGCACTCTCATTGTGTCTGAGAATCTATTATTACGTCAGCTTTTGTACCATGCCTTCACCGTAGCCTGAAGATTAAGTGACAGAGAACAATGAGGAGGAAGAAGAGGATGCATCCACCTTTTGCATAAATGGTTTTTCAGGGTCTCAAACAGGTGTTGCACACACCTAAGCACCACTTAGATGTCTGTCTGACTGGTAAAGCAAAATGTGAGTCTTAGCCTCTGCTCATTTTGAAAGCGCTCATCTAGCATAAGAGAGTAATCCTACACCACAGAGAAAAGCATTTAGCTCTGTCACTCTTCATTGGCAGTGTAGTGTATCTCCAGATTCAATTCTTCCCCGAAGAATAGTGGGGATCTTTCATTCTGGCCATGGGAATCCTTACATGACACTCTGGATGGAGCCTGTGCTGTCCTTGGTGGTGCATAGCTCGCCAATCTCTCAGTGGGCAGCCGTAGCTGATTCCATCATGTCAGGTTCCAGTTTCAATCTGACATAAAAAAGGGAGGAACC
>JAGPOW010002514.1:58977613-58992560 GCA_030014935.1 Caiman crocodilus | reverse complement strand
AGCTCTGGATTGGAACCCAAAGATTTTGACTGACCCACTTTATAGCAATGTGGATTTATGTAAGATGAGCCTCTTGAACCCCACTGTGTGTGCTGATATTTATTCCGTGTGTTAGGCTTTATTCCTTTTTTGTTGCATGTCTACCATCTGATACATGTAGAGATTTCATAGCCAGGACATAAAAATCTGCTGATACTTGATATTTCTTATCAACCAAACCCAGATGTGCTGCAAGCAGCAAAAATGCATATTTAACTTTATTTATTTGTTTGTTTGTTTTCAGAAAGTAATTAAAGTGCATGTATCTCAGCAGGAAGCCATATATAAATAATGGCCATTATTATATAAGGGAAGAGAAAATGAAAGAAAAATCATTAAGGAGAAAAGAGGAGGATGCATGAATTGAAGAAGAACATTTATAGATTGTAATCTCAGTTTAAATTTGGATCCCAGAGAGAGGTACTTTTGTAGACTCAGGTCAACATCTTTCAATGACTGACTTACAGAATGAGGAATGATGGAAAACGTCTTTGTCTCAGATTCTCATCTCATTTACTTTGGATAAAATCCTGGTAAAACCATTGAAAAGCTTTTGGCTTGTGCTGATTCTATGCCCATCTATGTATCTCTAATGAGATCATAATCAGATAGCTAGTCATAATAAAATATAGCACCGTTTTGGTCAGAACTTTTCATCTCTCTCTAGTTTTTGCTGCTGTCCTTGATTGGATATTGCTGGCTGAAGTAATTTTTTCTTCTTCATCATTGAATCATAGAAGCATGGGGTTGGGAGGGACTTCAAAGGTTGACCTGGTTCAGATCTCTTCACATATTCATGGTTCCTAAACTATGCCCGTCCATCTTTGTCTTGAAAAACTCCAGTGACAGAGCTTCCAAAGCTTTCTTGGATATCTTATTCCATCATCTATCAGGACATTTATGTAAGTACAGAATTGGATGTACTTATTCCATCATCTATCAGGACATTTATGTAAGTACAGAAGTGGATAGCTAACACTGCAAGGCATGACAGTTAATTGTTGCATTCTCTTTAATTTAGCTTATGATTGACATAAATCACTAAAGCTGGCCTTTCTATGTGGCAATCTATGATCATGCTCATGACCAGCCGGAAGACGACTATGCTGCTGCTATATTGGCCAATACATTTAGCTTTTCTGACACCCTGCCTACCTACCCAACACTCTGTGTACATTGAACCTGAGGAACAGCCTCATCTGCCAGTCCTAAACACTCCAGAGGCAGAAATCTTAAGGGAAGTTACAGGGGCTTCCTAAAAGTGTCTTGGTAGTTGTATGCTGGATTTGGAAAACAGTGGGTGCATCTATATGTCCATATTTACCGCGCTGTAACCAACATTACTGTGCAGTATGGGTGTGTGTCTACATGTGCAAACCTGTACGGTGCAGAAAATCTGGCAATTTATGCAGGTATCAGATTTACACCTGATTAGTTACTGCACAGTAAAGCAATAGTTGATGCATTACTGCGCAGTAACCTGGGGGGCCTCCCTGCTGGGTCTGCCCAGCCACTAGGGGGCTGGCCTGACCCAAGCCCCAGGGCTACCTCTCCTGGCTTCAGTGTGTGACTAAAGTTAGTCCCAAGTGCTAGCAGTCCCAAGGGACTAACTTGATAGCTGGCTTTGGCTTCAACTTGGGACTAACTTTAGTCCCAAGGGCTGGCAGCCATGTGGCCAGAGGCTGGGGTTCCCCCCCAGAGTGACCATAGGGGCACACAGCACGCTGTTCTAATCTGGGACTAAATTTTGGCTGCATGTGTAGACACCAGCCTATTTCCTCTTTCTTACAAACTTATTGTTCAGTAAATTTAAGCCCGGTACAAATGCATGTGTAGACATGTCCAAGTGAATGGGAGCAGATGACTCAGTTTTTGGTGTAACTCAAGCATGCTGTGGAGGCAGTATAGACCTACTTTAGAAGCCCATTCTCACTGATGGTGATTAACCTTCTTCCTTTGAGACCCTTTGCAAATTCTAGCCTAGACTTGGAAGGTCAAGGTAGAAATGTTGACCTTGTGGATACCTGCAGCACAAACCTCATGGATTTCCATGCGTCTAGGATTTTACTGCAACTCCCTAGGTGATGTAAATTGACAGAGCCCTTTGACACGTATGGAACTAGGCCAACTCATAGTAGTTAAGAATCTGGCCCCGAATGAGTATCCATTTACTGGCATGAAGGGCAGCTGGTAAAACCACAAGCCCATATTAGAGGAGGCCATTTGTTTCTTATGAAATCAGTTAACAGGCACGGAAGCCCCTTAAAATTAATAGAAACTAATTGAAAGTAATAGAGAATTACCTGAAAATGTATTGCAAGTAAATGAAATTAATTGAAGGTAATTGATAGTGACTGGAATTAATAAAAATGGAAACAAATTGGACTTAATTGAAATTTATTGAAATTGAATTAAACTCAATAACTCAAAAACTATTAAACTTAATAGAACCTATTACATATTAATTTTATGCAATGCTAAATAGTAATATAATGTACTTAAAGGGAGATTTTTTTTTTATTGGATTTGTATAAACCTATTTTCCTGTAACAGTGAAAATAAAATTTAAGTTAAAAAAAGAAGCATGAAACACAGCTTGAAAAATGCAGGACTCTTTTGGAATAGCTGAATGCAAGGCATTTGATGCTGATAACAAAGCTTTCTTGCAGGATTTTGGAAGATAAAAAAGGTTCACAGCTTTTTATATCATGGGGGAGACTTTTATTAGAGTTTAACGAGAGCATTTTACCTGTTAAAACCTTAGCTTTGATTTGATAAATAACTCTTCTACTAGATATTGTATCCAGCATCTGTCTTCTTTATGAGTGTGCTGTAGGATCCTCTATTTGTTATCTTTAACTACAAAGCATCTTAAATCTTATGAGATTCCTCACAGATTTTCATCTGCTTATGCCACCAGTGTTTTTCATACACTGCTTCCACCTCCCCCATCTCAGGCAGTTGGAAAAACTAAATGCCTCTGTGCATAAGGCCCTTTAATGGATGTATTTGGCAAGGCATCGCTCAATGTGTGAATGGCATTTGAAATGCACTTCCATTTTAGTGGTAGTTCCTATAAAGCTATTTGTTAATGTAAAACAGTTTTTAAAAAATCAAACTAGCTTTGCATTGGTCTTTTTCAAATGGAGACTGAGGAAAGACGGTTTTGAACCAACAACATCACTAAAATTATATATATATATATATATATATATATACACACATACATATATATATAATGCACAGTGTAAAATGTGCTTTAATCTGTTATATGTTGAACTGAAAAACTGTTTTACAAGTACTACAGTACATAGAACATTTATAGCCTCAGGTCCCAAATGAGGGGGACAAAAAAGTTGCAGTATTTATTTAAGTCCATTGTTATTCATGAACTGTGTTTAAGCATGTTTAACTTAAAAATATCTATTTTTGTCCCTTCCATGGTATGCGAGCATTAAATTTAAGTTAACCAAGGGCTTGAATGCTTGTTGGGCAGGGATACGTTGAGGCTCCAGAGAGGGTCTGATTTTGGATAACAGCAATGTTGTGCTAATTTATTCAGATAAATATTAGAAGGATGCAAAACACTCCTGTACTGACATGCACCTTCATGGCAAATTAGACACCTACTTGACCATGTGTGAGCAAATACTTGATTTGTACACATATCTGATATTTAAGTGCATTCGTTCAGCCTATGCCAGGCATTTCAATGCTATCAAACCAAGCTCCTTCTTGCTAGGTTTGACCCTCAGGGCTTTGTGAGATCTACAAAACAAGCCAGATTTGAACAGGTAACGTTGACTGATGCACACACAACATTTTGAAGTCATGGCTGGGATGCACTTTATTTCATGGTTGGGATGTGCTTGGTTGTAGAACAGATTTGGCTAACTTCTGAAAAAAAAACCTGCTTTCCGGAAAGACAGCAGCCTGGCCCATTTTGGCTCAATGTTTTTTGGGAGAGGAATAAAAAGAAGAGGAAGACATGGCATGGGTATGAAGAAATGAAGTAGGGGAAAGAAAAAGTGGAGAAAGACCAAGAACAGGAAGCAGGGAAACCAGTTATGACAGGGACAAAGGAAAAGGAAAGAGCAAAGAAAGAAAAAAAATGTGTCACCTGCAAATGTCCGTGTGGTACATGAATGTGGGTCTGGGGTACGTGTTTGCCAGGTTCAGTTATTAATCATGCCATCGTGGCAGCCCTGGCTAACACAAAAGAAAAAAGTCTTTCTTGATCTAGTAGCTCTGCCTATCTCCAAGTAACAGGTAACAGAGAACTGTGCCCCAAATGATCATTTCTAGACCCAAAATAGCTTCAGTGTCATCTATCAGGAGCTAGCTGGTTGATTGGAAATAAAACACAATTCAGAATCTCCGCAGAGAGGCATTAAAGCTACCTCAGGAATGAAACCTCAAACAGAAACCCTCTTATCCCCATTTATCATTGTGAGTAAGTTAATGGCCTTCTCTGCCTGATGTACACCAGCAGGCAAGCCTGCTTGATTTACTGATTATCTGGGTGATTTTCAAACCACATACACTGCTGTGTAGCACTATGGATTTTTCTTCTCTCTCCAACCTATTTACCCACTTCTGACTTCCTGCTGAAACACGATTTCCTTTGATTAACTACTAGAGTTTAATTATAAAATGGAAACAGAAACATAAAGAACATAATCCATCTGGGTTTTGAGGAAACAGGATATATATATATACACACACACACACACACACACACACACATACGCGCACGCGCGCACATACACACATAAATATATATATACACACACACACACACACACACACATTAGGAAGGGGACAAAAAAAGGAAAGCATGTTGATGTGTACCGTAGCTATAGCTGGAAGGATTTAGGGAAATTGGGGAAATCATCAAAATCCTAGAAGCCAAATATTTGTAGTCGGTTCATAATGCACTGAACTAAATTTCCACTAAAGACCTTAGGGTACGGGACTGATTTTTCATTCCTTTATTGCTCCTCTTTGAGGGCCGACTCAGCCATCACTAGCAAATAGTATTAACATTATTTAGATCATGATTGGCCGACAAGCCCCAGTCAGAATTGGAGCTCTCAGTGCTAGAAGTTGTATGTAGATACTGGCGCATGAAGTTTTGAAATGCTTTCCCATTAAAATGAGGAGTGACAGAAGACTTTGTGGGGGGGGGGAAAGTGAGGTGAATAAATTAATTTTCTGACATAAATTCTACTTTGGTTTTGGCTTTAGCTCAGGGAGGGACAGTGGTTTTAGAGCCAAGGCAAAAAGCCAGGACATCAGAGATCTGGTTTAGTTTCTGGCTTGGTCAAACATTTCCTCTGTGGGCTTGCTATTTCAGGTAGTCGATTGAATTTACTGTGCAGTAAAAATAGAATGGGCACATGCCTCACAATTCTACTATGTAGTAAATCATTGAATCCAGGGTGAATTTACCCCTGGAAAAAAAATGTAGTCGTTTTTTTACATTAAAGAGTTACTATATAGAGAAAGTTGTAGGTCTGCTCCATGCAAACTAGCTTCATTACCACTAACTGGTAAGGTGCTTTAGGAGAGCCTACTGCAGGCTTCCAGCTTGACTTCTGGCCATGTATCTACCCCCAGCTATGGAATAAATGTACTAAGGGAAAAAGCCCATGGTAGATTATTCCACGGTAATCCTGTTATGTGTCTGCACCTATTGTGTAATATGTGGGAGTTACATACCTTTGAGTTATATACGCTTTGAACACCTGGACCTTGTTACACATTAATTTTAGGTGGCTCCTAGAGCTTTTAACCCCTGGATCCTCCATATGTTAGCACATGAAACTAGTTGGAGCCACACTTTAGGCGGTGTAAACTTATGTCATCTCAGGGCAGGTCTAGTAGGGGAACTAGCTCAATTTCCATTAATGTGTGGCCATACTCCACAGACGAGCTGCCCAAGTTGTAGTCCTCCAGCATCCCAGGATGCAATGTTCCCTCCCCCATCTTCCTGTTCTGTTTGGACAAACTCCTCCCCCAAATTCTACTGCCCAGGGGCAGTTCTGGTATCAAGACAACTCTTCCTCCCATCTGCAGGGATGTGACCTTCGCACTCCTGGAGGTGCAACTCCACGCAAACAGCCTGAAAAGCACATGCCAACTAGCCAGGTTACAGGGCACAGATTGGCCCAGGAGTGGCATCTAAGGAAGGTAGGGAGGGAAAAAGGTTGGGGACTGGTCCCCATGAGCTGGGGCTTCCTTCCTGGGGCAGGGGCAGTGACCTCCTGAAAACACCTTCCCACCTCACCGCTCCCACCTTCCAGCTGCCCTGAGAAGCATGGGTGACCGGTGCTGCCGACCAGGGGCAGGGGGTTTCACCATGATGCTCACTACAATCACTACGATCACTACAACCACTTCTGGGAGCAAGCTCTGGCCCAACGCTGCAGCCACCCCCAGAAGTGGCTGCATCCACTCCTGGAAGCAGCTGCGGTGATTGGAGTGATCAGCTGGCACTTGCAGGGAGGACACCGGTGCTCCCACCTGCCCGCCCTGCCCATTGCCTAAGCGGAAAGCGTGGCCGGTCAGGGGGTGCATGGGATCTCTCAGGGGGTGCACATGCACTCCCATGCACCCCATATGCATCACTACTGAGAAGCAAGACTTGATGCCCCCACACTTTAATCCCAAATCCCAATTTATTAAAGCAGGAGACCTTCAACTTACTTCCATTTTGTTTCTTTGTTTTCCTCTTTATTTATTTTTATTTTATCCGTCAGTGGCTGACTTCTTTCATTTCACCACCCTTCCTCCATGCCCGCTTCCTTTCCACCTCCCATTTCATTACCCACTCACATCCTATTAACTCTCTGCCTCCCAGCTTCATGCCCTCCCCTCCAACCAATCTTTCACACCTGCCCACCTTTACGAGTTCAAGAGATAGTTCTTCAAAGGTTAGTTAGTTAAAGGCAAAGGGACTGGAGGGTTTTCTACTGCCTCACAATAAAAGTTGTCCTTCAGTTGTTTTCATTCTTACATGTCTTTACTGAGCCCGATGATCACTACAGAGATGACTGATTTAGAGGAGGGGGCAATTTTGAAAGATGCTTTCCGTTCATAAGGGTGAGCATAGGCATGGCCAGCAACATGTGTCCAAGTAAAACCAATGAAAGAAATGGGTAACTCATATTCTGCTGTGGAGGGGTAACTTTATCCTTATCCTGTTGTATCCAGGAGCAAACAACAGTAAGTTATCACAGTGGGGCCAATCTTTTGGCAGGGATGCCACCAAGTAAACCCCACACCCTCTTTCAGCACCACTCCAGTCCTCTTCCCTTGCATGATCTGCTTTCTGCTCCCTGCCCTGTGCTCCTTGCCCAATTGACTGCTCTGCTTTTTGCTCCCTGCGCCATCCACGGCTGCGTTCCCTGGTCTCTCCCCAGTCTGCCATGTGCTACACTCAGAAGCTGCCCGTTCCCTGGTGACACCTGTATCGCAGGTTGGCCGTCCCTGGTTTATGAGATGATCTGGATTCTGTTAACTACAGTATAAGCACTCTCAGGACCAGGAGAAGCCTTGAGATGAACTGATGTGATGCTAAACCACATAGAAATATCACTGCAATATATCACTACAGTTTTCTGAGCAATAAAGCCATGTTATAATTTTAAAGCACTTCTTGGGTCAGCCTGATTTTTTGACAAAATGGCTTTGATTGACCAAAGAGCTTTCTAAAGAGACAGGCTAACTTCTACGAATTGCTTAGGTAATTTGAAACCACTGTTAAGATATTCTGAACTGTCACATCACATCCTAGCATGAAAGTACACTCTTGCCCTCTCCTATAAATCTTGAATTACAGTGTAACATAGCACAACATTATTCAGTGTTTTCCTCCCCCTTCCATTTCATTTCATTTATTTATTTATTTCCTGATAATAACATCCTTGGGGGCATTATATGGGCCAGATATGTATTCCAGCCTCTTCCTATCCCCAGGAGTGTGATTGCCTTGCGGTAATTGTAAGATGTCGTATGCTATTATTAAGGTGCCTTATTGCTCGAATGCGTCAGGGATCTCTGATAATGTAATTGCTGCTCCTTATCAAATTATTATAAATGATACACACAGAGCATTCCCCCGCCCCACCCATGGCAGGGTTGTCTAAGGAGTTGTAACATCCCATGGAATTAGAAGCTCGTGGTGTGGCCGGTGCTACACCCCTGAGCCTAGAGAAAGTGAACGCAGCATTAACATGGCAAGCTTGAAGATGAATGATTAAACAAAACACATTCAGTAGGCTACATCAAAGCATGACTCCTTGAAGCACTAGCAGAACAGATTACCATCCAAGTGAGCAGATTCTGCACTTGTGCCTTTTGAGGCATGGATAGCAGCTGCAGATATGTTGTTTCTCTTTCCCTGGCCTTTCCCCCTCCCCACTTTCCCTGAATGCAGTATAATTGTTATAAAAGCAAATCAATAAGCACTTGAAACATTGGCCATTGTACAAAGAAGTGTGCTTCTATTGGCCATCACTTTAATAACATCTAATGATTATTTCTCCCTCTTTCAGCCTCCGAGGTTTCTCAGAACTTTATTGATTAGTGCTTGTGACAGAGTTCTGATTATAATTAAAAATCATCAATGGGCAAACAGAAAGCAGTTCTACTTAGCAATAAACGGAACGGATAATCACTAGGTTAGGTGATGTGACCACAATGTATTTCCAATAGTGCCAGGTAGAGAATAATTTAAGTTCATTTGATGAGCTGGAATTCAACGAGGCTTGCTTTCCTGCATTCTACATAAAGGTTTTTGTGCTCTGAGTAAATAGTAGGTGCTATTGCTATAAATAAAATTCCTTCCCAGTTTCACTGATGGACATCACTTTGAGATGTTCACCCTGCATGTGGCATTATAATCTTCTAGGGCTTTCTCAAAAGAATGAAAACCTTTCTCTACACAGCTCCAAGTGGGTCCTGTGAGATTTCCAGTAGAGCCTTGAGGATGAATCATCCATGGAGGAAAATGAAATATAATAAGAGTCAATGGGAATGAGAGTGAAGAGACATGAATGGATGTGGTCCTGTCCATTCCTGGAATTCTGTGGTTGGATTTCTAAGCAGCTCCAAAATAGTTTAAGCTAGATTAGATTGAAGGTTTGACTACTAGAGAAGACTGCTCAGTTTTTCCTCTGAATACGGGGAGGCAGCTTAACTTAGCGATTTAAGCAACGGAGCAGTAGTCAAGAAACCTGGATTCTATTCCTTACTGTCCCACTAGCCAACTTCGAGATCTTGGGCAAAGTTTTTTTTTACCTCCTTGAGCCTCATCTTTGTGTTGTATTCTTTATCTTGCCTATTTAGACTGTGAGATCCTTAAAGCATGGACTATTGTTTGTTGTATGTCATCGGTGAACCCTCATAGTCAAGGATGATCACTCCCAAGGGTCAAGTAAAGGGCTATAGATGAGTCCGTTGATGGCTGAGATGGCCAATCGTAGAGCTACACGCTCTCTGGAAGAAACATGCATGGTCATTAAAGGGAGGGTTGAACCACCGATTTCTCGGACTTGTTTCCTTTCCTTTCAATTTTGGCATTTTTCTGCCTCCAGGGTTAGATACTTTCCCTTAAAGTAAGCTGCCCCTTCTCTCACAAGGCATCACCAGGTAGCCCCATCCCAGGTTAGTTTTTCCCATTTTGTGGTGTCAGTGCCACATGTCTGTGTCCTAGATGCATTTCCTCTGGCTCTTGTGTGTCTTTTGTCGTAGAGCAGATGTTTTGGTAAACGTATATCAGGTGTGTGCATTCAGCACCTTGTCCACCATAGCTAATGTTGAATAATTAATGTTTCCATGCTAGTGGTGCTAGTGTTGGTGAGGACACCGGCAGTTGTGTGACAATCTTCCCTCTTTATGCCAAGGATCTTCCAGGGGTAGCACCGGCAAATGGATCCCAGGCTTTTCAAGGGGTCCCTACCCCCACTTAGGACTTTTCAACCTGTTTGGGGATGACTTTTTCTGCCCAAAAATCAAAATTAGGCAGTAGTGGAAAATTCCATTCTCTTGTCAGCTCTCGGAAGCATGAAGACCATTGCACAAGGAGTCTCTCATCTCAGTTATGGGCTGTCATAATAACAACAATAAATACATAAGAAATAGCTCTTATTGATAATATTATATCTACTCTACTTCCCCCTCCACCTTTGTAGGAACTTCTGGTTTCTGAATTTGTATTTATTTTGACAAGACTTTCAGAGACTGAAAGTGTTTCCATTTTCATTTTCTTATTGAAAAATAACACATGTGTTAGGGACTTCCCCTCCTTCATTTCACTTGATGAAAACTGTCATGGAAAATCTTCTTTTCAGTTCAAGACTGATACGGTAATTAAAGACTTCCAATAATGATACAGTAATTAAAGACTTCCAATTGGGAAATGCAGGGAGACCAAATTCAAGTTGTGCAGGAAAGCTCAATTAAGGGGTTTCCTGTCTTCTGAGTACTTTGTGCTACTTTGTCATAGCTTGTAGGGCAAACCATGCCATCAGTGTATAGCTGTAAGCGTTCCCTGAGGCAGCTGTTCGGAAGGGTGTGAAACAGTGATTCCTGTGTTGGGATAAAGGGACAACTATTATGCATGTGTAATGCTACCTGCTCCTGGATAGCATCCAAACTCCCACCCGATTGCCCAGGTCCAGAACCACCTGAAGATGGGTATGTGGCATTTATGTGGCTAACCTTAATTACCTAAGTGACATTTCAAGTGACTGATGTGCATTTTGGATCCCTTTTCCCACCCCAAGACAATGTGTACAACCCATGTAAGTCACAAAAAAACCAGAGGAGGAAGAAGCTCTTCCTGTGTGTTAGAATACCTGGCCCAGGGGAGCTGGGGAGCTCTCTCAGGACAGTCTACACCCTGGGTTAATAGTTAGGTCCTTTTGCTGCAAAGCAGAATTGCAGACATAAACACCCTGGGCAGGTCTACTCCTGCATAGTGGTTACTGCATCTTAAGCTTAGTACCTGTAGTAACAGGTACTAACCAAATGTGCAGTAACTAGTACTACTGTGCAGTAGCACAGGCGCACACCTCTTAAGTGACGCTAATGCACAGTAGACTATTGTACTACATACTAGCTCAATAGCATGATTTTCATCATGATGCTCTAATGTGCAGTAGCATTACTCTACCACACATTTAGCATCTCATGCAGACGTCCCTGCTGTGAGTGAGACGAGGCTGGAAGCAGGGTCTACCACTTTCAGGGCAAGAGGATACTATCCCCTGCGCTCGTGGACTGAAAAGGGGAAGGGCCTTCCTCATCCCACAGTGGCTAGTTGTGGGACTAACCTATCGAGGACTTATACAGCGCTTACATGCCTTTCCACGTGGAACAGAGTCACGACAGAGCAGAAGTAGGCAGAGCAGGTCATTCTGAGCATACTCCGAATGGCAAGGTGAGGTGTGCTGGTGGAGTGGGATCTAAAATCTGCATGTGTGGCTACTTGGCTAACTTTAGGTACTTACTTATCTACAGAGGAGTGGGATTTAGACTTGTGTATCATTAAGTTATTGAATCTCAGCAGGGTTTCCCCCTCCTTTATGCTCAAGTGCTAAGAGCCTGTGATTTTCAGGCTAGTAGATTTGAGTTTTCTTCCTGTTCTCCCCTAAAATTTGGAGGAGCCATTGTGCATGATATATGAGTTAAGCTGCACTGGGGAGTCGCAGATGGCTGTGGCTTTATTACAGTATCTGAACAGAAAGCCGAAACCTACCCACCTTCATGTGGTTAAACTTTATTAATTGGGCACTAAGGAGGCTGTCTTCCTTTCCGTAATTCACTTAGCACCGTCCTTTTAATTATAAGTCCTTTCAACAGTAATATAAAAGTAACCCAGTTTGGAGAACACTTTCACTAACCTTTTTTAATTGGGTTGAGGAAAATCCATTTTACACTCACTATATACTACCACTCTGGGAAATCATGTTCAGACCTGAATCAACCCTGAGATCAGGCATCTCAAACACTGTGCAGTTTCAGAGGCAGGATGCCTTTTTTGTTCTGATACATATTCCATACGGCCCAAATAAATCAGGACACTGGTTTTATGTGTGTTGAGGATCTTAGTTTCAGTTATGATTGGTAATTATTTGTATGCTGGTTGCTTCTAGAGTTCTCACTGATGGGGACCATTCCTCTGCTGCAGAGGTTACCTTCTCCCTAGGCAAAACAGACAAAGAACAGGAGAAAGGTCATCATATCATTGCTCCTGTTTCATAGAGTGGAGACTGAAGGGCAAGAAATTAGAGGGGTGATATGTGAAAGCACAAGCAGCAGCCAGGCAGACACCTGTCATTGAAAATCAGGCCGGTTATCCGACTACAACCTAGTTATCCTCCTAATTCAATCCCAAATACTTGCAGTGTGGGTGAAAGGGAAACTTGGGTAGAGAGGCCTAATCTGCATATACAAAAGAGGCAGTCCCCCCTGGGTTCTGCATAAACAGATGATCATGCCTTTTTTATTTGTTCAAGAACAGATTTCAGTGTGAAGAGAAATGCGTTTCTTTGTTATTGTGACATTTCGGAAATGCTTCTCTGGGGATTTCTGAATCTGGGAACTGGCATTTGTGAGCACATGCTTGAAATTTGCCTGTAGGGTCTTTCCCCTACACCATCTAGCAGAGGTAGCAGGATTTATACCTAAGTGCATCTAAGGTAATGAACATGGCACTTCGCTGGTCAGTCTTTGCTTGCAAACTGGAAATCTGTGTTCATTTGCACTGGGGTTTTGGATATAAAGGCAATAATGCTATGAATGAGTTGAGTGAAGGGTTAGAGACCTTTTCAGCACAGCAAGTTGAAATAACTCAGCTCAGTCCAAGGCCAGATGACGATTCCAACTGTTTCCATCACTGTTTCTTTTTGCTAATCGGCATGCGACCTGCTCCAGAATCCCCCCATCACTGGGAGCATCTACACTTGCACCCAACTATGCAGTTGTTACTGTAGTCATTTAATACTTGCTTTACCAAATACCAAATCACTGCACAGTAACTGTAGGTTACTACATGGGCCATTTCCAGCCATCCTGCACAGTAGCAATGAACTGTACAGTAGCAGCAGCATCATGGTTCATGCCCACTGACGCTGGATCAGCATAGCGATGAGCTACGTTGCCATAGCTCACTGCTACCGTGATGTAGTGTCTCGTGTAGATATGCCCACTGAAATACCCCTGAATTGCCCTGCCACTGAAATGCCGCTGATAGCCAGGCTTTGTGCATTGGATGAAATTGGTTCAGGTGGCCATCCAGCCCACGGGATGCTGATCCCTGAGTTAGGTAGTTAGACTAAGTAGGCCAAATTCTCTTCTTGTATGTGCTATAGACAATCAATTCAGTTCAAAGGAGTTATCAGAGTTTTACCCACCAGCAAGAGAATGAGGAACAGAGTCAGTAAATGAATCCCTCGTACAACTTCACAGGAGTCTGCAGCACAGCACAGGTGGTGAAGTTGTCATGAATCATGCATAGCCTTGAAGAGAGAAATCAGGTGTTGGAACAATAATCCTCTCCTCATCCACTGCAATAGAATAATCTGTTCAACCAATCTGCACTTTGAAAGCTTCAGTCTAGATGTCTCCATCATTTTTAAACATTTTCTGAAGGTTTGGAGTGCCCTCCACTCCACTGACACTCATTCTCTGCATCTTGCTGCAGCTCAAGCAGGGAAATTCCCTTTTTTGTGACCTGAGTCTGTGTTCCTGCTACTAATGGCAAGGCTGACATGATAACTGCTGTGTTTTAACTATAATTGACACAGTACCATCCACAATTAATGTTTGCTATGTCTATAGGTTCCTGCTGAGCTGAATGCCTGGGTTGCTGTGTAGTCTGTGGAGCTGCCTACCACTGATTAGGAAGCCCACTGCGAATGTGAGGTTTGAGTACAACAAGTCAGCAATGGCCTTCCCTCAGTGGGTTTTTTTCAATGCCCAGCAGTTATAATTCAGTACCATGGGGCAGTCGATTGCCAACATGTTATAATCCTGAATAAATCATATGGTTAGTGCATATGGGATGTTGATAAAAGGCACGGAAAGGCCTACTGTCCACACTGCTGACCTATTTGGAAAAGCAGGTCTGTGGCTCAGACATTGGATGATACTCTATAAGTGAGTCTTCCAGGAAAGTCAGAAGGCCCAGCATTGCAATATGGGCCTGTTTAGGTGCTCTTTGGAAAGTGAATTGTTTTGATCCAAAGGATGTATACTTTATAAGGATGTGAGATTATAGGCAGGGATGTATGATCTGATGGTCAGGTACGAACTTGAGCTTTAGAAAACCTAAGGCTCCATTCCCAGTCCTATTATAGATTTCTTATCCCTCCTACTACACATTCATTGGGCCCAAATCTACAATGGGAAGAGGGTGTGGGCAACCTGGCAGTATTGGCCCCTTGGCTGATACAGAAGATGCATCTGGCTGTCCACTTGGCTCCAGCAGGATTGGCCCCTTGACTTCTGTGGCTGGCAGGAACAGAGGAGGACTCTAAGGGCAGTGCAACCACACCACTGCACCCCACTTCACCTCCCAGGATCTACCCCTGAGCCTCCTGTGTAGGCTGTAACCCCTGGGCTGTTATATAGAAGTTGGGCAACAGCTCCAGCACAGTCGGTGGCTGCATTTCATAGATTCATAGATTCACAGATGTTAGGGTCGGAAGGGACCTCAATAGATCATCGAGTCCGACCCCCTGCATAGGCAGGAAAGAGTGCTGGGTCTAGATGATCCCAGCTAGATGCTTATCTAACCTTCTCTTGAAGACCCCCAGGGTAGGGGAGAGCACCACCTCCCTTGGGAGACCGTTCCAGACCTTGGCCACTCGAACTGTGAAGAAGTTCTTCCTAATGTCCA
>JAGPOW010002514.1:58965124-58977513 GCA_030014935.1 Caiman crocodilus | reverse complement strand
GAAGACCCCCAGGGTAGGGGAGAGCACCACCTCCCTTGGGAGACCGTTCCAGACCTTGGCCACTCGAACTGTGAAGAAGTTCTTCCTAATGTCCAGTCTCAATCTGCTCTCTGCTAGCTTGTGGCCACTATTTATTGTAACCCTGGGGGCGCCTTGGTGAATAAATACTCACCAATTTCCTTCTGTGCCCCTGTGATGAACTTATCGGCAGCCACAAGGTTGCCTCTCAACCTTCTCTTGCAGAGGCTGAAAAGGTCCCGGTTCTCTCGTCTTTTCTCCTAGGGCTTGGTCTGCAAGCCCTTAACCATATGAGTGGCCCTTCTCTGGACCCTCTCCAGGTTATCCGCATCCCTCTTGAAGCACGGTGCCCAGAATTGCACGCAGTACTCCCACTGCGGTCTGACCAGCGCCCAATACAGGGGAAGTATCACCTCCTTGGGCCTATTCATCATGCATCTGCTGATGCACGATAATGCCATTGGCTTTTCTGATGGCTTCGTCACATTGCCGACTCGTGTTCATCTTGGAGTCCACTAGGACTCCAAGATCCCTTTTCATTTCCACTTTCCTTTTCCTTTTCACTTTCCCTTTCCTTTTCCACTTCCCTTTCCACTTTCCACTGAGTTATCCCCACTCGGGTTTTTCAAAGAGTAGTTGTAGACAATTGCTTTCAAGAGCTGATTCCAAACTCTGTACCCTAAGGGGATGGAGGTACCTCCTTTGCAGTCACAAGGCAGGCATCTAAGCTCCAGGGAAGCGATGACATGAAACACACCCTATATCTGTTGGGTAGCTTTCAGCAACTTTGACTGGTGGTCACATCTTTGGGATCTCCTTTCTCCAGTACCTAGAGCACTTACACACATGCGGGGCTCCTGCTCTGACACGCTGGAAGTCCAGCACGTCATAGCACACTCAATTAATCAACTCTACCGGAGCACGTAAAGGGACACGCTCTGGAAGTCTCATGCATCCCGTGTATCAGTGATGCAGCACGCCTCCGTCCTGAGAAAACGGTGGTGGTACTCATTAAACTAAAACACATTTGATGCACTTTAGTTTAAAGTGCACTGTCATCATTTTCTCAGTGCGGGAACGTGCTGTGCCACTGATAAACATGATGCATGGATGCTTTTAATTAGTGTGGCTTGCTAATTAAAAGCACCTGGCGCCACGTCAGAAACACCTGTAAAAATGGCCCCAGACTGAACTCCCTCTGTTCCCTTTCTCCCTTCCATTCTGAAAATAGTGACTGGCCCTGCTGAGAGCTCCACGGACACAAGATACAGAAGACGCTACATTTTGAAAGGTCTTAATCTGATACTTTATGCAATGAGGGGGAAGATTTTCACCTGATTAGCCATCTTTTAAACTGTCTGCAGCTATGCATTTGTGTTTGGTCATGGCTATAAACTGCTTTCTGTGGCCAGATTGGGTGAAAATCATCACTTCTGGCTACACCTCTAATTCTTTGTATGCACTGTATACCCTTAACTGGGTTTGGGATTCCAGGTGACTAAGATGGAGGTGCCCTGGCATATAACTTTGAAGTGCCTAAGACCTCCTTTGAATTTGGCTCTTGGGGCAAGTAAGCATGCCACTCACCCAGATCCCTTTTCAGAGCTACTTCAGCTCCAAGTTCTAGGTTTTCCAGACAGTTTATTTTTCATAGGGAAAACTTGTCCTACAGAAACAAAACAGACGATAAGATGACTGTATGTGAAAATGAACAAAAAGGATGATAAACTAAAACTGTCAGTCTTTTTTAGGACCCTGAAATGGCAAACCAGGGTCTGTACTTCTCCCTCAGCACCACAGCCTGCCGATTCCCCCTCTGCACTTTGTTCCTGGAGCTTTTAGCCTTTTTTGAGGATCCACTCTCATTCGCTCACCATCAGCTACAGCTAGCTCCCAGTCTTCCAGCAGGGCAGCCTATCAACAGCTGCCTACCTGCAGCTGGGGTTTCAGGCCCTGAAGGCTATATCGCCTTGCAGAGTGCATTAAAGTGCACAATTAACACAAGGATGATCAGAGTCAGGAATGAGGTCTTTAGAAGCTGCCATATCTATCTAATACCTTATTCTCATCTCAGTCATTTTTGGTGCCATCCCATGCTGCTGTCCCCAAATGTGGGCTGCACAGATCTCAGCACTAGAGAAGCCATGCAACAGGTACAGACTATTGCCGAATTTGGATGGCCCATGTGAATAGTCTAGGAATAGCAATTCATCAAATCATAGAATTGTAGAATATTAAAGTAGGAAGGGACTTCAGGAGGTCATTTAGTCCCACTCCTGGTTGCAGGGGTTTTCTTGCACAAGGTACTGCATTTAGGGGAACACCTAAGACACACACAGAACAACTGCAGGGCCTCAAATGAACTGCTTCACCTTTCTCTGCTTATTTTTTCATCTCAACCAGGGGATAAGAGCATCTGCCTACTTCACAGGAAGGCGCTAAGGATGGAAGAAATACTATGTTTTTGTCTATTAGCTCCAATTAGTCCTCACACACTTCGTAGTATGAAGCTGATAGAATAAATAATAACCCAGAGTCACCCAAGCTAAATTAACACAGAAAATACAGTTCAGGTGAGAGCTGGGGAGACTGTTTCAGAGCAAATTGACTGATTTTCCACATAGCTCAGCATATTTCCATTATTAAAAGCAAGTCAGTTCACTGTATGTGCTTATATGTGTGTGTCACTCGAAATTAAAGGTGAGTCAAATTACCCATAAATAATCTGGCTGGTCAGTGAACTGCAGGGGTTGGCATTTCCCAGATACCTCAGACATTTTCCCATTCACTTCACTTCCACTTTTATTTAAAATAAACTATTTGACATCTAAAATTACTGAGGTTATTCCAGCTGGAAAAAAAATATACACACAGGATAGAGCCTGTCCCTTATTTCTCTTTCTCATAATGCCCCATGAAATGACATGTTTTGATGGATGAAAACGTATTATGGCACAATGGAGGAAAAACATACTAGAAACTGAACAAGGTATGCTGGGTTTTGATCATTAACCCACTATAATGGTATGTCAAGTGATGTATATAATGGTATTGTATGTATTGTATTGTATTGTATGGTATATAATGGCATGGTAATATAATGGCATCTATTTAGAGCCTGATCCACAACCCCCAGCATCAATGTAAATCTTCCCTAGACTTCAATGGGATTTAGATCAGACCCTAATAGAATTGTAAGAGCACTCAATTTGTTTTAAAATATGCTCAGGAGTCAGTCAAGGGAAGGTTGCCTTGAGTCCCATACAAAAGGTCTTCCGAGTAGCATAGATGAAGTCAATGCTCTACGCAGCCACTTCCCTTTGTGGTCTCTTTAATAATAATATATTTGTAAATAATCCATAATTAAATGAGAAGAGCATAACATTAATTATTTCACTAGATTGTTAGTCAGCAGAGTATTCTATGCCCCCCTCTTCCTACTAGCTAACCTGTCAGGGTTTAATAATTGTTACCATGAACCAGGTTGGGTTAAGGTCCCCAAGGAATGCCAATTCTCTTGTTCCATTACTGAGAGCACATATAGATCATTTTCAATACTAATCTAGGGCTAAAATCAATTATGTCTCTTGTATTTAAAAATTAAATTGACTCACCATGGGAGTAGGATAAAGGGAAAAAATACATTCCTCCTATTATGTGTAATTACAATTGTAAAACATTTTCCTTCGAAATGTAATTGCTGCCTGTAGAGACTGAAGCTGGAGAGCTTAAATTGTTTAGCTGACACATTTGGTTGTCTTTCAGGTTTTTCCTTTGGAGTATTTAATGCACTGAAATATCCTTTACGGTTTCTAAACTTTCAGAGACTCTCCGAACTAGTCCTAGGTTTTTTTAAAAATAAAGGAAAGAAGAACAGACAGTGAATTAAGCCTATGATCTAGATGAAAAAAAAAGAAAAGATGAAAGTCATTTTTTTTCCTGTAGGCATTTTATTTGTTATGCAGCGAAACAATCAATCAGCCCTAATCTTAAGGTTTCACCATGCCTTTCAATGGCCTGCTACAGAGGTTTCCTCCCCATAGGCCATTATAGGAGGGAGTGAGGATTGTCATAGTGTTGGCCTTGCTTTTCTATTTCACAAACTCATTAGACTGTCAAGAGTGAATAAGTCAATTGAATGCAATATATATGCAGTCCCATTCAGGGTGGAAGCCTTTGGAGGTCATCAAAGAGCGTAGTATTAGGCCTTGCTTGTTATTAAACATCACCTCATCATGTTGTGGACCGTGACATTTCACTGCAAGATGGAATAGATCCAAGATCAACTTTTAGGATGTGGGGTAAACACTTGAGAATTAGGATAGTCATGAACATTTTCTGCCAGGCTGCTCTTTATTACTCTTTATTACATATTGTTGTGCCCTAGAACCTTTCATTCGGAACATCAATCCCAAGTCTGTTTGCAGACTGACCTCATCTGATAGAAAGATCGAGTCCATTCAGAATAAAGAGCAGGTGATGCGGGGACTGGATAACCTTCTTTACATATAGAAATAGGATTTTTAAGACATCCTTACTGGGTACATCTACACATGCCATTAATGTGATGTGATAAACACCGGCATAGATGGTGCCAGTTAACTGCTCCCAGGTGCAGCATCTGCATGTGCAGCCAGGACCACAGCAATTAGACCCAGGACAGGGCAGTCCTGGGCTAGCAGGGGGAGGGGGGCCAGCCCCAGGCTCCAGGTGGTGGCATCGGGTGGTGGAGGGGCTAACTGGGGCACAAGGGTGCTAAAGTGTGGGGCTAGGTGGCCGGCAGCCCCTGCATTTTAGCACCTCGTGCTCCAGACAGCCCCTGTCACCGTCTACAAGTGTGTTTCAGTGCAGTTACTTACTCCGCTGCAGGATAATGTTGTTCCTGAAGGGACAGCCTTACCTTACAGCACAGCTAATTCATTTACTGCACCCTAATACCATTGCATATGTAGATGGTGACACTTTACTGTGGAATTAATTAGTCTATACTGCAGTAAAGTGCATGTGTAGATGCATCCACTGGCAACTGGACAAAGGTTAACTAGTTACCTGAAGAGTACTAAAGCGATTTATAATGGGCTCACAAATGATCAATAGATGCAATAAGTAGAGATAGTTAAAAAATAAGGACACTATTAAAAATGCAACCTTTTTCATTTCAAACATCAAATTTTGTTTTAATGAGCTGTGGATTAGATCAAAACAAGCCAGGATGAATTGCTGGTAAGAAATCCCATTAAAAACATTTACCCCTTCTTTGAACTTCAATTTTTGACTAGCTGCAATTGAAGGTATATTATGGATATAAATAATATGTTGTATATATGGTCATAAGCACATCAAGGAGAAAGTGTTATAGATGGTTTATTATCCAAGGCAGTTTATTCATAATGGCCATAACTGCCCTTCTGACCCTCTGGACTTTATAACAATTGCTTATTCATTTATTAGGGCACCTAACAATTACTTATTCATCCTTTATTAATTACTTATGAATTTGTTCAGTATAAAATATAACTGCTAAGGATTCAAAGACTGGAATCAGCTATTCCAAAAAGTGCTTATTTTAAAGGAATATTTTAACATTTGTATGGAAAGACATGTCATTTGAAAATACTGATCTCATGGACATCAATTAAGGCTGTCCACATGGATCTAGATGGGTATACAGCACTGAGTCAGAGAGGTAATTTGGACTGTGTACAATAAAAGCCAACAGTTTTCTTATAGTAGTCCATCATTTTATTTCACTCTAATTGGAATGAATCATCAACCTTTGCGTTATAGAAACTGAATCTGGTTCCTTTTTTCAAGAAATGTTAAATGCAATTTCCTCTGCATGCTTCTTAAACAGACGACGCAGTGCCTTTAACATACCTGTGTGAAACAAATGACTTGAGTTGCAAACATACAGACAATACATTTTTCGTTTTTGGTCAGCTTGGATACATGAACTCCAATCCTTGATCCTAGTGAAATATTAATGAACATGGGGTGAAGGTGACTCTAGCAAGCCTGCCACCCTTGAGTTAGCTTCCCTTCTCTTGTATATAAGGTATCATATTGTTCCCATTGCAAAAGTATCTGAACAACTATGTCACGTGTTTAATATTTTGTTATTTCTGGAAGAAGTATATGCAGTGTTCGTTACATATACAAATATAAATTTTACAATAAATTACAATATATATTTTTGGGCCAAGGATGTCAACTAGCTCTGCATACCAAAGCTTTAGCCAATCATTAGCCAGTCATTTAGGTGACCCAAGCATGGGCTCAGTGTCAATAGAAGTGTTGGAGGGTTGGCCTTACGCTCAAATGTCTGTGTGTGGCAGTGTGTATGGAAGTGCATCTTTAACACGTTCTCCATTTCTTCTCTCTTCCTCTCCCCAGAGAAGAGACTTATATGTGCAGGATAGTATTTTCTTTTGGGAGGGTTTTCTGTATTGCCTTTAGAAATATGCTATGCATTAGGTCTTTTTCCACCTATGTGGCATTTACATGGACTTATGCACCTTAGAGGTAGACCCTGCTCAAATCCTTGACAAATGTTAACTCATCTACTTTTGTAACAAACCTATTTGCATTCACTGTTTTTTAGGAACTCAAGCAGGATCACATTTAGACACTTAAGCCTACATAATGCTCAACATCCAACCCCTGGAGCCATGTTGGTTGAGCACCACTGCTCACATGGGAGTTCATTTCATCATTTCAGACTTTCCTGGCATGACAGCGAGTGGAAATCCCCTTCCCACTGTCTCTCACGTTCCTTTGCCAACCCAAGCTGTTTCTGCATAGCACATTCCCTAGTGCTTTTCTAGTAAATAAGACATGATTCTACTCTGGAGACGGAGTAAGTGAAAATGGTAACTGTGTTGTCATGAGATCTGATCCAAGCCTGTTTTGAGACAACTTACACAGTGGTGTGAAAAGTAAAGGTTGACTGCCTTTTTCTCCTTTCAGCTCTGCAGAGCCAACACACATACAGAAGAGGAAGGGTTGGATTGTTTTCTGTACCTTCCGCCAACATGAAAACCACCTGCTAGTATCCTTTTGCTATCCTTTGTTACGCATCTCAAGAAATCTCAAGCTTGCAGAGGCATCACTGAGAACGTAAAAAAATAATGCAGTTGCCGAGGGGTGACTGAGGGTGTCTTTAGGCCCATACGACCTATTTCCTGATTATCCCTGATGATCCAGGAAAAAGAGATAAACTAGATTGACATTCAGCTCACAGGGTGAGTCTGCAGGGTAAGGAATTAGGGAAAAGAAAAAACAACCATCTTGTAACACAGACATGAAACCCAATAATGCTATTTTTACGGAGGCAGATGCTCATCTCATTAAATTGTTATGGCTCCCTCGACTTTAATGGAGCTATGAAATTTTGCACCAGTTGAGAACTTGGCCCAGCAACAGAAGTCATTGCAGAACTTTGCTTTATTTGATGGGTTTCCACTATTTCTCTGCAGAGATAGTTCTTCCATCTACGAGATTTCACTATTAGTGAAGATATGTCTATGTGGCACGATGCAGTGCCAAGCAGAGGTGCCCTAGGCTAGCTGTGGACACTCTAGCTCTGGAACCAGAGGCAGGATTCCCATGCAAGTGTGCTGAGCCCGAGCTAATATGATCTGCTTTCCGTCAGAGCTTATTAACCCACATACAACACTGCATTAAACCCCATTAACACAAGTTGTACAACTTCAGGGTCCAAAGCTAGCAGAGACAGAGCAAGCTTGGGTATCTCTGCTCAGTTCTGTCCAACACTTACGAATGACCTTAAGCATGTCTAAGGCTTGAGTCCAATGTACAGAGAAAGCAGATATCATTTTGTCATTTGGTTATCAGAGACTGGTAAAGATATTACAAAGCCCGGCTGAAATGATATGGCTCATGATGGGCCTGAAACATAGGGAGAAAATCAGAATATCATTATGAAAAATAAATGGAAGTAGCAGGCACCTTGCCACAGCAGTGTCCTGTGTTTCTTGACTCGGCCCGCTACTGAGATATAGCTCCTGGAAAACTATCCATACAATCGCAGAAGAGGCCAAAAATAGAATTGCTATACTTGCCTCTCACCCTTCACCCAAAAGTGGTTAGCGTATTTCTAGGTTGAGCTACACCGAAGTAGAAAGCTGGGGGGAAACTTATGCTGCCAGTGTGCTCTTCCACAGATAACTAGAGGATTTCATTCCCCATTACTGTCAAAATACCAGTGCCAAAGTAGATACTGTGCTGATATGTATTTTAGAAATGCAGGCAGACAGACAGATAGAAAATGACACCATTTGTCAGCACTAAGTCATTTTAAAACTCACAAGGCATACACCATTATTTTAAATTCCACGCTTGGTATAACTGGTGCATGGCATAATAAAAGAGACGCAATGAATGCATCTAGGTATTTTTCACAAATTATTTCCCTCTGCTCATTCTCACCATAGAAACAGTAAGCCCCGCGTCCCAATGGCATTTGATTCCCTTGCTCTTTTTAAGGAGGCTTCCCCCAGATAATACATTGCTGCATGTGTAGCGTCTTCCCTGTGGTTCCCACAGTCCCTTCAAAAACACTCGGATTTGTTGACAAAACAAAATGAGCCTGAGACGTTACGAGGAAGGACATCCTTCCCCAGAGTTTGCTCTTAGGAAGGGCTGGTACGGTATCCATAAACAGACCCTGTTCAAAGCAGAGGCAGAAGGAAGATAAGAAGGCACGGCAATTTGATCTGCTGTATACAGGGACTCGGAATCTTATTTGACGGAAAAATATCTGATTGACCTTGACCCTGAAGCAGCTTGTCAGGGGATCTATCGGCTTAATTGTTCTGTACATCAGTTCCCTGGCTGGCAGAGCAGGTGGCTTTTCCTTTCCATTTTGGATATTGATATAAAAAGCAAACCAATGTAAGTCCCGGTTTGCCGCTAATGCTGAATTAATGGCAAGGGCAAGAAGGGTGGAAGAGATGTAAAGGGGTGCATTTTTTAACATCCTGGCAGTGCTATTCCAGTCTGGGAATCCCAGTGACTCAAACCACATCACTTATAAAGGGTTTCAAAGGTCACTATGAGAGATGAGCCAAAAGTAAGCCAGATGTAAGTAGGCCTTAATGGTAAGAGGTTAATGATTAGGGATTAAGGGCAGGAACTAGACACCGCCTATAAGCACCTACTGCATCACACCAGATTCTGACACTCCCACTCACGTCTACATGTACACTTTAATGTGCAGTACCCTATTTTAGTGCGTAATAAAGCGTAACATTAAAAACCGTGCTAATATGCTAATGTGCAATAAAAATAGGCAATTGCACATTAAGCATCACTGGAAAAGAGTGTGCTTTCATCACTGCACAGTAGGGCAGCGTAATGTACATTGATTTAGTCCCTCACATTAGAAGTACTACATTTGATATGCGGTATCAAAAGCACATTAATGAACGTGTAGATGCGACCACAATGAATATCAGGTTGCTGTGAAAGTGACTGCCTTGGTTTGACAGGACCACTCCCAGATTAAAATGCTCTATGACATCAGGGGGATAGATTCTGGCCCCTTAGTAATACTTATCATTATTTAAGTGTTATTTTAGAGTCACCAAATGATTTTGGTGAACGTACCACAGAGACAAGGAAACACAGCTCTAGATCCTGTTCTGTCTCTGAGACATCTAAATGGCATTTATGCAGTGGCCACAAAACCTCTAAAGTGCTTAGATTCCTTATCTGGGTCTAAATCATCTTGAAAAGATCCCTAGGCAAAGAAGACAAAGCAGACAATGCACAACACCTGTTAAATCGACCCAACCGGTTTGGGCTTTAAAAGTTTTGTTTTCAGTGAAGACTTGTTTCACCTACGCCCCACTGACAAATGCCACGAATGCCATCTTGAAAAGATCTCTAGACTTGGCCTATAACACAGGCTTAGAAGTGATCCAGAACAGCTATCTGGGCCACCACCTACGCTTCTGCAATCTCTTTTTTTCTGGGAAAAATGTCAAAACTCTGTGTTCATCCTTGATTCCTTAATCAGAGTGGAAACATGTTTCAGCAAGTGTTTGAATCTCATATCATGCAGGTCATGGTTGCCCTGCTCATCTGTTGCTCAATAACCAAGCACAGTAATGAAGGGACGTAGCCAGGAAATGGCGACCTGGGCTCTAAGCCACCTACAACCTCAGAAGGGTTGAATTCTCATTGCACACTTTCCATGAGAGTGCTCTTGTCACCAAGCCATACAGCAGGCAAAGCTACAAGCATCTTCCTTCCCTCCCATTGAAGCTCAGTCATTGGGCAGCCATGACTAGAAGATTCATGGGGCCAGAAGGGAAGGAGAACAAGAAGGAGCCTGCTTGCATGGCTCAATGTGGCTGTTACTGTCCTAGGACAGGAGGGGATCTGGTCCTCCTTCTCATTATCCATTTCACCCAAGCCTTTTTAAGGCAAGCTACAGTGGCAGCATCAGCAGCAGAGAGATTCTCAGGTGGGGTAAAATATTAGTATAAATTGATAAACTTCAAAATGGAGGGCATATCGGTTCAGGTTGGGTGACTGGTTTGCTCTTTGAAAGCCGGGTAGGACAGCTTGCTGCTTCTACAAGAGCCCTGGGTGAGCTGGGGAACAAAAAGTGATTTTACATGGGGTAATTCACTGCTTTTAACCATTATCCCTTGTTCTTCCAAAATCAGTTATTGCTTTCTTGCACAATGAGAAACTAGCCAGCCGAGTTGTATTTTTCTGCTTATTTGTCTGAGATATTTTTAGAAATCAGATTATCTGCATAGCAGTCACCTCTTCTTCCTGAGGTTTTCTTCCCAAGTCATTTTTTGTTGCATTATGTTCATCGTGGTTTTGATGGTCTAAAGAAAGCAGACAATGCACAACACCGGTTAAATTGACCCAACCGGTTTTGGCCTTAAAAGTCTTGTTTTCAGTGAAGACTTGTTTCACCTACGCCCCACTGACAAATGCCATGAATGTGTGACTTCTCCAGGGCTGAACTGCATAGGAAAGTAGCAAATTGAATGCCACTATTTACTCTTTTAATTTCCATGTGTATTAGGAAGGGAATGTCGACCCCTTGGATAGCTTTCATCAGCTCCCTGGAATATTGAGGGCGTGAGTTATCCAAGACCTAAAGCTTTAGATGGATAGGGAGTATTCTGTGGGGACAGGACCACAATTTACAATACCAAGATGAAGAACTTTATTGCCTTAATCTAAGGCCAAATCCTGAGACTGCCAAGGTCCCTTATCAAGGTATACAAATGAATGGAATAAATCAGCTCATTACATGAAATACATGTGGGATTAAGTCTAGCTCAAGTGCTATAATTATAGTTTCAGATCAGTTTTGCCTCGTGCTACGGTCTTCCCTCTTCAACCAGCAGTTGTGGCATGCACAGCCCAATAGTGCACGCTGTTAGTGTCTTGAAGGCTAGATGCCTGATCTGCTTCCCTTTCTGGAGGGGTAAACACAAGGGGAACAAGTGTCATGCTGTTGGAGGTCACTTGAAACCATCATAAAGGCACTTAAAATGGGAGCATCTGCCTGTTAAAGAGGGTTAACCCATTTTAAGTACCCAAAATTTGAAACGTTTTGAAGTTACGCCAATTCAACTGAACTCTACTGGGTTCAGGAAGGCTGAAGGTTTGCCTAAGGAGCAAATAGGTGGGACGGACTGGAAATGAGATGCTGGAGGAATGAAAATAGAGTGTTTTATCTCCCTGGAGCAGACTACCAATACCTTGGAATGACCTAGATAAAATGGATCAAAGATAACTCTCTCTTGAATTGGCATAACTTCAAAATGTGTAAAATTTTGGGTACTTAAAATGGGTTAACCTTCTTTAACAGGCGGGTGCTCCCATTGCTGTACGCCCAAGCCACCAGCAACAGCAATCCTACCACCTCCTTCCATGAAGAGAACTGAAACCACCAGGTGGGGGGCAAATTGGGTTGCAGCTCTGCCCTGATATGGCATGCAGCAAGCTTGCTTGGTCTCAGTCCTGTCCCAGTGAAAGTGCAGACCCAAGTCACTGTGGCTTGCAGTGATCCTGCTGAGTCTCAGTTCTGCCATGGTGTGAGTACTAACCTGCCTCTCTCAACCCAATCCAAATTCAGTGAAACATGTGGGAGATTCTGGTTTTGGTTGGATTTTATTATTCTTGCCCCCCCATTATTATTATTTCTCTTTACTTATCAAAGAAAGTAAGTGATGGGGGCCGGGGCATTGTAGAGGCTAGGGGGTCAGTGGGCATGACCCTTGGAGGTCTCAATTGCCTCTACACGAATGCGAGAAGTATGGGGAAGAAGCAGGAGGAACTCGCCCTCCTCCTAGCTGTCACCAGCCCAGACATAGTGG
>JAGPOW010002514.1:58907113-58956656 GCA_030014935.1 Caiman crocodilus | reverse complement strand
TGTGGGCATCTGGCTGGGACGCAGTGTGCTTCAGCGTGGGGGCTCCGCAGCACACGGAGACGGGTGAGCAGGCAGCTATTTTCACGTGCTTTGTGCCACATTTTTTTCTAGGGTTGGTTTTTGGTTTGGGGTTTTTTTTGCTGCGGAGAAATTCTAATAGCAAATTGTATCCCGCGCTGCAAACCAGCAGTTTAACGTGCAACACGTGCGGTTTGTGGTGCCACAAACTCCACATGTCCTTATGTGTGGATGTGGCCGAAGTGTCTGATGAAGGCGAAAAGCAAAAACCAAAAAAACCTGATGCTTGAAGCCACAGGAGGGGGAAAAGCTCCTTCCTGGCCCTATGTGGCAACCAACAAAGTCCAGAAACATGATAACTCCACACCTCACTGCCTCTAACTGGAGAGCCAAAAGCTATCCCAGCTGTTTTAATATACTTTCCTATCTAAATGTTTCAACAATTGAAACATGTTGAGCTACTGTAGAGTGGACTGTATCTTTGGGTCATTTCTTCAATACAAGAGCACAGGACTGGGAAGAGCTCCAAGACATTGTCCATTTTTTACACCTATATCGGCCAATATTATCCTGAGCTAAAAAAACGATCTTTTCTGAAGTCACATTGTGACATTTTTGCACAAGCTGAACAATCAGAGATTTAATCAGTTAAATCTCTGATTGTTCAGCTTGTGCAAAAATCAGGCTCTGATGCCTCTAATGTTCAAGTGCATGTATGTAACGGAAAATAAAAGTCATTACAAATTTCAGCACCCTTTGTGAATGGGTAGCAATGCTGCCCTGCCTGAATTTCCTTTTGGTCAATTAAATTCTGGTTACCTGATTCCTTACTACAGTTACAAGTAGCTATGGGATGCTTGGACCTGCGAGCTGTAGGGACATGATTTGGAATAGAAGTTGTTTTTGCAGTCTTTAGATATATTTATAGATCAATCACAGAATCATAGAAAAGTGGAGGTGGAACGGGGCCTCTGGAGGTCATCCAGTGCAAATCCCTGCCCGAGGCAGGATTATCCCTATCCAACCCATCCCAAGCAAATAATTGTCTAACTTACTGCTAAAACTATGCAGGGAACATTGTTATACAACCACAAAGCATAACATCTTAACCTGCCACAGGTAAAGCGAAGGGACAATGGCGGACAATGTCCTGCTGCTGCAATTGTTGTTAAAATACACTCCAGGGATCCAAGGAAGAGGGCCATGCCCTTGCATTACAGAGGAAGGCAAAAACTTCCATGGTCTGTACCAATCTGATCCTTCTTCATCCCAAAGTTGACCTTGAGCAGGAGGGAAAGGCTCCCTAGCCAGGAACTTAAGACTTTTGGTCCCAGCAGGAGAACTGGCACGCCCCAGTCAAAACCCCAGCCTTTACTGCAGGCAACACTCAGTGCTTCTGAGGAAGATGGGAAAAAACAAAACAACAACAACAAAACCCCAAACCTCATTTGTACAGCAACAGCAGGAGAGGGAAAAATAATCTTGGCCCTATCAACAACCAGCAAATCCCAGAAGCAATCAGAAATACTCAGAATATAGCATAGCCACAGCTGCTTCTAGCCTATCCCTGACTATTGCTTATCCAACCTCTTCTTGAACACCTCCAATGATGGAGAGCCCACAACAGCCCTTGGGAATCTGTTCCAATGCCTCACTGTTCTAACTGTGCAGAAATTTGGGGGTATTTGTGTATTGTTTTATTCCTGGTATCCAATCTAAGCTTACTTTGCTACAACTTCAAACCATTGCTTCGTGTCTTGCTCTCTGCAGCAGGACAATGACACCCAAATGGCTTGTGGCATTTGACATTACTGCTTCATCATTCTAATTTTGCTATTAGTTCTGAACAAGGGAAGGAATCCAGGTAAAAGTGTAGGAGAAAACATATTACTTCAGTTTACCTTAATGGCTATACCGGGGGGAAAGTTAGACATCGATACTTGGCACTTCCATTCCCCTTTATAACTAGGGCACAGTTATAGACCTGAAGGGCCTTCTGTAGGCCTCACCTTATAGATGTTCCTACTTCATTTGTGTGAGACACGCTCAACAAGTAAGTAGTGGAAAATTACCAGCACATTGCTTTTTACTAGTTGTCAGTAGTCAAAATATTGGTAATGCAGTGCTTTTAAATGAATGTCCCTAGGCAGAAAACCACAATGAATATGACCAAAGATGTGTGCATGTGTAAGCGGTTACACATCCGGGTCAGTTATGACAGGTGCCTATACACGTACATTGAGGCTGCTCCAACATGCTGTAATTACAGTGAATCAGAGCAGACTCAATCGAGTCTGTGGGAGCAGAGTAATTACCACGCTCCAGCAAACTCCAGCGTCACGTGTATCAGTATCCTCACACTGAAAATGGCAGCAGGAGTGCTTTAACTAAAGCTCATTTGATGAGTTTTAGTTAAAACGCCTTGCCTCCATATTTCAGCGTGGGGACACTGACATATGCGATGCTCCAGGCACTTTAATTAGCGTGGCTCTTGAAGCCACGCTAATTAAAGTGCCCTCCTCCCCCTGCCTCCTAGAGCACATGTATAAATGCCTGAGGTGTCTGAACAAGAACCGTCTTGACAGTAAATCACCTATAGAGCTCAAATCCCGGTAGAGAGGGGACACGTCCTGTTATATTTGTCCGAGACCATGCTGATCTAAGATGACTTCAGCCACAAGCATGGGAAGGAGTGCCGCAAACAGAGTATGTGACGAACATAAAGTAAAGCTATCCATGCATCGCCATTAACAGATTCAATGGGAAGTAACTTTAGAGTCTTATGTGCGTATTCAGCTCATTTGCACATCTCAAGCTTCTCATTTTGAAGCAAGAAATAAAAAGTGAACCAGGAAATAGAAAGTGAACTGATTTTTGGGAGGGCCTGACCTTAGCGGAGCCCAGTTCTCTTTTATAGACTCTGTCTAGACATCCCAATGGTCTATGGTCCTTACTGAACAGTTATGTCATAGCCTACGGCATGGATTTGTTTACTATTGCATTGATGAGCTCAGTAAAAGCTTTTATACTATAACTGCTCTGAGATATCTTTGTGGCTAAGACACCCCCGCCCCCCACCCCTCCATGAGGACAAACTTGAAACAACACCTAACTTCATGACTTGTATCACTGAATTCATTTTCCTCTAGCATTATTTACTTGAAAAGGGGCTGATATCTCACTCCTCAGAGATATCAGGATATTAAACAGCATGGGTGTCAGCCAATTTTTATCTGACCCATACTGAGCTGTTTGTACTTTTAACTAAGCCCGCCAAGAGAGTTGTTTCTATAATGTTATCAAGGTCAGAGAATGCTTCATTTTATTGCCCCACATGATTCACTGGAGGATCATAATTTAGCACTGTGAATTTATAACCTAATGAATCAAATAAGACCAAGAGAAGAGAAGCTGTGAAGAAGCAGTTCTTGCTCAAGCACAATTTGCTTTGTCGACTAGTCACCATAAGCAGAGACGATAACATTCAGCGCAAAGAATGTGAAAATCGTGCCGAACCTCTGTAGTGCCTTTCGCCCAAGGAACCTAGAGCGCTTTACACATATTAGTTAGAGATCAGTAGCATACCTTGGAGGTTGATCTTAAGGGGAACTTTCCCTGATTAAAGGTGTGAATAAACAAAATCATTAAAATGAGTTAGAAGTGGGGAGGACTTCCTCCATTTTAAAGTCTAACGATTTCATCTGTGTGCTCAAATCCATAGTAAATGGAAACTAAACTATATTTATCTGGCAGATGTTTCATTGAGGAGTTAACATTTCCAAATGTAGTTTCTATTTACCATGGGGTATGACAGGACACACACAGAGCTGCTGCCGGTTAGCTGACATATGGTAAATCTCCCCCTCCAACCCTTCTTTTAACCTAATATACTTGTTTTCACTGTCCAGACCCTACAAATGTCAGGGTTCGATCTAGAGATCATTAATAACAGCAAAGGGAACTGTTAAATGAAAATAATTACGGCAAAGTTTGCTGCACTGTGAAGACTCCTGTTTGGATAGAAAATAAAATGATATGAAATCTGTGGGAAATAACCAGTTGTTTTAAGACAAGGGAACAGTGGCTAAACTGTGTGGGACATGGCCATGCTATACAGCTTGATGGGGCTGAGCCTAGCACATTCACTGATGAATGACCTAGTCTACAAATGGTGATTCCTCGTAAATCATTATGAGAAATAGACTTACAGTACCAGTTCATAAATTCAAGGCAAGCGCCTGTTTTTATAAGGCCCAAGCAGGCAGACGGCATTAGGGATGAAAGCATGCAACCAGCCGCATGCAATAGTTAATGTGCTAGCATTTTAACAAATTGAGCCACTTCACTGGCCTATTTATCAGTTCAAGCTATTTAGAAATGTTGCTACCATATGTTGTCCATTGAAACAAATGCTAAACACTGCATTTATAAATGGTAATTTATGACTCATAAACGTCCCTGCTATTAGAGTCATTCTGCCACTGTGAATGGAATTGATAACAGTTTCTGCACTTCATGTTTTGTTTTTTCACTCCCTCATTTTAGGGATATTGTTGATATTAAAGCTTTGGTGCCTCGTAGAGGATGTTATTTAAAAGGCTGTGTGTACCAGAGGGAGGTTATTTTCGTCTGTTCTTCACCGTGCAAGTTGCTTTTGGTTTTGCGAAGGGGAAGCTTTCTGGGCTAGGTTTTCAAAGAGCACCCATGGAGTATGTTGAGTCTTAGATTTATTTTCAGTTAAGCTAAGGATAGGCTTCATTTTTCAATTGTTTTCTGTGCATTCAATGCACTCTGTGCAGATAGCCAGCCAAACCCTATGTATCTAGTAAGGCTAATGCAAGAAAATGATTGAAAACATAAATGAGCTTTAAACAGTTTCTAGGCTCTGTGCTACTCTTCCTAGGGATTAATATCATCCTAAATCCTTCACTATAACTCCACTGTCTTTGAAAATTTAGGCCAGCATGCTTTTCAAGGTATGGGTTTTTTAATAGAGTCAAAGGTAGACACTTGGAAAATGTTAACATATGCATGTAACAGATATGTACAAATTGCAAAGACTCCGTGGCCTATATATCTAGCACCGACTAATTTGCAGGACTGCATTAGGTATCTACGTGTGTAAGTTTAACATAAATGTAAAGTTGTCCCTTCTACCTTTGATAATCCCTCCATGAACATGTCAGTCATTTTAAGGTGTAAATGTGTCATTGGGCTAATCCAGACTGGGGAGATATGTGCCAGTGTGATTCCACCTGTGTACTTCCACTAGGGGAAGCCCTTGATGACTGCACTACCCTTAAGGTAAATGTGTCCTTTGCTGGACCATAAACTGGGCTAAAATACTGGGATACGTTCTGGTGCTGCAAGACCCATTTTTTTATTAACAAAGCTCTTCAACCCTGTGGGAATGCACTAAAAAAGTTATATCTGTACCAAAACACGTACGAGTGGATCTAGGATTTTCAAATGGGGGGTGCAGATGGGGTGGCATATCACCACATACAATTCAACAGACATTTTCCTCTTCTTAAAGAGAAACTAAAAGCTATGCTAATATGGTAGACTAATTCTAGCCCTCTATTTTTCGATTTAAGATCAAAGGGAAAACAAATACAACTATTGGGAAGTGCATTAATTTGCCAGGCATACATAAGTTAAAAAAAAAATACAACAAACTAAGCAAAAAAGAGTCCAAGGATATTGCAGCATTAGTCCAGGAGTCATTATAGTCAAATATAAATCTCTTAATAAGATTTATAAAACAAAATCTAGCCTTCTTGAGCATCTTGACAAGGCCTCCAATACTTCAGCATCAGTCATTTCTAACCCTTAGTTAATATTACCATACCTGAGTTAATGCTTTTACCTAGCCCTACAAACAGTCAGCAGGGCTATGAAATAGAAGAGAGACATTGCCAGGAAAGGCTGATAGACAGCAAAATTGCCTAAGGAAGGACAGCTCGATTAGTGGAACATTAAGAACATGAAAAAAGATAGAGGGTCATTAACACCTGGGGAGTGGGGAGAGATTAGTAGGAATCAGGGAGATCATAATGAGAGATGAAGCTGATTAGATCCCCCAACACTGCCTGGAGAGAAATGCTCATTCCCTTCCCTGGCAGGCGGTTTCAAAGTTTGGGTGCAGCGGGAATGAAAAGGGGGATGCAGTGGTGCGGTTGCAACCCCCTAGGATCTGCCCCTGAAAACACCTGAGGAAGGTGCGACTTTAGGTCCGTTTAAGATCATTGCTGGTAGAAATGCTGCTGAGTAGTTAAATACAGAACCATATTACGGAGACATAATATTGATTTATCAGTCAGGCATATGACAAGCTTTGAGCTCCTTCTCTGCAGCTCGATGCCATGTAGTGAGGATGATTGAATGAAAGGAGCACGCAGCTCTCATTCAAAAGACCTAAGTTCAGTTTTATTATCAGCCAGAAGCAATGTGTGTGAGTTCAGGTAGTTATTTGATTTGCCCCGTTTCTCATTCCCCTTCCTGTAAAACAGGGCTAATAGTACATTCTTCCACAGTTCGTGGAGGTGCTGGAACGATGCAATCTATTTAGGGTTGTATTCAGATACTATCATCAGCCATAGACATCCATTGGAAATAAAATATCCTTTACTGGTTTTGCCTGCTTTGAAGGTAGATGGAAAAGGGTCAAATCTGCCCTTGGAAGAGGCTGTAAATTAAAAGAAAGCTGAGTGAGAAATAGGACTGTCATAGATGGGATGTATGCGGTAGGTAAAGAAAAATAAACTAAACAAAGGGCAGCTTTAAATGAGATATGTTATCAATGGTAATAATAATGTGCATTCATGCAGCATTTGCTATCACAGAATCTCTCCTAAATGTATTCTACATGTATTAATTGAGCCTCACAGATCCTCTGTGAAACAGAGTTATTATAACCATTTTACCAATGGCGCACAAAGAAATGTAATGACTTGCCCAAAGTCATGTAATTTTAGCAGCAGAACCAAATAACGGTGTGTTAGTAGGTGTCCTTTTCCCCCCATTACTTAGTAAGAATCCATCACCTAGCATAAGGAAGAAAGTATCCTTTTTCAGTTCCTGAGGAGACCTGATGTTTTGCCATGGTGGATAATGGGAATGCATCCCTTTTTGCAGTTTTGGGGTTTTCAATGAGACTTTGCTTCTGAACGACAGCAAAACTGCTATTTAATTTCAATTTGTAATAAAATCCATTAAACAATGGACATGTTTCTTTTGAGAAGAAAAAACAACTAATTTGTTTAAGGTAAAACAAAACCAAGTGCAGGGCTTCATTGTTAAAATGGGCTGACCCCTTACACTGAAGTTAAAAGAGAGGGAAAGGTGAATGCTCAGCTATTCTGTATTATAATATTGCTTAGAAATATCAGACAGTAGCTTAATAATTTCATTGTGATACTGGCTTCTAAAGACTTGAAGAGAGGCCATGAGAAGGATCCATTCCAATTAGAAGTACAGCCTGGTGATGCATTGTTAAATCTATCCATCAGGCCATTAGAGACAATGCTATTTTGCTTCAGGAATGGACCCGGAGATGACAATGGACAATAAGTTGAATAAGAGCCAACAGCATGCCCTTGTTGTGAAGAAGACTAATGGCATCCTGGGCTGCATTGGTAGGTATGTTGCCAGCAGGTCAAGGGAAGTGCTTCTTCTCCTCTATTCAGCACTGGTGGGACCACATCTGGAGTCCTGTGTCCAGTGTCATGGCAAGGTGGGGGGGAGGTGCAGGGGGAAGGGCTAGTGCAGTGACCTCTCTGGGTGCCGAAGTGAAGGGCACCAAACAGTGCTGCCCAGCCAGGAGGGCGCATGGGATGAAGCAGCATGTGGCTCATTTGGTGAGGGGGTGGTGGTGCAGAGACAGAGGAAGGACAACTCCCACTGCTGTGTTCAGTCCTGGGCAAGCATGGCAGGTCATGTGTCCCCCGGATCTGTACTTGGGGCGAGGGTGGGCTGCCGCTGCGAGCTTTGCCCCGGGTGCCAAACTTCACTGCTATGGCACTGACTGTCCAGGTTGGGCCCCCACTACAGAAAGGATGTGGTCAAATTGGAGAGAGTCCAGTGGAGGACAATGACAATGATTAGGGGGCTGAGGGACATGACTTCTGAGGAGAGGCTAAGGAAATGGGCTTATTTAGTCGGGAGAAGAGAAGACTGAGTGGGAATTTAATAGCATCCTTCAACTACCTAAGGATGGCTGCAAAGAGAAAGAACTTGGACTTTTCTCAGTGGTGGCAGACGACAGAATAAGAAACAATGGTCTCAAGGTGCAGCAAGGGAAGTTTCAGTTAGATATTAGGAAAAGCTTTCTCATGAGGACAGGAGTAAAGCACTGGAACAGGTTACCCAGAGAGGTGGTGCAATCTCCATCCTTGGAGGTTTTTAAGGTCCAGCTAGACAAATCCTTGGCTGGGATGATCTAGCTGGGGCCAGTCCTGCTTTGAGCAGGGGGTTGGACTAGATACGATCTCCTGATGTCCCTTCCAACCCTCATTTCTACGATTCTATGAGTCTATTTTTTATGGGCAAAAAAAAAAAAGAAACGGGCAAACAGATTGCACTGGAGTACTGTGTCCAGTTCTGGCCTCCACATTTTAAAAAGGACATGGAAAAGTTAGAGAAGCTCCAGAGGTGGGCAACAAAAATGATAAAGGATTTGGAAAGCCAGTCATACAAAAAGAGGCTTAAGGAGCTAGGCATGTTCAGCTAGCAAAAAGGACTCTGAAGAGGGGACATGATAGTAGTCTTCAGATACTTGAAGGTTGCAATAAAGAAGAGGGAAAGCACTTTTTCTCTCTTGTTGAAGAGCAGAGGATGTGGAAAAAATGTTCTGGAGTTGTTGCAAAGGAAGTTTAGATTGGATATGCAGAAAAACACTTCTTCACTGTTAGAGCAGTGAGGCAGTGGAATAGACTGCCTAGGAAACAGACTCTCTATTACTGGAGGCGCTCAAGAAAAGGTTGGACAGTCACTGGTCAGAGGTGATCTAAATATGAGGTATGCATATGTTCAACCATAGGTATTTCTTATGCTTCCAGGTTTGGCTGGTAACCCCCTCCCGTCCCCTCCTCACCTTTCTGCTATATGTGTCAGGGTGTTTGTAAGCCTTCTCAGAGACACTGAGTGTTGCCTACAGCCAAGGCTGGGGATTTCAAATAGGGTGTGCCAATGCTTCTACTGGGAGCAAAGCTGGAGGTTCCCGGCTAGAGGGCCTTGTCCTCAGGGCCAGGTCAATTGCCATATTTGAGGTCAGAAAGTAATTTTACCCCCTGGTCACTTTGGTTTTGCCATCCTTTCTAGCAGGCGGCCTGGGCCTCTACCCAGGACCTCTTGAGCATATATTGACAACATTTGACAGAAATAGGATATTGGCTGCCATGGCTCCCTTGTTTTACCTGCAGCAGGTTAGGGTGTCAGGTCTGTGATGTGTCATGGTTGATGGTAGTCTTATATAGAGTTTAGATTATGATCTGTAGTGGGTGGTTTGGATGATCCTGCCTCAGGCATGGGGTTGGCCTAGATGACAACTGGAGGTCTCTTCCAGCCCTACTCCTCTATGACTCTAGGACAGGTACTTAAAAATCAGTTTTAAAAGAACTGCTTCTGAGCTGATTAGAAAAGTTGTAGGGTTTGATCTTAATTCCTGTAACTCCTTCTAATTGGGACATTGGATTGCTCTGCTTTTACAACTCAGAATTAAGGATCTGATACGAGCCCTCCTGTTAAGAAACTCAGAACTGGTTTTCTCCACATGTCCTCCCTCTCATATGCCATGTTTCTAGGGCTGTGCAGAATGGCATTCTTCCATTTCACCTTGAGTTTCAAGTTTTCAACAGAACAGAATTTCGTATCAAATTTCATTTCAATTCAAAATTTGCTGTTCCATTTTGCTTTGTCAAAACGGTGAGGCTGTTTCGACTCGGTTTCGATGTTTCGCTAGATTGGCTGGGGACAGGAAGTCAGTCCAGCTGGGCTGAGGTCCTACCCCTGGTACTAGACTGCACCGCGGACAGGGAGTCAGCTTAATTGGGCTGACTCCCCTTCCCCAACCCAATGGGGAGGGGAAGTCAATCCAGGTGCATTGAGTTTAGGTGGGCTGATTTCCTTTCCTCAGCCTGATCTAGCTGGGGATGGGAACTCAGCCCAGCTGGACTGGCTTCCCATCCCCAACGCTATTGTGAAACATTTCAACTCTTGAAACATTTCGACTAACATTGTTTTGTTTTGAGGCTACTTCAAAGCCCTTGTTTCATTTTGATTTTTCTGTTTTGACCTTGAAATGAGTCGAAACAGTGTCAAAATGAAATGACTGGTGAGATTTCACACAGTACTACTTGTTTCCTTAAGCAACTGATTGCCAGAACATTCAAAGAAAAAAATTGGTATCAGGTACCAAGAGTGTTAGTGTTAGAGAGAGAATTTTTGCTGAAATGTTGCTAATATTTTGATAATTTTAGAATTATTATAGCTAAAACTTTTGAAGGCATATAAATCATTTGAATCCAGTACTTTTTCCTGCCATGGCAGGGGGTCGGACTTGGTGATCTGCTCAGGTCCCTTCCGACCTTACCAACTATGAAACTATGAAACTATGAAACTATAAAGCATCAGGCTTCAGGATTCAGAGAAATCTCTAAGAAGGAAAAATTAGACTAATACCTTCAAGTGGAAGATTGGTTTTGCACCTGCATATATTTTTTTCCTTCCTCTGAAGCATATTGCTTTGGCCATTGCAAGTGCCAGGATCTTGAACTATGTATACCACACTTCTAAGCTAGAAAGACAGTTTTCTATGGTGTCAGGAATCTAATTTAGCCCTGCCAATGAAGTCCTGATCTCCATGGGATATTTATTAGTACTTTGTTCAGTACTCGTTCTATTTTATGATTGTCACTGTTTACTTTGGGAAATGGTTTCACAGCCAAATATGCCTCTACGTTACAGTTTTTTTCTTATTTTATCCTTTTAATTTAATGTGCTTCAGTTGAATGAGGAAAGCTCAGAAAGTCTAAACAAAAGAAAACCAAAAGTCACAGAACAATTGCTTTCTAGTTCCTAAACCTCTTAGCTGTATTGTGCTACACATACACTTTAATGTGCATTAGTCCATTTTAAGCATCACAAAAATCCATGCTCTTTAGCTAATGTATATTAAAATAAGCTAATGTGCATTCTTCAAGTATATCACAATGGAGGGTACCTATACACAAGTGCTGAGGCTGCTCCGATATGCTGGGATTCCAATGCATCAGAGCAGACTCGATTAATTCAGTCTGCTGGAGCATGGCAATTAAGTCTGCTGGAGCTCATGTATCAGCATCCGCATACTGAAAAATGGTGGTGGTGGATGCTTGAACCAAAGCTCATTGGGTGAGCTGTAGTTCAATTGCCTCCGCTGCCATTTTTAAGCATGGAGATGCTGATACAGGAGATACAGTGGCACTTTAATTAGAGCGGCTCTCAGAACCACTCTAATTAAAGTGCTGTCCCTCCTTACCCCAGAGCACATGTAAAAGTGCTTGGAGGTATTAGATTTAATGTGCATTAGCAAAAGCACATTTATGAACATGTAGACACACCCATTAGGAAGTTGAATTTTCACCTTTGCACTTCTTGGGTGAGGCATCTTTAATTTTGTCATTTATGAGTAGCTCCTGAATACCTTGCTCACCTTCTTTTGTGCATTAACCATAACCAGACTATAGCTGGATAAGGGCAGTGTATCTTTTCCTGGATCCTTTTATTTATTTATTTATTTTTGCATAAGGCTAGCATCCTACAGTAACCCATCTACCCCAGAAATCACCATCAAAGCCACAGGGAAAGACAGTTGCAATGATGTCATTATAAAACTTAACATTATAAGGATCCTAAATAACATACTGGTGAGCATGGCATGGACAGACAAAGCACTAAACCAAATTTGGAAGGTACCAGGTTTGACTGGGAGAAATTTTCTGAAAATCCTTCAAATTCTTTTTGTGGCCTGTTTTGTCAGCTCCAGATCTGAACACAACTATAATTTGGTTCTGCAGTGGTTGAATGGTGTTTTGTTTGCCTTTAATTGACAATTCTATTTATAGTTTGTCCTACAGGAAAGGCCTGATGGGGTTGCATACGGTTGATGTATCTGTATGTGGGAAAGTGAAAATGAAATACAAACTGTTATATGGCATCCTAAAACAAATCACATATACATGTTTATAGTAACTATTGTGACAGCATGGGATATAAATGTATCAAGTTATGGAGTCTCATATGTGCTATTTTACCTATGTAGAAGGGTTAGCAAAGAGAGTAGCTTAATGTGTACATGCCTGGCCCCATCTAGTGTGGTACCTGCTAGCTAGCTGCCCTACTTGGGGTAGGACCTGATGCACACTCCTGATGTGGCTGGGGTGGGGTGGAGGTTGCTGGCTGTGGGGGGAGACCACACAGGTGGCACCATGGCCTACACGTCTGTAGTGCTCACTCTGTCCCACAAGCCCAGGGGGCCTCCACCAAGGCTGGCTTGCTGGTCCCACTAGGCAGAGTGAGCACCGTGACCCTGGAGCATCCTGGGATGCTGGAAGACTTCAGTTTGAGCAGAACATCTGTGGGGAGTGGCCACACCTTAATGGAATAGGGTATGTGGATTAGAGATAATTCTTCTCTGGAGTGGTGTAATTTAAAAATGAATAACGAGTGATTTAAACCACTTAAAGGTGTTAATGTGCATCCAGTCCAGGGGTTAAAAGTTGCAGAAGCTGCCTAAAATTACCATGTAAGAAGGCCTCAAGATTTTATCTAATATCCCAAGAATGGCTAGTGGTTTTGAATGACAACATTTTTATTCATTCAGGTGAGATACCTGTAAAGGGCTTTGATTTTTAGAGGGTGGATCCTCAACCCTTCCAAAGCACTTTAATCCTTGCGTATTCAAGATCACTTTGGCAAATAAAGCCTATATGTACAAAACTCAAAGCATTAAACTAATATAAGTGACTTGATCTTCATAAGCCTTCTGTGTGGGAGTATTATTTCTTCATTCAGAAAAGCACTAATGCCCAGATACTCAAATGTAATACATGCCAAACTCCAATTGATGTCAGTAAGAGTTTGACACCTAAATAACTTTGAGGATCTGAGCTTCAAAAGCTTCAAAATGTCATGCACATATTTAGAATACTTCATTGCGCAGGGATGGACTGAAATACATGCTTATAGTTGCACATTAACTCTTTGGAAGGGAGCAGGCATCTCACCTGTTAAGATACTTTTGGAGCCAGAAGTGGAATTCTATTTCCAGTTGTGCAATTACATAGCAATTTTCTAGCCATCTCCACAGTCATGCCGGGCCCCTGCTTAACGCTGTGGTTGCATAAGCATGCACACGTAGTCTAGACTTTATGTACCCTCTGCACATACCCTGGAAAAAGTGATTCAGAGCCAATAGCTGAGCTGGCACTTGCCCAGAAAGCTAGAGACCTGGTTCTAAGTATTGTTCCTTCCCCATGAAAGGGAGGTTGGATCCGCATGCAATCTTTTTGACTTCCCAGCAAAGGAAAATGACTACACCACCACAGAGCAGACTTTAGCTAGAGCTGTCTCTGGCCCCCCTTCTGAAGCTGATCAACTGCCCACAGCATTCATCAGTCATTGGATAAAAGGGCTGGAAGGCAGCAGAGAAGGCTGCTTCACAGGAATAAGGGTCAAGGCTAGTAGCCAGGGCTACTCTTTCACAGTGCAGCACTGAGCCACACACCTTCAAATTTGCTAGCTTCCTCCTGGCCCCTTTTTGGCTGTCCAGGGAGCTAGCCCCAGAGCTAGACCTGTTATCCGGTGGTTGCTGTGCTTGGCTTCAACCACAGGTTTATGCTTCTTCCAGGCAAGAGGGACCTACAACCCAGGTCTTTAGCTTGCTGGGCCAATCCCCTCACTGCTCAGGAATTGAGGTCTAAAACAGATAAGGCACCTCTCCTCCTCTGTGAGTGTGTCTACACATGCATTAGATCTGGAAGTAGTTTACTCGTGAGTTAATACTCCCAGGCAGGTATCCACACGTGCAGGAAAATGGGAACAGATTTACTGCTAACGACAGCAAACTGTTTCTGTTTCCCGAGGCTCCACAACAGGCCCCTGCCACTACCAGGCAGAGCCTCCCTTGGGGGCTAGCCCAGGAGCTGGCAGGTAGCATCAGGTAGGGAACGTCGGGCCAGGGGAAAGAGCTGCATGGGAGGGGCAGGTCCCAGTTCCCAGCCTCAATCTGTCCATAGGGCAGCTGGCAGCTAACTTGCTGCTAGCTGCCCCACTGGTGGATCAAGGCAGGGAGCTGGGGCCTATTCCACCTCTGCATCTCTTTCCAAGCCCATGCCTTGATCACCCGATCGGGGCATGGGGCTGGGACCTGTCCCTGACTGGGACGGTTCCCAGCCCTTGCTCTGCAATCATGGGGCAGGGGCTGAAGAGCCTGTTCCCCACTCAGCTTCATGATCAGGGAGCTGATCAGGCAACAGGCTCCCCAACCCCTGCCAGCAATCTCCTGCCCCCTGGCTGATAGGGAGCAGATTTGCTCCTCATTAGGAGTCTACATGAGCACTACTGCAGTTAGTAATTGCAAGTAAATTTGCTACTTGCATTTGCAGGTAGCAAATTTACTCACAATTAGTGAGGTTTGCTGCATGGTAAGTGTGTGTACATGTAGACACACATGCTTACTGCGCAGTAAAATACGCTACTGCATAGTAAAATGTCTCATGTAGAACCACCCGGTCTAACATCCACTGGTTGTGGATTACTACCCAATGTTTTCAGGCCTCAGGTGACAGTATAGATGCACAATACATGATCACTGCATAGCCTATTGTGTATGCCCCTCCCAATCCTCACAACCCCTTACTTGTCCATGCCCTCAGAGGCATAGGACCACTGCCTGTAAGTGGCATTTTTGGCTCTTAACATGGTTAAAAAATCTGCCATTTAGACACACAAAAGGTAATAAGAGTCCACCTTGGGTGCGTACATGCCTCGGGCACTTTAATGCATTGGTAAATTTTGCCTTAAGGTTCTGAGCTATATTGGGACCTTTAGTTCAGGAGAAGTTAGCAATCATGAAATGATACCTAAGGCTGTGTGTAGCACTAAGATTTTCCCCCCTTAGTTTTCCAGGAGAATTTTATTTTTATAGTAGAGATTCTAGGATATCTTCCCCTCTGACTTCCTAGCTCTTGACTTTCTGAGAGCTTTCGTGACTACTGTCACTGTAATTCACTTAATCCCTTCCACACATATTTTCCTTTTAGATCTGGATGCCTTTTTCCAGTTTCCCGTTCATTCAAGCGAGCAATGCACAGTGTTCCCACATGCTGGCACAACTAAAGAGAGAGCTCTAACGTCATTTAGTATTCCTCTCCATCTATAAGAATAAACTATTCACAAATGCAGGGGAACTTTTGGCTTGATTTAGGGCGGGCTCTCTGACGTGTTTCTAGCTGTGCTTTCTAGTTTCTTTCTAGCCATGCAGATGTAAATTATTCCAAGTGAGGGATACTGTGGATTTGCCTCCTTTATTAATGTCAGTGGGAGTTGTGATGCAAAAGCAAGATCTGTCCTCCCCAAAGCCATCTCATGGTGAAAATTTACATGTTGTGGCTGTCTAGGATAACTGTATATCACCGCACTCTCGATTAACTGTTGTTTAGTTTTCAGAAAAATTATCGAGCTCTAGTGTTCTTAGGTTACACTGTCCCTGAGACTTATTAAAAGAAAATCAGAGCTTGCCTCTGCTAGTTCTTTACACGCACAGGTGCTACTGTAGAAGAGTGGACGGCTAAACGGGGCCTGGAGGCATATTTCATTTGTGATGTTGCAATCAATCACATGTAATTGCACACGGTATGGTAGCACCTACTAAGTGATTCTCTGAAACATGTTTAAGCCACAGATGCTATCTGGCTCTTGTCTGGTACTCTCTCCTAGATTTCAGTGTTAAGTGAATTGTTAATTAAAATGTTACACAGCCCACAGGCCAGTAAATCATGTGATCCATACACAAGCATTACCTGGCCCATGGGCAATGTAATATCATCACTGTTGCAAAGCACAGAATAATAAAGGCTGGGGCATACGCTAACAGTTTAGGATAGCCAGATTCTTTCGATTCATTTTAATGAACAACAAGGCCAGACAAACAAACCCAACCATCTGTGCTGCAAAGGCACTGAATGCTGGAATTTTTTCCCCTAATCATCACATTGCGATATCAACACATGTGTTAACTTCAAGCCTTCTCAAGAACACGTGCGCTCCCATTGCATCCTGCTGCGAGAATTTGGTTTATGCTTCCGTTTTCCCTGCTGGTGTAAGCGAGTCGGTCGTTGTTGTTGCTGGAAATGCTTTGACATCTAATTCTCAATAGCTTCACATTCTTCTATGTGACCTTGTGCAATCACAAATAACAGGTACTGGCACACGCTCCTCTGACTTGACCTGGAAATATGCACAATTTGTTAGTGATTTGTAATTGACGGTGCTTAAAAAATATGCATATAGCTTCCTAATGAGGTAAACAAACTGTTCTGGCTGTCAGTGTCCTAATGCAGAATATGCAGAGTGCAGGAAAGGGCATTTTAAGTGTTCTCCTTTTGTTGAATATTAAACCCTCGTATTCGAATTTGTACCAGGCTACCCAAAGGTAGATTCACATAACAGCCATTTACAATAAGTACTAACTGTCCCAGAGTACTATAGCATTTTTTCTAGTCTTTCTTCGTATAGCAGGTAAAAGCCAAAGGGAAGGCAATCCGCTTGGTAGGTGAAGTTTAAGTTTGTAGTTACCCGTGTGCTAAAATGAAGCATATTCTAGATACAACGACTTATATAGCAGAGGAGGCACATCCACAACATCTTTCACTTTCTTTCGATGCCCACCTTGTTGGGGTCATCTGATCCCAGCAGTCTTTCCTGCCCAAGTGCAGAAGGGCTGCCCACAATGATCTAAGATCCCTTCCAGCCCCTAACAACTATGAAACTATGAATCGTTTACATTAGCTAAAAAGCAAAGCTGGAACGACTTACACAAGGAATATACCCACTCCTTATTTCATAAGTTTAGCCAAAGGACTTTGGATCTGATCTCTGTCAAACAGTTGGGACAATTCTAAGAATAACTATGTGTTAACAAGTGCAGTCTTTAGAGTGTGAGCACAGAGGTAGTTTTAAATTCAATGAGGTAAATTATGGCACTGAACATGGAAGAACCTCTTCAGGAAAAGAGGAGAAACAACCTGAATCATCACCCAAATTCTGACTAGGGCTAAGCAAAAAACATGCCTCCCCACAAATCCTGTGCCCTCAATAATACGTCATAATATATCAGCGTCGGTCTAACTCTGCTGCGTTTTACATTTCTCAGGATGTCCAATGTGAAGTAAATGTTTTCAGAAACTTGAGGAGACTCACTCTAATCTGAAAGTTTGCGCTTCCTTACAAACCTGTCACTAAAATGCTTATAAACCAGAGGACTCAAAAACCTATCATCTGTTTCTTGAACTCTTTGGTAGGCTAAATTTTCTCTTCGAGACCAGAGCCATATTTCCATGTTATTACTTTTATTGTATTTTTATCTACATATAGTTTTAGTTCGTGTTTTTTTTTTTTCTTTTTTACTTTCCTTTCCTTTGCATAGGTTAATAATAGATTTTAAGGCTGCAAGAGATCCTTGTGATAATCCTGCACAATACAGGCCGTAGAACATCATCCAGTAATTTCTACAAGTCTCTAACTTCCGTTTCAGTTATGGCATATCTTTTAAGAGAGACATCCAGGGTTAGTTTAAAGACGTTGGTAGATTCCTCTCTTTCATCGCTGGAGGCAAAGGAGGAGGGGAGAAGGGTGAAACTTTTTTTTAAAAGACAATAATGCATATTTGCATTATTGCATAAGTCAATCAAAATAATTACAATGTGCATTACAGCATAAGTCAACCAAAATAATTAAAATAATTCAGAAACTCTTTCTAAATCTATCAAATTATTTCAGTCAGGATATAATCTTGAACAAAATTGTAACATTTAATGTTGCCATATTTGAAATAAAATAGTTCGATCATCCATTTGGAAATGCCATTTAAATTTCGTAGTTGCCTTTTTTTCAGGGTTCCTGCATTAAAAGTGTAAATGAAAACCTTGAATTGAAACAAAAACATTATGTTTGGCTTGAACCACATTTTTTTTGTGACAAAGCAAGTGAGCAAACACGTCAACAGACACATCTCCTCTTTTTTCCAGTTTAGATGTGACTATGTAGAGATAGGAGAGTTATGGAGGCATCTAATTCCACTCTGGATGGAGATGACTCTCTTCCACTGGGATGCACAGTCATAAACTCCTCTGGATTTTGGATCCCAATATGAAAAGGGAATTTGGTTGCCAGACTCCTACTGAAGTGCCCATCTCCAACTAAAATTGAGGAAATGCAGATCTAGTTTTCCTGAAATTCAGGAAAGCACTTGTTATGGTGCCAATTTGGACAGCATTGGTTCAACTGGAGAAAACAGAAATTAATACAAGAATTGTAAATGGAGAAAGGAATATGAGGCAATATAACAATATGTTATGAGGGAAGATTTAGAATGAACAGCCTGGGATTTTATTGCATTTACTACTTTCATTAATGACTTTTGCACAAAATGGGAAAAAAAAAGAGTGATAGTTAAATGTGTTGCTAACACACTTTTTTAGTATTGTCAATATAGAAGAGGGTTGGAATATTGTACATAAAGTACTGAATGACCTCCCTGAGGACTGGAATAACAGAAAAGGGATGACATGTAGTACATTAAATGTAGGGTCATGAACTTGGAGACTAATAACAATTTATGGTATAATCTGGAAGCTCACAGGCTGGAATTGAGAGAAGAAAGAAAGACTAGGGTGTTACATTTGATCTTAGCGTGGCTATTAAGGCTGTGCGAAACTTCGGTCGCTGATTCAATTTGGAAGAAATTCAGCCAAATTCAGTGGTCAAATCTCTGAATCCATATCAAATTAGGAGACCCTTTAATTTCTCCAAATCAAATAGGAACCCTTTGAATTGATTTGGAGAGATTTGGAAAGATTCAGAGATTTGGACATAGAAACAGTTTTAAATGTTTTTTCTACATACCTCAAGGTACCAGGAGGCTTGTGAATGCTGCAGTGCTGGGGCAGATGGAATATCCCAGAAGATGCTCAAGGGGGTCCCCATTGTGCCGGGCAACAGACCCGGAAGTGTGACTGGTGCCTCCTGGGTCTGGAGGAGTATCTGGGGTCCCCCTCGTGGTCGATCGCTGAGCTGGGGGGAGCATGGGGGGAGGGCAGCTGTGCACTCCCCGGCAAACCTGGAAGTGGACTGAAAGTGCTTCCAGTCTGCTTCTGGGTTCACTGCCAAGCATGTAGGGGCCACCCCCACAATCCTGTGGGATGCTACATCCACCCCAGCATTACAGCATTCACAAACCACACCTGGTACCTTGAGGTATGTAGAAAAAAAAAACACATTTAAATCTGTGTCTATGTTCAAATTGCTGATTATCTGAATCAACATTACATTTTCAGATTCAGATTTAGCCTAATTGAATCGGGGACAGTGATACAAATCAATGAATCAAATCACTGTCCCTGACTTGGCCCAAATCCAAAACTGAGTCAAATAGGGCCCATTTTGCACACCCCTAATAGCTATGGTTATGTTTATACTTCTTCTAAGCCAGGACCACTACCAAGACACTAGCTTATTTCTCTGGTTGTGTGCACACCTGAATCCAGGTGGCTTAGAGGGGTCATGCGCATGTCCCCAGCACAGTTGTCAGGATCTCCCAAAGCAGAAATCCTAAGAGTGGCCTAGTTTCTGGGCATACGTGCATTGGGAACAGCAAGGTGGATATTGCTTCTTGGTGGTAGTCTTGAGCTCGGCAGGGAGCCATGAAAACAATGGCCAATAAGCCAACCATGTGATGTTGTCATGAAACAGGACAATGATATGCTCGGATGCATAATATTACCAGTAGAGATAGGAAAGTGTTAACATTGTTGTACACAATACTGGTGAAGCTTCACTTGGATTACTTTCTGTAGTTATGGTCATCCTTACTTTGGAAAGATGTGTTCAGACTAGAACCGGCAAAGAGAAGGGTTGCTAAGAAAAATGATGGAATACCAAACCTATCATACAGGAGATGATCAAAACAGCTTGTCTTATTAAGAAGAACAAATGGAGATTCAGAATGATGTGGTTGTCCGCTGCAAATACATTGGGAGAGAAAACAAAAGAGAATGAAAGAAGGAGAAATGATTATATGAGCAATAGGACATTTTCAGCACGAGGATAAATAAATGGAATCTGGCCATTTAGAGATTTAAGACAGAGATTAGGAGGTTTATAATCAGAGGTGTAAGGACCTGGAACAGCCTTTTAACAAGAGGAGTAGGGGCAAAAATATAACAAATTTTAAAGTGGGATCTGACCCACTTATGATTATTTCCCAAGTACCAAGGAACTGGACTTGATGACCCAAAAGCTCCCTTTTTGTATTGTGTTTTTATAGCCCAAGATTATTGCTTGAAGGACGTAGAGAGCAGTGTAAACCAGACGGGTTAGTACTATGAATTTAGCGGGGAAAATGCATACATATGCTCACTGCAGTTTAATAAACTTGACAGAAATTACGAATTTAGAAGAGGAGAATCTATTTAGCTGATTATGGGCTGAGAAAAATTTAGGAAAATAGCCCAGTAATGATTTATATAGTTACACTATTATTAAAACTTTATAAGCACTGGCTAATTAGCATTGCTAATGAAAATTAATGTGGCTACATACGCTTAAACATTTTACCCTGTAATGAGGAAATGAACAGTGACATGAAATAATAACAATAATTAATAGTACATATATTTTATTAGACTAATAGCCTGCCTAAGACTGTTACCAAAAGAAGAAAATGCCATTACTCAAGTTATGTTTAATATACAGTGGTGCTGAATTAAGTTCCAAGTTACATGTATTTGGAATATTAGTTGGTGATGTAATAAAACACACAATGCAATCTGGTGGTAGTAGAAATGAGATACCAATCTGAGTCACTGAGCTAGTCCAATGTTCAGGTCATTAGCCTATGTCCTTGCTAACATAACTTCTATTCTGTGCTATAGCACTGTTGGCTACAAAGGACCAACTCACAGGGTCATCATAAGATTCTAGTTTATTATATGACTATAAACATCAGATCATAAACTTCGGCGCTGATGCCCTCAAACACACACACATTCACACGCACACACACACACACACACACACACACACTGACAGTCACCAGCTCTGAACACTAAGCACCGGTGTCAAGATATACCTATCCCCAAGTGCTGGAATCCACCATCAATGGCCAGTTGATGCTTCTTTTGGTGCAGTGTTGATTCAGAAGGAGGTTGCTAGCTGGTCCTTCTGGCTGGGCAGGCAGAGTCAAGTCAAAGAGGGTGCCATTGGGGGGTCATTCTTCACTGCTGTCTGGCAGACTTTGGTTACTCTGCAATTTTTAGTCGTACCTAATCCAGGGGTCATAGACCTCATGGGAAATCCCCCTTGGTGGTTGCCAGATGTCAGCTGTCAGCCCCAGGGGTTACATCTGCAGGTATGTGCAGTCTTGGGAGTCCATTGATGAAATTTGAGTAATTCACTGCTGTGATGAATAGGGCTCTGGGGGCACTTGATCAGGGCGGTGAGGGGGAGGGCGTTCAGTCCCAAGAGTTGGTTTTCACCATTGATTAGTTTAAATTGAGGCTTCTGTACTTCTGACACTGAAGTTTCAGGGGGTTCCTGGCTCTGTATTGATCCTTTCCTCTCCTTAGTCTGTGGTTTCCTAGGTGTTAAATTCCGCTAGTTAACTTGCTATCCTGTCTAGCTACTGTTGTATGCAATCAATCAAGATTCAATCGGGGACCTGCTCCATACAGAGAAGCCCCAGTTTGATCCCTGCCCCTGCTAACATTGTTACATGGTACAACTTACTTTTAAACTTATATTACATTTGTTACAAAGTTAAAAAGCATAGAATATAATCCATAAAAGGTTGAAATACCATGGCACATACAACAAATAGACCAAATACAATAGGGGGGGATGGGACATACTGATGCAGTATACTATTTTATACCCATAAAGCATCTACAAAGTATATGTTTATTGCAAGTATACCTTATATTCTATAACAGTAAAAATAATATAATAAAAGAAGAAGAGGGAGGAAGGAAGAAAAGGTAGAAAAGAGAAAGCATCCCCCAAAGCGGACAAATACTGCAAAAGGGGCTTTTTGCCATATGGAGAGGCTTCACATGTGGGGAGGGAGGGGCAGGCAAAGAAAAAGGTTTCTTGCTACAGCACAGCCTTTTTTTCTGACATTGGGCAGGCTACTTTTGGTCTCTCTGTGCCTAAACTCTGATTTGATAAAATCAGGATCTATTTTACAATAGTACTGTAAAGATAAATGTATTCATGACGATTTGATTTTTGATTATCTGAAGCCATAGGATCATAAAAATACATAAACTAGGTCCAGTGCAAGAGAAAGGCACTTTGGAGTTAATTTTTAGTGCCCAACTGGGTGTCAAATACTGCCCTGGGCACCTAGTATCCATAAACAGTACGGGGGGAGTAGCTGGGTGCCTCAGAATAGCATTCAGCACAGTGCACCCAGCACGGAGCCAGCTGGAGCTAGGAAACACTAGAGCCAGGTTTGTATCTTAAGTACTGTTTCTCTCTAGGGCAGTGGTTCCCAATTTGTAGTATGGGTACCACTGGTAGTACAACCTGTCAGTGGTACACATTAACAGATTTATTATCATTACTTTATATGACAAAAGAATTGCTGGTGGTACTTAGGGTTGAACTGAAAAAGTTGCTTGTGGTATGTAAGGTCGTATCCTTTCAAATTGGTGGTGCACCATGTGTCAGAGTTTGGGAACCGCTGCTATAGGACTTTGGCACCTCACAGGACTCCACAATAGGGCTCCACTGCCCTGATCCTGTCCTAAAGATAAATGGCTGAGCCCTTTCTTCTAAAGAAGTAAGCCAACAGCTCTGAGAACAAGAACCAGACCCAGACCTCTGCAGCTGAATGGCCTAACCACCCTGGCATATGGTAACACTCAGTCTTGTTCCCTCTTTCTAGCCTACTGAATTGTGAACATCTTTCTTTGCAGTGGCACACCTTCAACAGGAGTAGTGCAGAGTGCCGTTTCCTGGATTAGCCCATAGCCTGTGTATCTGGGTGTGCTTCTAGGAAGTCAGAGGTGTGGGTATGAAGATCCTCAGGCCGAGAAGAGGGTTGAATCCATTTCCTCCAGGAAACTGTAAGGGTATCATATAAAAGAGGCATACTGCCATTAAGTCACTTTTGGGGGGAAAGTGTTGGACATAGTTATATTTTGCAGGGACCAAAATCTTATGGTGTGTATGATGTGCATTCAGGAAACGTATGCTGGTCTAGATTACTCAGTAGACTTTGGCAGAAGAACACTTAATTTTGCTTGCTAGGTATCTTTAGGGATGTCTGGTGCTGAACTGCTCAGCCCTAGAAAAACAAGGATAGTTCTGGGCAGGTGCAGAGGTATATGCCTAGATGCCTGTAGACCTTACGAGTAAAGGAGCAGTGTATTTGTGAAGTTTAGAAACCTCCTGAACTAGGAAACAGTGGAGTAGAGGTTTGACAGACTGCCTCCATCATGGTGCTCTTCAGGCTACTACTGAAAACGATGCCCCATCAACCTGTTTGTGCTCCGAATGCCCTGAACTTGGTGGTGATATAGTGAGTATGCTCCATGGACACACTGGGCTACTGCTCTTAAGTAGTTCAGAGATAGAGATCTCAAGGGAGAAGAGCTGGATATTGCCAGAAGGTCTTCACTGAGTCACTTCCAGGCTTGGGGCACATGGGTGTTGGTAGACAGTGCTTAGTTTTTGGGGAGAGACTCAAAAACACTGTGAAGGTGGTAGAGAAATACCCTTAGGCACCTACATTTTGCTTAAGTCCCATTTCAGGCACCTAATTCCTTTTTTACCTCCCCTTTCAGCCTTATTCTAGAATTAATAACCTATCATTATGTCCTACATTAATTTATTAGCACGTAACACACATACTCCCCATCCCACCCAAATGCACTCCTGAGAGCTAGGATTCCCGGGTTCTGCACTTCACTCCTCCTCGTGTAACAAGCAAATCCCACAACCTCTCATGCCTCACCTTACCCACCAGGCATACATTTTATGATTTCTGTCTCTGGGTAGCATGACAAGAATTAATTAATGTTTATTTGTAAAGTGCTTTTTTTGATCTTTAGCATAAAGTTTTCTTTGATATGTCAGGTCTTATTATTATGTAACCTGTCCTATTATTTTCAGAGTTTTCATCGTGTAAGTCAGAAACTAGACCTCTTAAATGTTAATTCACCCTGACACAGTGCAACACTCCTTGCATTCAAAAGGTATGCTATTGATTTTTTTTTTAAATGTGCTTCTGTTCTCATTTTACTGAGTTTCTTACACTTCTATATGCTGCTTAGAATCAATCTAGTTCCCTTATCGTGGACATCTCACTTCTGAGTGAAGCAAACAGCAAACAAAACTCAAAAAAAATTCAAGAAGGCTTTGTTATTTCCTTGTCTTCACTGCATGCAGATGCATTTAGAGATCAAGGTGAAAATTTGATTGTTAGAGCTGAGGGTGCTTTACCTCGATTTCATCACATTTAAGCGAATTAATACAACTAAAGTAGATAAGCCAGTCAGACTGTTAAATTCTATTAAAGGTTTTGGTTATTTTTTCTGGTTTTGCTTCTAATTTCCTTTCGTATTCTAGCTCTCAAAAAAAAAAAAAAAGTGGAGAAATGTGGGCTAGACAAAACTACCATAAGGTGGATAGACAACTGGCTCAATAGCCGCAAGCAAGGGGTAATTATAAATAGATCCATGTCAGAATGGCAGGAGGTTTTGAACGGAGTCCCACAGGGGTCTTTCCTAGGCCCAGCGCTGTGCAACATGTTTATTAATGACTTGGATGCAGACATAGAAATCTTCTGGAGTAAGTCTGCAGCCAGCATGACACTGGGAAGGATTGTGAACGCAGAGGAGGACAGGAGTGCAACTCAAAAGGATCTCAACGAACTGGAAAGCGAGGATGCAGCTAACAAGATGTTCAACCCCCCCAAAATGCAAGGCGTTCTTGTTACCTTGGGAAGAATAATTAAAAATGCAAATACAAAATGGGTGACACCTGCCTGGATGATGCAACTATGGAAAAGGATCTGGGAGTCTTGGTAGACCATCGACTAGGCACACAAAAGGTAAATGCTGTTTTGGGATGCATCAATAGAAGCATTAGATGCAAGACATGGGGGTGACAGTGCCTCTGCTAGGTTAGGCCTCATCTAGAGTCCGGTGTGCAATTCTGGGCTCCACATTTTAAAAAAGGACATGGAGAAGTTAGGGAGGACTCAGAGATTGGCAACAAAAAGGGTAAAGATCTTTTGCTGAGTGGCAAGGCGAATCATATGAGGAGAGTTTGAAAGAATGAGGCATTTTCAGCTTGTGAAAAAGGTATTCAAGTGGGGACATGATGGCAGTCTTCAAATACTTGCAGGGCTGCCATAAAGAAGAGGGAAAACATTTTTCTTTTCTCTTACTTCAAAATAGGTCACGGAGCAGTGGTTTGAAGTTGCAGAAAAAGAGTTTTAGATTGGACATCAGGGAAACCCGTATCACTGTTACAACTATGAGGCAGTGGAATAGACTGCAAGGGAAGTGGTGGCCTCTCCATCGGTGGAGGTGTATGCGAAGATAATGGCCAGCCGCTGGCTGGGGATGACCTAGTCATAGCTCTGCCCATGTTCTACTATGGGTATTTCCCATGCTTCTAGCTTGGCTGATTGCCCCATGGGGCTTGGAAGGAATTCTTCTGCTTTACTCCCTTTTCTTCCCCCAACCCATAACTCCATGTGCCAGCATTTTTAAAACATCCTCAGAAGCACTGGGTGTTGGCTGCAGCTCAGGCTGGGGATTGGGACTGGGATGTGCCAATGCTCCTGCTGGGACTTCAAGCTGGGGAGTTTCCTGGCTAGAGGGTCTTACCCCTCCACACTGGGTCTAACGGATTGCCTTATTTGGCATCAGGAAGGAGTTTTTACCGTCCTTTCTAGTATTCTGCTTAACTTCTTCCTGGAATTTATTGAACATATTTTTACAACCTTTGCGGCAGCAAAGGACATTGGCCTCCGTGGTCCATCTGCTTTACCCGTGGCAGGTTCGGCTGTTATGCCTTGTATTGTGTCTGGATTGATGGTGTAGTTTTGTGAACAATGAATTTGCATACGGATGGTCCTGTCTCTGGAAGTGGGGGTGGACCAGATGACCTGTAAAGGTCCCTTCCAGCCTGTAGCAGGTCCTGGCTTCCCGGGGCAGCTGTGACACTCCCTGATGCCCAGCCTACCCCTACCTTACTTCGGCTCTGGCTACAAGAGTGGCTCGCACAAGCCCTCAGGCACTAAATCACCTTAAAGGCATTAATCATGGCTCTCTGGTGGGTCCCTTTTGGGCCTTGACCTGTTTTCTTCTGGTCTGGCCCTTGGTCCTCTGTGGGTCTTGGCCTGCCTTGTTCTGATCAGGATCTTGGCCCTCTTGGCTTTCCCCTGCTCCTATCATGCCCTTGGGGCACAGTCCTTGCCCCTCCCCAGCTTTCTCCTGACCCTGATAGGGCTCAGAAGCTGGAATCCGTCCCAGGCACTCTGGCGTGGCCTCCTAGCATCCCTACAGCCACTCTCCAGTCCTCCAATTTAAACTGCAACATGAATTCAAGCACACTGCTCCTAACAAAGACCCGGAAGCCTACTCTGGGCCATCATACCTCTGCCAAAATCATATCTCCATTCACTGGGTCTCTTAGCCCCTGGGAATACCTAACCTGACTTCACTTGACCTGCAGCTCCCACTCATTGCCTACTGGGGCTCTTCTCTCTAGAGCTGAGGGCTGCACAGATCCCTCTGCCTCAGGGACCCAGGCTCATAGCCTCTTGGCTTCTCTTCTTCCAGTCAGGTGCGCTCCTGACCAGCCACAGCTGTGTCGTCTCAGCCTCCAGAGCATCCTGCTGCTGTTTCTCTAGATAAGTGTTATCAATTCCCTTGAGGCCTACCTAGGGCTTTGCCCTTTTGCCCTATTGCTAGGCAGCTAGCTCTGCAATAGTTGCAGCCTATGGGTCTCTGGCTACCTAGTCCCTCACAGTAGCTCAGATTCAACTGCCTCACCCACCTGGGGACATATCTGCTGCTGCCTGTGGGCCTCAGCTGTTGCAGTTTTTCCCCTTAAAACAAAAGGAGCCTCTGACTCCTTGTTGCTAGCTGTAATTCTCTATGATTGCAGGATTTGTTTAGTGGTACTGGCTATGCGATTTTTTTCCAGATCTAAATTAGAAACTCACCTCTTGTCTGTCTGCTTTATCTCTTCATTGCAACTGCCTTCTTGAAAATGGTGTTAGCCTTCTACAGCAGAAAAAGGACCCTCTTTTCTTTTTCCACACCACTTTTCTATATGTTAAGTGATTTTCCTGACTACGAGGTTCCTGTTCTCTTTACATTACACCTCCAGACCCATTGTTAATGTCTGACGCACAGAATTAGCTGACTGATATAGGCAGGACCCGATGGTAACTGGAATGGCTGTGATATCCAAGGGCCCTGGCAGACATTATACTTAGGATGTGATTAACCCATTAGTTGTGCCATAGCTAGTGACCCTGTCGCATATTTAGAGAATAAACAGCATGATAAAAGAGGGGCTGGTTTCTGTTGCACCTTAAATTGAATGTATAGCAGGGTAGCCCACCATGCTGCTGCATGCGATGTTCATGGCAAGGTTTGGTTGACAGGCATGAGCTTCAGGCCATCACTTTTTCCAGGTTATGGTGAGCTGCAGGGCTCTCTGACCCAGCATCTCGAGTTTTTATACATCTTCCAAGATGGTTTGGCAGCAGTTGCTGTAACTCTGGATATACTTGTTATGTATTTAAATGTTCAGTCCCCTTTTAAAAAGATGCTAAGGTTTTGGCCTTGGTAGTATCATATGGAAACACATTTCGCCAGGTAATGACATACAGTAGAAAAAAAGAAAAACACACTTTATGAATCCTAAATTTGCCACTTTTTAATTACAAAGCATCTTACCTTGTTCTTGTGGTATGAGCTAGGGAGAAGAACAAGTTCCTAATCTACCTTCTCCAGGGCATTATTTGGAATTATTTTCTCTTGTCCCTACTTATTCATCTCCTTTCTTGGATAAACCATACTGCTCTTTGCAACCTCTCTTCACCTGAGAGGGTTTTTAAATTATTTTTCCCAGGCCCTCACACATTTTCAAATCCTTCTCTGAGTCCTCTCAAATTTTTCGATATTCTGGGTTTTTTTGATGATGTGAGCAAGACTGCACCCAGCATTCTGGATAAGGGCACCTCTTGCATTTGTGTAAAAGGGAAAATAATGCTTTAAGTGTTATTCACAGTCCAGCATGAATTCTGACATCTTCTTTGTATTTTTTTACTATAGTTGCATACAGTGTTCACAGTGATATCCAGGCTCCTTTTCTGGGTTGATATAATTAGTTCAGAAAGGTGCATGGCTATATTGAAATTAATAATGAAATATTTCCTATTTCTCTTTCTTCTGCCCTTTTTTCATTTATGAACATTGCATGTCTCATTGCTTTCCTTATCACCTAGTTCACTTTCATCTATCAAATTCCTCCCTAGGCCTTATAATTTAAAAAAATTGTGTCACCTACAAGTTTCGCTACCTGATTGTTACCCATTTAATATATATTAGTAAATATATTAAACAGCAGCCTCAATACAGAACTGTGTGGCAAAGTAGGTGTTTACTTTTACTGCATATTCCCTCTTCCTGATTGGTCTGTTCACAATCCAGGGGCGGAACCTCCAGAGGGGATAAAAGGGTATCATACCTGGCACATGGGCAGCTGCGTTGAAGGACAGAGAAGAAAGCAAGCAAAGAAAAGCTGGCAAGAGCTGACCAGTGGGGTGAAACTGTTGTCCAGAAGAGCCCAAAGACCTTTTTGCTGGATGGCAGCAGCGAGCAGATGTTGCATTTGGACCGGATGCAGCATTGGTGCACAGCTCGGTGCATGGAGCAAGACCCTGGAGCTTCACAAGGCAGTTCCTGTCTCCAACCCCTGGCACGAGGCCAGGCATTCAGTGCAGACAGCACTACACAGAGGGTCCAAGAGGGACTGGGACCTTGGGAGCCACTCGACATGGCTCAGGTCCTCAACACCTGGCACAAGGCCAGGAACTCAGTGCACGGATAGTGCATGGTCGGTCTGAGAGTGGACTGACACCTTGGGATCCCTTGAGGGGCTTGGGTCTCCCACCCCGGGCACAAGGCCAGGCAGACAGCGCATGGCCAATGTGAAGCAGCCCAGGAGTGGACCAAGGCCCTGAAGCTGCACAAGGTAGCCAGGGTCTCCAACCCTGAGCAAAAGCCCTCGGTCCATGCAACGGTGCATGGGGCCCTGAGCAGGCTGCCAGCCCAGAATGAGCCCGAGGCAGCTTGGACCTTGGCAAGAGAGGTGGCAACCCACCCAGGGAGACAAGGACCACCCACTGGGCCCCTGGAGTCATGAGGGAAATCCCCCTAGGGCTGGTGAAGCTAACCACCCGAGGGGAAGCCCAGGCAAGAGGAGGCTTCCCAGGTCTGGAGTTCTTCCCTCAAGAGCTTTTCTAGCTGGGTTGTGGAAAGGCCTGAAAGGCACTGGGGAATCTCTTCCCTGTCGCTGGAATGCAGTCACTGCTCCAGGACAGCCTGGGCCCTGGGTGTCCCTGAAAGATGTGGGTTAGTATTGGTTGTTTTTGCACCTTATATTTTGTACGTTAGCACCTCATACTTTGTGTATTTATATTTCATGACTGTGAGCTTGTATTTTAATAGAGTTTAATATTGCCATAATCTTTATTGAAACCTTTATACTAGTTCTTTGATATTACTTTTCTGTGTTCTGAGTGGTAGTAAAGAATTTTATGTCTCTCTCTATATAGATATATAGTAATTCTTTATCTATATATCTATTTATATATAAATGCTATATATCTATATATATATAGAGAGAGATAGTATAAAGTTCAAGTTCTACATATCTTTGTATATTTATATTTATTTCTATTTCTGTTATGGTTTATGATATCAATACATGTGTACATAGTTAAGTTTCAGATTGGCCTGGCCTGGCACTATAGAGAACTGAGGGAAACTGTTCTCAGCCTGCAGTTTCCACCCACAGCACACTGGCTCTGCTAACAATTCCCTTCAATTGGAGAAGGGAATACGTACCCAAGTACATAAGTACATCCGGGCTACAGGTGAGTTGACATGGTACGTTGTGACCAGTGGTGTCCCTCAGGGCTCAGTACTTGGACCAGTGCTTTTCACCTTATAAATTAATGACTGGATTCAAGTGTTAAATGCATATTGGCAAAGTTCATGGATGACACCAAATCATGGGGGACTGTGGTCATGCTGGAGGATAGGCTGGGGATACAGGCTGACATGGGCAAGGTCCCAAGGTGGGTGGATCAAAACCTGATGATGTTTAACACTGAAAAATGTCAAGTGCTCCATCTGGGGAGAAATAATCTGCAACACACCTACAGGCTCAGGTGTGCTACACTTGCTAGCACCACAACCAAAAGAGACCTGGGGGGTCGTGACAGACCAGAGAATGAACATGGGCCACCAGTGTGATGAGGTAGCTGGCAAAGCCAATAAGACACTGGCATGAATCTACTGATGTATCTCAAGCAAGACTAAGGATGTAATTCTCCCACTCTACTTGGCATTGGTGAAGCCACCACTGGAGTACTGCATCCATTTTTAGGTGCCGCACTTCAGGAAGGATGTGGGGAAGCTCCAGAAAGTCCAAAGGAGAGCTACCCATATGGTTACAAGTCTGGAGAGCAGGCCAGATGAGGAGACCTGAGAGACATGGGACTGTTAAGCCTAGAGAAGACAAGACTTAGAAGGGACTTGGTGGCAGTCTATAAGTATATAAGGGGTATGCATCAGGGCCTGGTGAACCATGAATTCACCAGAGCAGCCCAGGGGAAAACAAGAAATATTGGTCATAAATTGCTAGAAGATCGCTGTAGATTGAGCACAAGGAAAAACTTTTTTATGGTTCGAGTGCCCAGGGTCTGGAAAAGACTCCCCCCAAAGCTAGTACAAGCACCTACTCTGGAGATCTTAAAAAAATGTCTGGACACTCACCTTGCTGGGGCCATTTGACCCTAGCAGTCTTTCTTGCCCAAGCCCAGGGGTCTGGACCTGATGATCTTGCCAGATGCCTTCCAGCCCCTAACATCTATGACTCTATAAATCTATATTTCACTCCTTTACTGGATAAATAATTTCTACACTCAAGTCTCATGTATTGTGAGTACTCACAATAATGAAGATGAACCTCTCTTTCTATGAATGTTTTGCAATATTGTCTTGAAAAGGAACTGCGTCTGCAAGCATTCCTTCCAGTTAACACATTTGTGATGATATTCAGAGACAGATGTATGAAATGATGTACAGACACAGTCAAATCAAATGTGTGCAGCACTTGGAATGAAGATGCACAACAAAATATTTGACAACGCTCAGCCTTCTCTGGTTAGGATCCATTACAGTCTGACGAGAGTCAGTAGAGGGCTGGTCTGGGTGTCAAGGGAACGGAGGACAGATACCAATGCCGGCTTTTTTCTTGGGTATGTCTTCAAGGTCTTGGCAGATGTTGCATTTGTGGTGTGATTAATGCCCCATAAATTGCAATATGCCACACTTTCAACCAGTTTATATAATGGCAAAACAGTCACAAAAATATTCCACGTTACATGCAGAATAACTTTGAAGATGGCTTGTACGGAGCTTTAAATTGAATCTGTGGCACATTTTTAATACTTAGCTAGACAAAGCCTTGGCTGGGATGATGTAGGTGGGGCTGGTCCTGCTCTGAGCAGGGGGTTGGAGTAGAAGTGACCTCCTGAGGTTCCTCCCAACTTTCATTTTCTATGATTCTGTGTGTCCCAGACCTGCTAGAGCCGGGGAGAGCGTGGGTGGACCCGATGATCTGTAAGGTCCCCCTAACAATCCATGAATCTATGGGGCTGCCTGGTCCTGATGCTGACAATCAGCTGATATGGGTCAGCCCTAGCAGTTGCCTGACTGGGATCTGAGGAATGTTATCTCTCATCCCAGAAATCATGTGTCCTGCCAATGCACATCCAGCATGGCAGGATTTGTGATTTCTGGGATGGTCATAAAAGTCCTCATAGGTCAGTCACACTATTGTATTAACATCTGCCAGGGGCCTAAGATAATATTTTAAATGCTATTGCTTTTCACTGGGACTAGGGAGTAGCTCTTGGAAAGGGGCTTAAAGTGCCTGGTCCCCAGAGAAGAACCCACAGTCATGAGCTATGACTCCTATATAGTTCATGGAGAGAGTTGAACATATCTCAAAATGGCATTTACTATAGCCAGCATCCTGAGCAGAAAGCCAGTAAAGTAACCCATACAAAATGCCATGGCAGCATATCTAAAGCTACAAACAGACATTGCATTTGTCCCAGAGCAAGCTGTGCCTACCTTTGTCCTGGAACAGAAAAGTCCTGGGTTTGGTGTGTACACACATCTCCCAATCTATCAGGGTTTAGTGAGGGCTGAATGCACTGCTACTTTTCTGCCTTTGATTCAATGATGCAGTCCCCCGATAACCTTTCAGATGTACTTTGTGATGTCTTGGGATGAATCATTAGCACTTCTTATCCCAAGAACCCTTTTAGTGTTTGTCTAGGGATAATGGACATGGCCATCTGAACTATTGCATGTTGTCTCAGGATAAAATGGTCCATCCCAGGACAAATGCAACATCTGTTTTTAGCTTCCAGTCCTGCTCCGCTACACAGCCTTTTGTCCCTTTTGTAGATTTAACCTTTCACTGCCTTTGAATAGTTCCCCCCCTTGATTTGGCAGCTTTTCCTTTTTGATTGCTTCTGACTGTTCATTTGAGAAACCAAGGGGATGATTTTTTCAGATGTCTTGGGCACCCAGAATCCCAGCTGGAGCTTATTTCTCTCGTGGCTGCTCATTTCACCGAAAACACCAAAAAGGAAACTTCTGATGATTTATTTCTGTTGCCTGTCTTGCTAGTGCACTGTTTCCCCAATTTGAATTAGTAGCATGTGTGTATTCATCACAGCACAGTCTAGGATTTTGGACTCTTGGAAAGAGCAGGGCAATCTTCTTCTTGCAATAGTCAATTGGTGAAGAAAACCTCATGACTGCAGACAGTTTCTCTTTGGATTAAACAAAAAACCTACTTTTGCACCGCACAACGTCAAAACCCATCCATCCCTTCTCGCTGTATTGGAGAAAGGTTCAGAATCCAGGCCCAGAGGTGAAACAGCAACTAAATGGATGGTAATTTCCATTCTGCAGGTTGAGAGTCACTTAATGAAGAACTAATGGAATCAATAAAGATTTGGAAAATTGGAACGATTCACACTTGGCATCCTCTAGAGATATCCTTTTCCTTTCCCTGCGATGGACAGCTTTGCATTGCACTCCATTCCCCAGTCCACGGTCACAAAATTAGGAACTCAGATAACACAGATGTATTCATTTCTCTTTTGTCTTTTAGGAACAAGCCAGACCCCTGGTGTTTTTTGTTGTTTTTTTTTTGTTGTTGTTTCCAAGAAATTAGACCGACCTAATCAGTGTGAATTGTGTGGGGGATGTTATGAGTCATCAGGAGGAAATTCTGCTTCATCTTTGTTTAAAAAAAAAAAAAAATGAGGATTTTTAAAATTACAGAAAGAAAAGGAAGATTAACTGTGCTGTGAATGCAAGCGCTTTCCAGGAGACCAAATAAGTCTTCTATAAACTGATTTGCCTTTCTGACTGCGATTTAGTAGAGTGGCACCTAATTTGTTCTGAGCGTCATTGATGCCTCCAACACAATGGAGGATGACAGCTTGCATAACCTCTCTTTCAGCTTTCATCTCATTTATTCCGTTTGAAGTCGAGTTCCGACAAGAGAGAGGCACAGAATTAATATTACCTTAGATCAGCTCAGTCTCCAGAGGGAGCAGCAAAAGCTTTTCTGGAAACAATAAACCCTTTAAACATGACAGGGGGAATAGGACCTTAGGAGGTATCTGAAAGTATCCATTATTAAAGAAAGGGAAAAAAAAAAATCTGTGTGGGTTACTTTGATTTGTTTTTTTCTTAACAGCAAAGATGAACTATTGCCAGTTTTACATACAGATTTAAAGACCTCGGATAGTTTGTGGTTAACGTTTCCCTCTATATTTCCCTTTCTGAAATGCTGTTCTAGCAGAGACCTTAGCTATGACTTTGAAATCCCCATCTTGTTTGATCTGGTTCCTTTCCAATTGAGGGGGAAAAAGCCAAAAACAAACAGACAAAAACAGGAAGGGAAGTTCCCATCACATCTGACAGTGTGTAAGGTCAAATTTAATTATTGCAATTTGCATTTAAAATCAATGTGCCACTTTTTAAAGTAAATCAGAAGCAACCAAAGACATCATTTGTTCTATTTCTGCAAGGAACAAAACTAAGTTAGCATGAATATTTCTATATAACTGGATGTACATCCATCTATGCCTTAAACATCGGTTGATGTAAAGCGGCATCCCTTCATCCTAGCCAATAAAGCCGCACTGATTTATTCTAGTTAGGATAAGATTTTCTATATGCATGGTGATTGATAGACAATGCGTTATAGAGAGCAGGTAGAGTGTCTCACTTGTTGCTTTTTGTGCTGGATCCTTGGTTAAGGCTTCAACTAAAGCAAAGCTAAAAAAAATACTTTTTGAGCTTCAAAAACCGCTAGTGGCCGGAACTAGCCCTGGGACTATTCATTAATAAACCATTTACCCAATGAATAGATCCCATTGCTCTTTTCTCTCCCTGAATTCTCTGCGGACCTTGGCTTTACATCGGCAGAGATGCAATTTACATGTGAATCGAGATTTCATCATATCATATCCTGTCACTCCACTAGGAATAATTTCCTGTCACTCCACTAGGAATAATTTCAGGAAAATACAGATGACTTAATAATAATTTACAATTAAATAGTGTCTGTCAGCTGAAGCAAAATGTGTGGAGGAGGGATTGGGGGGGGGGGTTGGCCACGCAAGAAACCCCCCACACCCCTGACGTGAATAGTGATAGTATTCTTCAGTGCTCAGTAGCACTGGGTAGTATAAGATAAGAAACTCAGTACACCATACACACTTTCAAATAATAGGTGGGTAATTCAAATAGGTAGAACAGAAAACAATGTTTCATTTTGGTAGGCAAGTTGATTAAAAAAAAAAGTCCCGTTGTACTAAGTGTAAGTAGATATTTAACAATCATAAGTGACTGGTACTAGAAGTACGAGAATTGGGATTACTTGTGCCTTCACACTGAGCATCTTATCAAACAAATGTTTCTGTCTAAAAAAAATAAATAAATAAACGGCAAGAAAAGAAATCTGTTCATGATCTGTCCATGAACAGACTGTGATATTTAGGACTTTGTTAGGAATTCACAATTGTCAACTGCTTCATTTGTGTCCACATCTGTTTGGTTCATAAACTAGTCCCATTTACATAATTTGTTATCGGAGGTGTGTGGTCTCCACTTCTGTCTCATTGTAGTGCTCGCTCCTTGGATGGGGAAGGCATTGCAAAACTAACAGAAATATCTGTAAGGACAGCTAAGAGAAAAAAGGATACTCATGTGGTCTTAGGTCCCTAGCAGATATTAAAATAATGGTGCAAAGGGATCTTACCCTTGATCCCATGCATCCTGCTCATGCCACCCATTCATAACATGGACTAAACCCAGTCACACTATTATTTTAATAGGCACGCTGCATCCCAATTTGGGTTAGTAACGTTCACATCCAGGGGAGCCCAGGGGTGCCCCCAACAGGCTTGAAGCAACGTAGCACTACCCAGGTTCCCCCAAAATGTGCACAGAAGGGGTTTATGCTCACTTCTTCTTCTTCTTCTTCTTCTTCTTCTCCTAACTCATGTGTCTCCACCCACTTGCCATTACTTATCTTTCAGTCTCTAAACTATTTAGGACATGAATGCTCACTTACAATGCGTTTGTACAGCACCAAACACAGTGTTCCTGCCATCTTAGTGAAGCTTTGGATGAAGCTCTCAAAAAATGGGAAGAATGTTACACGAGTAAAGTTTCAGGCTTCTTTCTGTGAATTTTTCTTTGGGCAATTTATACTTCCCCATTATCCCAATCTATTATAGTTCCCCATTGTCTCTGAAAAAATGCAATCTGGGGTCCCTCAAGACAAGGTATTGAAACTAATACAACTGCCTCCCCCCCTCCCCCTCGGGTGTATTCCCAGTCCCTCCTTGAGATTCATCCCTGTGCTGGTTAAACGGGCTCTATCTGCTAGAGGCATCAGCTTAATTCCATTCATAAGTTCCTAGACATCACTTTCTTTCCTTCCTACTCCCCTCCCTGCTCGCTGGGAGAAACATATATTCAGGACTATCATTTGGAGGTAGAAATATGTGAACCAACAATATCTGCGTGCACTTTACCCCGGCAGAGTGAAAACATCCTTTGTGAACACAGAAGCAAACGATACGCAGTTGAGGAGAATGGAGGTACTCGACTGTATTTATTTCAGCTAAGCTCTCCTATATTATGATAGCCTGCTTCCACTAGATCAAAGAAGCCCGGCACTGGAGTGTTGTGGGGTTTTTTTTTCCTCGCTGCGAGAAGCACAAACATCATTTAAATGCCACCTCAATGTATGCATGCATCAAAAAACCTATTGGAGCCTCAGTTTATTCTGAAAGCTGGCTTCCTGCCAACATTGTTATGGGCTTGCTGCATCACGATTGAAAGAACAGGAGAGGGGAGACAGCAAACGGGGGAGAATGAAATTCTGAAAGCCGAGAGAGAAAATAAAAAGAAGCCTCAAAATAATCTAATGCACCTTATTATTAATGAATGGTTGTAGATAGCCTCTCTTTACACGACATTTCAAAGCTGGAGTTCTCTGAAAGGAAACTACTCGGGCGCAGTTGCCTGGATATGTTAACTTTCAGACCTGCAGCTTTTATTTTATTTCGTAATATTTATTCAATATGTAAATCTATGGCACAGATTCTCAGCTGGTAGAAATGGCATTGCACCACTGAGGTCAACAGAAGCATCTTCATCTATTCCAGCTTGAAAATCCAGTCCAGTGGATTCATCAATTTTACAATTAGAAGGGACCATTATCTTCAGCTTGTTGGATGCCCTGTATAGCACAGGCCCTAGCATCTCCCAGGGAAGTCCTAGTATATTAAGCCTACACATTTTCCATGAGCTATAACATGTTTTATAGACAGATATCTAGTCAATATTTGGAGACTTCAGCTGATGGAGGATCCATCATATTCTTAGTATCATAGAAAAGCAGGGCTGAACGGGACTGCTGAAGTCCCCACAACAGGTGTTTTTTCTCACGCTGTTCCCTCTATGGTTGTTGTTCCTATGTTGTCCCTACGGTCAAGTAACCTCCACGTTAAAACTTGCTCTAGTCACATTGGAATAAATCTGGAACAACCATGTTAAATTAAACTTCTTTTTGGATGTACACTAATATATCTGAAGCTTCTGTTGAGTATTTTCTAAACCTTTTAACAGGATCTTGCCCAAACATCAGGCCAGGAAGATGTAACTTTGGTGACTTGTCACAGAGTCCAAAGCAGCATTTAATGTTCATATAAATGTGCATATAAAAAAACACAGTATATTAAGCAGATATCCCATAGCTGGATCAAAACTGCTTGGTAGCTGACCCCATCAGCAATGGAAACAACCACAAAAAAATTCGTACAGCTATGATAGCAAGCTCAGCATTTGACCCCTTAGAATGATGTATTCTTATTTTCATGTATATACATTTCTACATGGACCCTGTCCGTGTGACATCTGGACACATCAGGAAAACATATGCAGTTAATGTCAAGTTAAACCCTAAAAGATATATACTTTAAATCAGTGGGATTAAAAGCTACTCGCCGAAGTTCAACAGTGAACTCAACAGGTGAAGAATCAGGCCTGGCATGCTCACAGCTGTCTGTAGGAACCTATAGAGATGATCTATATCTCTTAGAGCTCCTTATGGACTTCACATCTTTTAAGATAGTAGTTAGGACTGTCATTTTGGTCCAATGGTCACCTTTACCAACTGCTACATATCTCTGCCATGCCAGATAAAAATCATCCAAAAGACAAGTGTAATGGATGTCCCATATTGTTACAGTCCCCTGAAGTATAACTAGAATAAGATTAAGAATACTGACTCTGTTAATCACAAGAAACCACTTGTTCATAGGTGAGGAATATCAACTGGAAAACACTCTGCCATTTTTCCTCAGGACGGAGCATCCCCATCCCATTGCTTTCACAAGCTGCAAATCCCTCTCTCTCTCATCAAATTGCTCATGTTTCTCTTTGGTGGGTGGTATTTTTTTATTTCATCCTGTATTTAAGACAGTTTCTGCATGGTCCAGTGACTAAGGTGTGGACTTCACACTCAAGAAGGCTGGGTTTTATTCCCTGTCCTGCAGCTAATCTCCTATGTGATGTCGGACAAATTGCTTATCTTCTCATAGATTTCATAGACGTTAGGGCTGGAAGGGACCTCATGTGATCTCTGGGTCCAGCCCCCTGCCCAAGGAGCAGGAAGTCAATCCAACAAGGCAAGCATTGCTTAAAGGTATCCAGAGTAGGTGTTTGGACCACTTTTGGGGAGAGTCTATTCCAGACTCTGGAGACTCGGACAGTAAATACGTTTTTCTTTATCCAGTCTAAAATAGTCTTCCAGCAGTTTGTGACATCTTCCCTTGGGGTGCTCCGGTGAACAGATGTTCTCCCAGGTCCTGATGCACACCCCTTACATACTTATAAGCTGCCACCAAGTCACACCTAAGCCTTTGCTTCTGCAGGCTGAACAGTCCCATGGCTCTCAGCCTCCCCTCATAAGGCCTGTTCTCTTGTCCTCTAATCATACACGTGGCTCTCCTCTGGACTCTCTCAAGCTTCTCCACATCCTTTCTAAAGTGTGGAGCCCAGAATTAGACTCAGTACTCCAGCTGTGGCCTCACGAAAGCTGAGTAAAGCAGGAGGATGACTTCTTGGGTCTTGCTAGAGATGCATTGGTGGATGCAAGCCAGAGTTGAATTTGCTTTGCTGGCTGCGGCGTCGCATGGGTGGCTCATGTTCATCTCGTGGTCAGTCATGACCCGCCAGTCTCTTTTGGCCATGGTGCTAGCGAGGGTAGCACTGCCAAGCCTGTAAGTATGTTTTAGTTTCTTCCTTGAAGCTGTCATTACCTTCAAGCTATCATGAACCTCAAGTACTAAGATGTCATTCTTAGCATGTATGGCAGATCATTTTTGGTATGTCATTCAAAAGTCAGGTTCTCTCATTTAGGATACCGTATGAGTCTCTCTTTAGTCACATCCTTCTTCTGTACAAAACATCTACCCGGACTGTACCCACAAAGTGGCATTTCAGTGTAGAAGTGATTTCTTTCTCTTGGTGTGTGCGTAAGCTTGTGAACATAATCTATTTCCATGAGATATGCTTGCATTTGACAGACTGTCAGGAGATTTGATATACAACACTTTTTGACTAAAGATATTAGGGAGATGGAACTGGCAGGGCAGAATACTATTATTTCTGTTTAGTTATTCAGGATGCATTAGCTACACAACACGAAGACAAGGATGGACATTAGGACTTACATTAGAGCTGTCAGGGGCAGGCCTTCTTTGCTTGACTTACACTTTGTAACTGTTCAACATGGATAGCTAGCTGTGAGGCCTTGTGATCCATGCTGGATGTATTACCCACCACGTTAGGTGCTTAGGCAATACAGATGAATGAAATCTTGGCATCCGCTTGCATAACCCTTTGCTTTTGTGATGATTTCTGCATCCCATCCTGTTGCAGCTGCCACTGTGTCGAGTGGGGTGAGAGTAATTGTGTTGGCTCATCTCCAGTGCTCTGAGGAGCAGTCACTTGCTACCCACCCAGCTTATCTGCCAGACATACAGAAAGGTTAATGATGTATAGCTTGATTGCCCTGCTAGAAATAAAGCAATTGGTTTGATCCATGAATCTGTATTGTGTATGTTAGGGAATATATTAAAAGGTTTTGGGACTGGAATATGTTGTCCAATGTACTCTGTTTGAGCACAGGACTATTTGCCTTCTGGGAGGTGTGAACATATAAAGGAGGGGAGGTGGGGGGACTTTTAAAGCCGTACATTCATCTATCAGCTTGAGGATCATCCTTTAATTTGAAATCATTTCCAGTGGTTTCATGGCTCAGAAAGCCATCCTTTTTGATGACACATCATCAGTTTAAGCAGCTGAATTCATTTATCTCTTGAGTAGGTAGAAAATTATTGACTGAATACATTATTCAATAAATATTGGCACTGTTTAATTTGATGGGTATCTTTTTGGTATTCAGCCAGTTCCATTTGTATCCCAAGGAAAACTACTTATTCAGTCCAAAAAAAGAAACAGTGAAGAAAAGAGAGGAAAACTGGGTAGGAGATAGCATAGGCAGCAAGGGAAACTATAAGCTTTCATGTGTTCATTAAAAAAACAAGATCGAGTGGATGAGTAATGATCTCCCTAAGTTTTCCCCCGGTTAAATTTGGATTTTATCTAAAAGAGATATTTTTGCAGTATTTACTTTCCGAAGAAAATTTCAGTCCTTTGCAAAAATAACTTATAATTATCCAGAAAACTTTAGCTTGGGGGCTAAACATGGAATTCTGGTATCTTTTCCCACATCTCTGAAATATTTCTGCTCAAAACAATATCTATTAAAAAACGGCTCTTTCCGGGACTTATAGTTCAACACCTTTTGTTCCCATTCTCCTCGTTCTGTAAAACTCTTGGACTAAACTACATCGCCCATGATGCACCTGTTGCCTCTAGCCAGCAGGTTACATCATCCTGACTTTAATTCCTCAAAGGGAAATAAATCCATTATGTGACCATTTCTGCTTTTCTCAGGTCTGTTTTGGCCACTGATGTCAGAGAAGGGAAATGCTGTGAAAGGCCAGCTTGCCTATTCTTCTGCTAACCCTGGGGTGTCCTCCTCGTCAATAAGGCTCATCTCACATCAGCTCCCCTGGGGCAAATGTGAGTACTTATCTCACCCAATTTTTTTCCTCTTACTTCAGTTTCACTCATTGCTCCTGAATAGACTTCTATTGAAGTGACCAACGAAACTATAGTGTCTTTGCATTTTTTACCTCATTGAATCTGAGCTTAAATTTGACCCAGGGTAGTAGCAATATCACTTAACTGGTGTTTACTGATGCCTTCTTGTCAGACATGATAAGGGTTTGTCCACTTAGAGGAGAGGTTAATGATTCAGTCTAGGCCAGATTCCTATTTCACATGATTAGCGGGTCTGCAGGAAAAAAAGCCCCAAAAGCAAAATAAATAAATAAATAAAAATCTCTGTTCAAAAAAGAGAAAAATCCACATTTTCCCATGACCCACCGAAAGCACAGAAGCATCCCAAGGAGAGCAGCACCATTTCTGCCCTCTTTTATTTTTGCTGTGGTTTTTGTCTCTTTGGTCCATCATCAGCATTCCCCGCTTCCCCTTCCCCTTCCCCTTCCCTTTCCTTTCCTCCTGCCCCCCAGCCCAGGGCTGCTGATGGGCTGAGGAGCAAGCACAATGGCAAAAATAAAAGAGGGCAAAAATGGTCCTGCTTGCCATGGGGCTCTGTGGTGCTTTTATGATGTTGTGGAAAAGGAGCGGACTCCATGTTTTTTTTCCGCGGTTTCCCATGGCGAATGGAAAATTTGGATCCCTGAAGACTAAATCTATGGTTGGGGAAATGTACTCAGAACTGTGCAGGAATGAACACCTCTCCCATAGCACAGAAACCATGCAAGCAGCACACTCTTTTCATGAAGTACAGCAAAGCTGCAAACACGTTTTGCTTGGTGAACGGTTCTTTAACCACCGTTGGCTGCCCACCTCCTCCCCAAACTGTGCTGCCGGGTGCAGTGGGGGGGAGCTGAGCTTGCCTGTGAAGACTGAGGTGAAAAAGGCATTGAGCACTTCTGCCTTTTCCACATCCTCTGTCACAAGGCTGCCTCCCCCCTTCAGTTACGGACCCACACTTTCCCTGATCCTTCTCTTGCTATCGACATACTCATAGAAACCCTTCTCGGTTCCCTTCATATACCTTGCTAGCTGCAACTCCAATGCGCTTTGGCTGTCCTGATTTCATCCCTGCATGCCCGAACAATGTTTGCATATTCTTCCCCTGTTCTTTGTCCAAGCTTCCACTTCATACAATCCTCCTTTTTGTGAAGGAAGTGAATGCATGAGCAGTGAACTCTGAGCTCAGCAGCTGATCAGAAGCAGGGGCTCCGGCCAAGCCTGACCGTGCATGGCTCCAGAGTCCGGGGGGGGTGACTGCTGTTGCTGTTCACCTTTCCCCTTCCTCCCCATCCCCAGTGAATTCAGCAGGAGGGAAAAGGAGAGGACAGCTGGAGGCACTCGCCCCCTGAGGTTCACAGCTGAATGAAAACAGGGGCTCTGGCCAAACTCTGCACCAAGAGTTTACATGTGATACAGCCAAGGAGGGAGTGATCTCTGGATCTGCCCCGGGGTTTTGGGGAAAGGCCAGAACAAGAAGGGATTTGGCTCGGCCCAAGCAGGTTAGGAAGAAGGATGGGACTAGTTAGGACTAAGTCAAAGACAAAGAAAGACTAATGAAAAAGCCAGACTGGGAATGACCTAGTGGAGACTAAGGAGATTGTTACATCCCGAGTGGTATCTATATATGTTATCCACTCCTGCCAGAGGACCGGATTATTCCCTCTTGTATTTGTTGCTTGTTGCTGTCTACTTTTATGCTTGAAGAACATTCATTTAAGTCGTTTTGTTCATATAAGAAAGAAAGTTGCCCTGCTTTTCCCTGCCTAGGGCACACAAAACCCAACAATACACAAAAGTGTTACCTTGTAGGAATGTGTCCCGTAAGCCTGGGTAACAAAATGTAAAGGACACTGCGGAGGAGAGGAGCAGCTGCAGGAGAACCTGCACTCGGTCCTCTTCGTTTTAGGGACCCAGCTACTGATAACATCAATGCATGGTAAATGAGTCAAGTGGGGAAACCTGGAATGAGAGGAAGGCTTGATTTATACAGGGACCAGGAGCATGACACCATGCCTGGAAAAGGAGACAGTGGTGGGTGATCTGTCATAAATATAGGGGAAAAAACCCATTCCCAAGTAGATAGTGGGTTAGGACACTCGGGAAATACCAGTATTCAAATCCTTGCTCTGGCGGCAAGTGCTTAATTCACGAGGCTAATGAACCTCACTCTTTGGCCAGAAAGTCTGTTCTGAACCTGGTGGAAGGCTTAACGTGTGACTGGAGAGGCTGGTGATATTGCTGTGGATTGTGGGGCTGCTGTTGGAGGAGGTAGGTTTGGACAGCTTTTTTTCCTTGGGCATTTTTAAGAGGAAGAGGTGCTTGTGGTCGGCTTTGCAGCTGGATGCAGAGAGCTCAAGTTAGCCTCTGAGGTGACACCCTGCTTGACCTTCTGCCTGACTTCAGACTAGCACTGCTAACCACTTCTCTATCCAAGACCCACGAAACCTTCCTGATGAATTATTTGCCAAACTCAACAGCTTCTGCAAAACTGGTTGGTTTTGGCATAACCACATTCATTTTTAAGGAAGGAAAAACAAAAGGTTTATTGATTTTTTTTTTAAGCTTGCTTTGATGCCAAGTGATATTCAACCCCAAACTCAAGGTCTTCTTGGCTCTTTACAAATGGGGATGACAGCAGTGCATCCCTAAGCAATAGGGGAATTAGCACCTGAGATCAGAAGACTTTGCAATCTTGCTTTATAAAGCTGTCGGCAAGCTGCGTGCAATATAGTTCTGGATTATGGATTCCTGTGTAGGAATAAACAAGGATTATTGCTAAGTAACTCAATAACTTTCCAGCTATAAAAATCTTCCATTCTGACTCTACTAATGGAGGTTTCAGTGTTGCTATTTATATTAGAGCTGTGCCTAGAGGCCAAGGCGCCACTGTGCTTGAGGCTGTTCAAACCTATTCAATGCTAGGTGACAGTTCTTTCCCCACAGGGCTTGCAATTTAAGGGCACAATTCTCCTTCCCATTGTGCCTCAAAATGACAGATTTCTAAACCACATAAGTGGAATTTCGGCCACTTAGTTAGCAATTCGATTACCCCTGCCGTGTGAATGTGTGAACTTGCACAGTAGGCTACCCACTGGCTAGTACGTGCATGGCTATGTATAATGTATACATGCATCTGACCATAAGACCTAGAAAACAGATGGTGAGAGAGGCTGCAGCCCTGATCCCTCCAGTGTTTTAACCCCAATATCTGAGTGATTTTGTCGCTCACCCAGGAGAGCTATCTTTTGGATCCCCACCGCCCTTTTACACGCATTGGATTTCAACCTGCATCTCTTCAGCTTTCCAGCAAAGTTTTAAACCATTATGCTACAGGTTAATTATTATTCACTCTCTTTTCTAGGGCTTCATTTGAAGCTGAACCAGTGGCCTTTGCATTTACTAGTCAAAGGGTAAAAATGGATCCAGAGAAGTAGGCAAGTTTTCACACTCGTATGAGTCTTATGGATTGAAATTGGAAGCAAAGGCCTGCTGTCCTGCAAGACAGCATGCAGCTCACAGAGCCACACAACCTCTATGTTTCCTCTTCCTATATCTCTTTTGGCTTCCCAGAACATTTTAAAAGCAAGACATCTAAGATTGGAATCATCTGTAGAATAAAGGAGGAACTAAGACCTCAGTGCTATATTGCAGTGATAAGGAAAAAGGACATAGGCTATGAACATCTGAAAATGTGAAGCTGTTTAATGCAGTGGAGAAGGGAGATCCAGTAGAGAGAAAAAAATGAGGGATGACGAGACACGTACTTATAGTGAGAGATCAATAAAAAAGAGTCATTACAGCAGTGTTTTGAATGAACTTCTGGAGAACTGCTGGGACACATTTCAATCAAAAAATTATTCTCTACTCAAATTAAAAGCATTTGTGGGAGCGGGTTGGGTTTAGTGAGCCGGCTGATTCAAAAGAACGAGGAAATAGTTTGGAATGACTACAAGTGTCATTGCACTATTCTCAGACAGAAATCAACCTTTTTTTCACAGTGACTTTTTGCTTGAAACTGTAGTTAATGTATGTTAAGAAAAATTGAAACATTTGAAGGGATCAAAATTCAAGCCAGTCTTTTCAAATTCTCAAGAGGAGGTGTTCTGATTAACACAACCCAAGAATTTGGTTAACAAATATTTCTGAAATTTTGACTTGGTCTCATTTTGGGAGTCAGAACAATCCCGTACTTCAAGAACAAAAAAAAAGGCTCAGAATACATTTGAAGAAAAATATTGTTTGGCAAATAGAGCTGGCAAAGGGTACAGCAGCTGTGATAAGACAAGATGAACTTCTGGATGAGCATTATAGCTGAACAATTGAAGAAGAAAGACTAGATTTTAAAGATGTGTAGCAGGAAGAAGCCACAAAACTGAGATGGCCCTGGACATGGGATCTAGAGACTGGGGTGCAGTCCATGACCAAGTCCGTGTCCCAGGGGAGATATTTTTGTTGCGCTGTATGGCCGAGAAAGGAGTAATCAGGGAATTGGGGTTTATACAGGAAATACCCAATAATCAGAGGGGAGATGGATGGTAGTACAGAAATGTTAAAGAAATAGTGGGGAAGGAGGAACACATTTTTAGGATGAGTTTAGAGAGGCGTCTGTTCAAGTAGAAAAGGCAGAAGCCACTGGTGCAAGAGAAACAGAAAACATTATGAAAAAGTAGAAGGGATGGAAAAGATGCCACCAAAGCCGCCTACAAGTCAAAATCTGTCAAGTCAATGCATGCAGGAAGAAGAGGAGAGTCAGGCAATGTCACTCTCTCTAAGCATCCAGCGCGGCCCAGGGGCACAACAAAGGAAATCCACCGCAGCCATGTAATGAATGCGGTGAATTCGTGTCCTCATGTTATGTGCCAAACTCCTTGGTCTCTGATTCTATTCTGAAGGTGTCATTTTAGGAATGTAATCTGGAAACCTGGGGGACACTGGAGTTAAAACCATAATTAGAAGAAAAATCATCAACTCCAAGCAGAAGGTTGGGTGGAAGTTTGAGGGTCACTAGAGAAGGAAGTGGGATCCAGCATAAGAGCTTTGGGACAGAGAAGTCAAGATGTCTGCCTGTTGTAAATCCACACATTTAATAATGATCCCTAAAGTCGTAGTTTGAAAGTAGATAACAGGTCATTTCCAATTAGTGTAAATTAAACACGGTGCACAAATTAAATCCCAGCACTACAAAATATGAAACCAAGAGAAAAGAATGATTTTAAACTCATGTTAGAAAAAATGGAAGAAAACCATTCTGAAATTGTAGCATTGCTGGTCTCAGTATTAAAAAATAAGGATCCAGGGCCCCCAAATCATGAGATCTAAAAATAATAATGAGACGTGTGTTCTTTGTATTTCCCCCTGATGTCTGATCTTTTGAGGCACACTTCAGTCACACATTCAGGATTTTCTCTGCATTGAATAGGGGTAGAAAATTATTATTATTATTATCATTATTATTTTCCTGCCATGAAAGCTGAGATCTTTGTCAAAGCAATGGGCAATAGGTATTCCTCTTCTGGTGTGCATATATCCTATGCATGTTTTGTCCAGCTGTGTCAGCTTCAAGAGGAGGGCTAAAGATGGGGCTGGATGATGCCTGACCTGTGGTCTGTTGATTAGGGTACTTTTCTGAGAAGCAGCGGGTGCAGGTTCAAGCCACTTGGGGGGGAAGAGGAGGGAATACCTGCATCTATCACGAGGCATGTGCCCGTAGGCTATTTGACAAAAATATGAGAGGAACTTCCTCCTCATTTCTAGCAGGTATGTGCACAGGGTGATTCCACTTTGGTGCAAAATGCAACTGTGCAGCAACACCAAAAAAGGCCATTGCACAGCTGCATTTAGGCCCATAAAATGCAATTGGATTTAGACCTGTGAGTCTTTCTCAGATCCAGACAAGTACATTTCTCTGAATTTGAGCAGTCTGTGGAGAAAGTAATCTAATGAGTTCTTTATCAACCTCTAGTTCCAGAGCGCCTTATTTTAAGATAATCTGGAACGTAAACTCTGTAAAGTCTGACGAGTCCTTTTGTATATCATTGCCTTGGGCGATCATCCTCTAGGGAACGGACAGTTTGATTCCTTTCAGCAGGACCAAAAAAGTCAAGAAGATCCATGTACTTGACCTTTTTTAGGGAAAGTTAGAGTCCCTGGCTGCTTGAACACACCATGGGGGTTTACTTTGCTTTAATTAGGCGCGAATGAAAGCCTGCTGCGCCCCCGCTCCCTTGAAGCCCCCCAGAAACCCTCCAGCAGCCGCGGAGCCCCCGGCCGACCCCCAGCACAGCTGAAGGTAAGCGGGGCCTGTGGAGAGAGGGGGCTAACCCCTTAGTGAGTGGGAGGAGGAGGCTGAGTGGAGCCAGGCCGGGTCAAGCCCTGACCAGGCCTCTACTTCACCCAGCCCCCCAGGGAGCCACATGACCAGAGCTGTGCGAACAGACTGTGCAAACAGGCACACTTCTCTGCCGGCGTGTGAATTAGTGCGGAGTTCTCACGGGAGGGCCCAGGACCCTGCCTGCGCACCCCCAGGATAGACAGTCCCAGCCATAGCCAGCCTCCCAGGGGCATGACACAGATGGGCACGTGCCGCACCCCAAGGATCCCCTCAGGCTTTGTGCCCCCCGCCCCGGCACCTCAGAGACTGCCACCCAGATGGAGCCCCTGGTTCCGGGCTCCACTCAGATGGAGCCCTTGGCTCTTGGCTGCAGGGGCTGCCTGTCCCTTTTTCAGGCTCTGGGACCTGGGGGCATGGTTACCTCCCCTTGTGGGGTCTGCTCCCTTTTGCGGTCTCTGGCATGCCAGCTGGAGGAGCTCCAGGCCACAGTCCAGAGATTGTGTGCCATCGGGGACTGCAAGCAGGAGATAGACTCCTCCTGCAAGGCCGTTCTCGCCCAGGAGCCGGAGGGTAGACCACAGTCGCCCTCCAGGCCAAAGGAGGACTCTGGGACCTCCCACTCTGTCCACCCAGGGGCATGGACCAAGGTGATCAAGGGCCCTAAGGCCCACGGCACCAAGGCCCCTGCCCTGCCAGAGCTGAGCAACAGGTACACACCTCTTGCTGCTCCAGCAGAGCTTGCTGAGTGGCTGGCTCCCACAGGCAACATGGGCCCAACTGCAGCTCCCACCCCTGCTCTCCGCAAGGCAAAACAGAAGGTGTTTGTTGTGGGAGACTCCCTCCTAAGGGGGACTGAGCGGGCAATCTGCCACCCTGACCCCTTAGCCCGGGAAGTCTGCTACTTTCCAGGGGCCTGCATCTGGGACATGGAGGAGAGGATCCCAAAGCTCCTCAAACCCACAGACCACTATCCCATGCTCTTTATTCATGTGGGCACCAATCACATGGCTCAGAGCACTCCCAGCCGGGTCATGAAGCTCTGTAGAGATTTGGGAGCAGGGCTAAAGGGTTTGGGGGCACAGGTGGTGTTCTCGTTGAATTTCCCAGTTTCAGGCTATGGGCTGAGGAGGGAGAAGAGGATCCGCATGGTCAACCAAAGGCTGCAGTGCTGGTGTCATCGGGAAGACTTTGGCTTTCATGACCACAGCCCACTCTTTGGTGAGAGAGGCAGTGAGCTGCTGGGAAGAGATGGCGTCCACCTTTCTCCCCTAAGGAGGAGGCTCTTCTCAGCCAGATTGGCTGACCTGCTCCACCAGGCTTAAAATTAAGCCTGCTGGGGGTTGGGGGGACTACCGCCACTGCTGATCCACTAAGCAATCCTTGCAAAGCCAGCAGGTCAAGACACTTAAGGGAGCCCACCCCTGCCTCAGCCCTGGTAAAATCTGTGGGCAAGGAAGGAGCCCCCCAGGGGATACTTGCCTGCCTGTACACAAATGCCAGGAGCTTGGGGAATAAGCAGGAGGAGTTCATCCTCCTGCTCAATGCAAATAATTATAATGTCATAGGGAAAATGGAGACCTGGTGGGACTCCACCCATGACTGGACCATGGGTATAGATGGCTATACGCTGTACAGGAAGGATTGTGTAGATAAAAGGGCCGGGGTTATAACTCTTTATGTTAAGGAAAGCTACACGTCCCTGCAAGCTGATATTGGCGACCAGGGTGGAGGACTGGAGACCCTCTGGGTTAAAATCTGTGGGGAACACAATGGTGGGAGTCTACTACAGACCTCTCACCCAAACTTCTGAGCTTGA
>JAGPOW010002514.1:58895809-58906639 GCA_030014935.1 Caiman crocodilus | reverse complement strand
AAAGAGATATTGCTAAGAAACCCAGATTGATCCCTTATCAAAGCAATTAAAACTTTCCAAGCAACTGAAGTCACCCGTTCCAAAAAAAAGGTTAAAGAGATGTTCTGACCCCACAGGCATGGTAGAGAATACAAGGCAAGAGACTCAAAGGAGAAAGGCATGAGGAACTCAAAGTAATTGAACTCAGAATAACATATGGTCAATGAACATATCGCCAGAAATGGTTCAAGTGCCCATATTGAACGCCTTCAAGAGACATTTGGATGTTTATCTTGCTGGGATCCTATGACCCCAGCTGACTTCCTGCCCCTGGGCACGAGGCTGGACTCAACGATCCTCCGTGGTCCCTTCCAGCCCAAATGTCTATGAAATCTCTGAAACATCTTATGACACCCAGCCCCGTGCATGACAATGCCCTGGATATGGGAAAGATGCACAAAATGCATGGGATCACATTACCAAAAGTTTGCAGCACTAAGAACATGCATGAGGTGGGCATAGGCTAAGAACAGTGCCATTAGCTTAGGTGAATTTTTCATCCGAGCAAGCCGCTGTTGCAGTTGAAGATGAACAGCTCGTTAACCTGGAAGCATACAAGGTATTTTTTTCACTGTAAGCTGTATGCTGATGCATAAAATGGTGAAACACCAGGATTAGTGCTGTGAGTACTACAAGACATGCTCCAGGGATGGAAGGTATGCAGAAAAAACTCAGAGCTTCCAGCAGTGGGCTTATTCCTTTAGTAGTGAGGAAAGAATGAGCTGTATAGGTACATTAAAGAGAAAAGATACAATTTATGTAAGCATGAAAGACAAGAGTACCTGTGTTAGGGTTCATCATGTTCCAATCTTTGGTCTAATCAAGGGGGGTGGGGATCAAAAGAACTAGAAGACTAGAAGACTACCATGCAGAGTATGGAAGAGACTGCAAGGAGCCCTGCTGCCCTGTGGTTAATGCCTATATAAAAAAAGTCCTTGTAACATAAGGTAGAGGTGAGAAAGCAAATAGGCGTGATTGCAGGGTTTTCATTGTGGCCTAAGGACGTAGGCAGGCAAGGTTCTTTGGGTAAATGTGATATCTTTTATTAAACCGACTCAGTAGTTGGAAAAAAGTTATTCACAAGCTTTTGGGCACAAGCATCCTTCTTCAGATATGGGGAGACTTTGCTCTGCTGAGATCTCCAAGGAATGAAAGAAGCTAAAAGTGTGACAGGATGTCGGTGAGAATGTAAATAGGTGGAAATTAGGAAAACAAAGGGTAGGGAAGGGAGTGAGGGAAACAAGGTGGGGGGGAATGCCAAAAGTAAGTAAGGGACTGCCGTGGAGCGCTCCAAGGTAGAAAAGACCTAGATATGATTGATACTTCAGGAGTCAGGGCAAGTCAAGGAACCAAGAGAGAAGGGATATATGGGACCCACTGCAGGAAAAAAAAAAGATAGACCACCTCATTTATGCATAGATACCAGATACCAACAAGTTAAATATGTCAAAGGAGGATATTTTCCACCATCTAAAAGAGGGAGACATTTTGAGGGATATCAATAATGACATGTAGCTTTCTATATGCATCTGGAGGGATCTAGTGGGTACCCTGGAAAAAAAAAGCAAAAGACACACTGGTACATAAACTTTTGTTTTTATGCACCTTTTCCCCACAAACCACAGTTTAGTTTATGCTTAGCACCTCAGGTGTTTCACTGGAAAAATGCACGTTCTGGATGATGCAGAGGGTAGGAGGGTTTAAAGAGATGACATTTTGATCTGGGAAAAAGCAGTCCAAAAGCAGAACGAGCAACTCCAGGCCTTTTTGGAAGGAGACAGAGCTGCTAGGCTCAACAGACAGGAATGTCAATTAAGTATTACAGCAGAAACACACCTGGAGGGGGGGAAGTTAACATAGCAAGGTGTGCACAGGAAGACTGAGGACATCACCACTATGCCTCCCTCCACAGACAAGGAAGGAGAACAAAGATGAATTACAGCGGTGATCTCAGCGGCGTAGCAAGGCAGTTCCCTGCTCTGGGTAGCATCCTGCTGCAGTGCTCGAGGTGGTGACAAAATCAGCTGGAGCTAGTTTTTGCACCCCCCCCCCCAAAAGGCAATGCCCAGAGTTGCTGCTGCAGTCAGCCCGTCTCAGTGATGCTACTGAGTAAAATATAGAGGGAGATTAATGCCCAACCTAGCCACCTGAAGCAGTAATTTGGTACTGTTGTTATGCAGACATGGGATCTAAATCTTAATAAGCTGGGTAAATGAAGGAATCATTAAGGAGGTCGCAGACTAGAGGTGCTATAATGATCTGTACACACCTGTGTTTAGCATAGATGTCACTGACAGTGCGTGATGCTACCCAAGCATTGCACTCTTCAGAAGAGAACGGGGTGGGGAGGGAGGGCTGGGTTCACCAGGTTTGCAGCTGCTTTGTGTCCCTAGAGTAGCCTCCTATGCACTTTAATACACGGCATGCAGTTCCCTTGAGTACATTTTCTTTAAAGAAGGGGCGGTATTGAATGTTCCCATTCACACATGCTCCATGTTTTACCCCTGCTGACACCCCTCTGGAACCATAACTGACTGAATAGAGCATTGAAATCACCTTTCTTTGGAAGAAAATATTTGAACAAATGAACTTTCCATTGACACCCAGGAGTTTCTTTTTCCTTATAGTATCACCTCTGTTGCTTTGAATGATGGGGTGTACAGAAGCCTATCAAAGTGAGCACTTGTCTCATGTCAGCTTCTATTCATAGCACTTAAAGAGACTTTCTCCACTTAGTTTTTGTCCTAAACCGAACTGTTATAAAAACAATCTTTTATAAAACCTGTAAGAGGCAAGGGTTTTTGTGGGTGATATCTTTTATTGGACCAACTACATGGTTGGGATAGACTTAGGCAAGCTTTCAAATGCAGTGCATTCTTCTTTTACAAAACCTGACATCTGTATAAAAGTCTCTGTGACCTTTCATCTCAAGGGACAGCATTTATTTCAAAGTAATAATGTCTACAGTCCCAGATCTACAACCTACTGTACTCAATAAGAACTAAAAAATGAACCTGAAACACATTTATTGTTCAATGTGGCTTAGCATTTAGGGCTTGGAGCCTGGATAGAGAACCCCAAGGGATAAGAGCGCGAGAACAACTGTGCTTATCAATGCTGTCATCTCACTGGATGACAAGGTATATCATGCCACTGGAGAAAAGTTAAGGTACTTAAAGTCTGGTCACAGATGTGAAGCTAGGTTGGTGCCTCAGAAAGGTAGGTATAGTACCAGCAATGCCGCCTGTTAAGGGAGTTATATAGTAGATATAGTATATATCTAGTACTAGTATATATAGTAGATATATAGTATATAGTAGTATAGGCCTCTGAATGCTGGGAATGGAGTAAACTATCCCACTCCTAAATGCTGTGCTCCAGGAGACAGTTTATAGCCTGCTATAAACTGTGAAAGCACCAGCACCTGATGAATTCGGGGAATCACTACAACAAAAGAAGATCGGATATAGCGTTGATGAAAAAGAAACCAGTGCTTCATTATGGGCTTTTCCATTTGATGTGATTGTGCAACTGAAAAAGCAAGAAAACATTGGCAAATTATACCAATTATGGCAGGAACTGAAGGAAATTTGGATCATGAATAATCATGACAACAAAAATGGTCTGCACTGATCCCGCATCAAGATAAAACAACGACTTTTCCATGGTTATGCCGTATTTTCTTCCAGGAGCCAAACAACCAACCAAATCCAGAGAGAAACTTATTTGAAATCAGAAATGAAAAACCAGAAAGTTTCATTTTATTTTGAACAATACGTTGCATTTGACCTGGAAGAACATGGCGGGTCTTGGCACCTGTAAGTTAAGACAAGGCCATTAAGAACATATCAGTGATGATCCTTCATCTGCTAGACCAACCAGGATGTGGGAGTCCCAGGCTTAATTTCTTCTTGCCAGAATGGATTTAAACTCCTCGCTTCTGTGTTATAGGAGGCTGCTCTAATCTTCATCCTAGAGGCTGTTCAAACTTAAGGAATTTTACTCTGTACCATCTGTTCCACTTTTTAAAGTCATTGAGCTGAACAGCAACATTGACTCCAGTCCGATCATTTGGCAACTCACCTGGGAGATGGGACACCGGAAGTCTAGTCCCTGCTGTACTGAACATTTTTGTTTCTAATTTATGCAAAACAGAAAAATGTCAACAGGGAGAGACTGAAGAGTCTCTAGGTTAGTCTATAATACAATGGAGAGGGCTGTTTCCTGCTACCTGTGCGATGGGGGTTCAAAGCAGTAAAGGCAAAGTGAGGATTCAAACTTTGTCTCCCGCATGTTAAGTAAGTGATCTTAGCACTTAGCAACTAAATGAGAGATGATTTTCCTCCCATTTTGTAAATCTAGCTCTGTTTGTATTCTAGTTGAAACTACTTGGTCACCACTACAAATAGTTTTGGGACAGCCATAAACTGCATGTGAAGGCACAGTTTGTGTTCACTGCTGAGAAAGAATACTAGCCACCTGACATGGGCTTAGCAAATGGGTGAGTGGTATGGGAGACTTGGGTTCAAGTCTTCTTTTGGCTTGACTCGGCATGGGTTCTTGCATTCTTCAGACCCTCAAATGAAAGCTTTGGTTTTCTTCAGCAGTCTCTCTCATCAGAGCAAAAAACGGTATCATGAAAATTTAATTGAAATCAAATGTTTTTTGGGGGGAGGGGGAAGGAATCAACAAGTCAGCATTTTCCAATACGGAAAAGTAAGTATGGTCAGAAAATTGCTACTGTACTACACAATACTGAGAGAGGTACCCAAATGCAATATTAAGTTTGCTCTTCACATTTCACAACCACATTAGCAAGTCCCATAAAGGAGTAATTTGATTTCTATGAATCATTTTTATGTTCACAACCTAAAATGTAGCTAGTGAACGTGGAATTTAGTTTCTTTTTTTGTGAGTTGCATAGTTTAGGTTGAATACATGAAGGCATAGATAGATCATTGAGTTTTACTCTGTGCCATATATGTTTGACAGAGGGAATGAGTCATCATAATGGCTTCGTATTGAAAGTAACATCAATCCAAAAAATGTGAAACCACAAAATTAGGTTATCCTTGTAATGGTTCATTTACCCTGGAGCATCCTATAGGAAAAATTAAGTAACGAGATGAAATGTCTTTTAATAACTGGGAAGAATTATCCCGGACAATTCATTGCATCTGGAAGACATTTTCAGACCATGTCCTAGAGAAAGATTAGGCCTATGTCTTTATGACCTCTGTATATATTTATTATTTTTTATTTACAGTCATTCCCACAATGTGCAAGATGCTTTCTTATCATGCGGGACAAAATGGTCTGTGCCCCATGACAGGATGTAGTACATTTTAAGAAGTTAAAAGGTGCAACTAGGGGCAGGTTTAGGTAATCTAAATCTGCAATGAGCATGTTCCTAGCTGGGAGTTTTAAATAGTAGGGCTGGACGAAGCCTTGGTCCCTGATTTGATTCAGAGGAGATTCAGCCCAATTCGGTGGCGGAATTTCCAAATCCAAATTGAATCAGGAAACCCTTTACTGTCTCTGAATCAAATCAGAACCCTCTGAATTGATTCAGAAAGATTCAGCAATTCAGACATAGACACGGCTTTAAAGATTTTTTCTGCACACCTCTAGGTACCAGGTGGCTTGTGAGTGCTGTGATACTGGGGCAGATGTGGGAGTGTCCCACGGAAGCACGGGGTGGGGGGAATCGGTGCCCTGCACACTCAGCAGCAGACCTGGAAGTAATTCCAGTTCATTTCCATGTCTCTCAGGGAGCGTTTGGGCCCCCCCACCTCCCTGCACCCCCTATCTCGGTGACCAGTGTCTCCTGGGTCTGGAGGAGCACCCGGGGTCCCCCTCGGCCAATCACTGAGCCAGGGGGGCATGGGGCATCCTCTCTGCACTCTTCATGGCAGACCCGTAAGTACTTTCGATCCACATCCAGATTCACCATTGAGTATGTGGGGACTCTCTTCCTTCCCCCCCAACCCCGTGCTCCTGTGGGATGCTCCATCAGGCCCAGCATCACTACATTCATGAGCTGCACCTGGTACCTCAAGGTATGTAGAAAAAACATTTAAAGCTGTGTCTATGACCAGATTGCTAGTTCTCTGAATCAGCATTGAATCTTCAGATTCAGATTCGGCCGAATCGAACTGGGGACAGTGATCTGAATCAATGAATTGAAGCACTGTCCCCAGTTTGGGCTGAATCTGAATCAAATATGGCCCGTTTCACAAACCCCTATCAAATAGGGTCCTAGCCAGAAAAGAGAGAGAAAGAAGGAGCTTGGCCAAATTTGGAAAAATGTTGAAGCCTGGGGAAAGGCATGGTTTCCTTTCAAAGCCTTCAAAAGACACCAATCTTTGCTTTTGTAAGGCTGGAAAAAGTCACTCTTTGCTTTAAAAGGCAGGGGAAAGATGGTGTTTTTTAATTTTCCTTTGACTTTCCTGTCTGGAGGAGGACTTTGAATTAAAGACCTATGTCTATGCTGTTGTGACTATAAGGCAGAAGGTGGAGGAAGGGAAACACCTAGGGGCAATTTATATGCAAGTTAACTCAATTAAAAGTAAGCAGCACAGGAGGCATAGGTGTGTATAAGGAAAAAATTAACTTTTTTGTCAATAAATTAGGCTCTATGGAAAATCGGGCTTTGATTTTTATTATTGTCCTATCTGGTAAATGGGATGCACTTACCTAGATGATTTTCAGGTCAACAGAGGTTGTTAGGTGGTTGCTTTCATTGGTGAGCTCAGAGTTCATCTTACAATTACTGAGAACACTAGGGCACAGGCAAAATGCAATCAGTGTCATTCGAAGAAATCGATTTCATTCAAAGAAACTGTCGCGGAAGAAGGGGATGGTGCCTGCCTCTTCTGGATCACTCTGAAAGCTGCAATAGGCAACAAGCAAGTGGGACACCTTAGTTCTATGCCCTCAGGAACCTACGATGCCTAAACCTGCACCTTCCAGGAAAGAGCCATAATCACCAAGTTAGAGGTAAGGCTGTTGCAAACATTTCCCACCCTTCCAGTGGAAGCTGGGCTACTGTGTTGCCAGGAACATAACATTAATGGGGTCATAAAGAATAAGCAAGACAGAACCACACTCTGTAGCACAGTGATATCCGTATTTACCTGGAAGCAAGTAGTCTTGGCTTCTTCCCAAAAATGCCTGCATGTTTTATCCAGTGACTAAAATACCTAAACAATTCTGGGAGCATGTGCAGGAGCCCAGGACTTCATTCTTCCAGGGGAATGCCATCATCTTCAAGCTACAGAGCTCTGCTCCATCTTACTTGCTCTCTTTCTGGCCTTATGAATTTGGCATTACATTCTGCACTGCAGGGCAACTTCAGCAGGAGGCGGTGAGAGTATCCTCACCCTAGTGTTAAACAACATTAACACTAGGAGCTGGGGGGAATCTCTATAAGCTGAGGGAGGCATAAAATTCAGGCTTCCTATTTCCCAGGTGAGATCACATTTCTAACTTATTGTATAAAAGGTGTGTACTACTGTTACCTTATGCTGCACCAGAAAAGGTAAAGAAAAAGCCAGCTGTCCATACCCAAGGGATGACTTATGTGCTGAAGTCTATAAGTTGGGCAGGGTTCATATGTCATAGGCTTCTGGTGGAGCTTCAGAGCCCTCTAGGCTGCCCCATGGTGGGAGGAGGGTGGCATTTCAGACAGTCTCTCCTCTCTAGCGTCTCCATTCAGCATGCTAGCTATTGTGAAACCCATTCATAGGTATCTGACTCTATTCAATGTAAAGATAATCAAGGCACCTTATTTGGAGCTGAAAACCCTCCTGCAAGGGTAGGGTTGGCCTTTTTGTGGATTGCGCCCTTGGTAATTCCTTAGCAACAACTAATGTATTAATTTAAGGCATGGGATTTCTTTTCGTGACAGGAGAGTCAAGGAACAGAAACAGAAATACTTTGATGTCTTGTCACGAGTGGATAAAATACCATCTCAAACTCAATGAGAGAGATCATAAACACATTCCAATTTGTATGCTGTGCTGTAAGATGAAAGTCATTTTAGTTGTTTACTAATCTCATTTAAAGATCCATGGTAAGAGTCAGATGACAATAGCTCTTGTAAATAAAAATTAAAACCTTTAGCGTTACTTTGGCAGGTCAGGCTATCTTCTTCAAGGATTTAATTCCATGTGAGCACTAGCCTCACTGGGATAATTATTATGTCCCTTAGAGATGTGACACACATTGCTAGATTAAGCAACATAAAGCTGGTATTTGGATACTGGTAATTACAAAGAATCACTTATCTGCTTCTTCCCCTTAAGATATTATTAGTTGGTTGAATTCTTATGATGCATCATATCAAGTGCATCTTCATAGGACATTTGAAGGAGGGTAATGACCTCAGAGATGATCTGAGGATGGATTTTCTTTTCGTAAGGGGCAGCATCGAATTATATGCAGAATGCTCATGACAGCAGCTGATAGATAAACAGGGAAAAGGCTGTGGGGAAGATGGTCGAGAGGGAAATAGAATAAGAGACTGGAGAGAATAAGTAGAGAAGAGCAGAGATGAGGCTGAGCACAAGGAGCTTGAACTTGTAAGCTAGGGACAGAAATTCCACATACACTGGTATAAGTGATCAGAAACTGGTTCAGCTCTGTAATGTAACGGAAGTTTAGTGCACGTAAACCACTTTCAAAATGGCTAAAACTGGTTCAGGATAAGTCTGGACTGGATGGATGCCATAGCAGATTCATTGATTTAGATTAAATTGGTTTATTGAACTTCTGTTCCAGATTCCCCTCCAAGTTCAAGTTAACTCAGTCTTCCAGGATGATTTGCACCTGTCCTGCAACCCCCCTCCCCTCCCTGCCCACTTCCTCTCAGGGCAGGTGCAATAGCTTTGCCCCAAACTGTCTGCTCCAGCTGAGCAGGGAGGTGTGCTCTCATGCCTCTAGCTTCTGGCCTGGACCATTGCAGGCATGTGGATGCATCTCCAGAATCAAAAATGAATGTCTGTTCACTTCCTTATTGGTTCAATCTATGCTGTTTAGACTAAGCTGCAACGATTGACTTGACTCAGGCTCAGGCTTTTTGACTGTCTGTACTTAGCCTTAGTGAAAGAAAGGGTACCAGTAGCAGACAGACTGGATAAGCTTATCAGCTACAGCTTGGGTAGCCTGGGGGAGGCAATGTGGGTGTAAGGAAGGAGGCTACATCCATGTAGCCATCTCCCTGTGATTCTTCACCAACACTGCTGAGTGAGGGTATCAGTAGCTAGGTCCCTGAAGATGATGTTACACTACGTAATGAGGCAGCCCCTGAATGTCAGCACAAATTGTTCAAAAACACTGCTACCTGAATAGTACATTTGCCATAGCTTAAGAATTATTGTATCTTCAGCCAGAAAGGCTCTGTGGACTGCTCCTCTGACTTTCTTATCCAGACTAGAGCATAGGTTATATTGTTCTCTGCTCCAACTTCCTTTAAGTTTTCCACCAGGGATGTCTTTAACATGGTGAAATCCACAGCAAGCAGAGTGGTGAGACACAGCTATCACCCTACACCTGAAGTATTCAGTGGCATGCTGGCTGAGGAAGAAAAGGAACAATGACCAGAACACAATGCATTCTGGAAATCCCTAGCCAAGACGCGTCCCAAAGAAACTGTATTATTTAACAATCACTTGGAGCCAGAGACAATGGGTGCTTGTACATGTGACATGGGTTTAATCCCCAGGGTTTTATTTTACGCTTCCTAAATTGAAATGGTGGGCTTTTAATTGAACTCCACCATTTCAATTTTTCTGTCACATTACAGTGAGGGACCGAAGGGGCCCAAACATTTTTGTTTTGTGTTGACAGTCTGCCCGCCGCTCACACGGTGAGGAAGTCAGCCACTAGTGGGTTGAGTATCCCCTGAGCTGCGGGAGACCCATCCTTCTTTCCCTTGTGCTAGCACCCCATGGGACCACCTAGCAGATAGCCACCTGGGAGGCAGCCCAAGCTCAGAGGCAGTGCTGGGCTGGATCCAACTCTTCTCCACCTTGGGAGGAAAAACCTGCAGCATCCTTATAGGCTCAGCAGTGATACACTGGCTAGCACTACGGAAGAAAGAGACTTGAGGTCATAATTGACCACAAGATGAACATGAGCCATCAGTGTGATGCTGCGGCTAGTAAAGCGACCAAAATGTTGGCTTGCACCCATAGATGCTTCTGAAGCAAATCCCAGGACGTCATTCTCCCCTTGTACTCGGCCTTGGTGAGGCCGCAGCTGGAGTACTGAGTCCAGTTTTGGGCTCCACAATTCAAAAAGGATGTGGAGAAGCTTGAGAGAGTCCAGAAAAAGAGCCACACACATGATCAGACGTCAGGAAAACAGACCTTACGATGACAGGCTGAGAGCCACGGGGCTCTTTAGCCTGAAAAAGCACAGGTTCAAGGGTGATCTGATGGTCACGTATAAGTTTATCGGTGTGGCCATCAGTATCTCGGGGAACATTTGTTCACCAGAATGCCCCAAGGGATGACAAAGTCGAATGGTTATAAACTACTGCAAGACCGTTTCAGGCTGGACATAAGGAAGAATTTCTTTACTGTCCAAGGCCCAAAGGCCTGGAACAGCCTGCCATCAGAGGTGGTTCAAACGCCTACAATGAACACCTTCAAGAGTAAATCGAATGCTTATTTTGCTGGGACCCTATAACCCTCTTGCCTGCACAGAGGCGGAAAAGGACCTCGGAGTCATCGTTGACTCCACGATGAACATGAGCCGGCAGTGTGGGGAGGCAGTCAAGAAGGCCAA
>JAGPOW010002514.1:58875431-58886686 GCA_030014935.1 Caiman crocodilus | reverse complement strand
AGAGGCAGGCATAGGGCTGGAAAGAATTCACAAGTCCTTTAGTCCAAATCCCTGCACAGATACGGGTTGACCTGTTCCTACACCATCCCAGACAAATGTCTGTGCAGCCTCTTATGGAAAACTGGAATGAGGGCAATTCCATAATTTCCCTGGAGACCCTGGTCTCCATCCTATTTCTGTGCAGTTTAGGAAGATGTTTCCCCCCTTGCTATTTAATCTAAATCTGCTTTGTCGCAGTGCATCTTCATCTGCTTTCATATGTTGTACTACTCAAACTATGCAAACGTGATTTCAAGAGCGCAAACATTATGTGGGAACAAGGGGCTAAATTTTATTTGGACGCTAAGATCTTTCTCAATTAGCCTTGGTGTTTTCAAGCCTAATGCAACCAAGCATAGAGAGGGAGTCTTCCTCACTCATATGGGTATGTGATTTCCCTGCATGTTAAATGAGGAGCTAGCATTACATCCAGAGGCATGTTCTCTTCAGGCTGAAGGATTACACAGCTCTCCAATTCATTTCAATAACAGACATTTCAAGCAGACATTTCTAGATATGCTTCCCCCATTGCCCAGAATGGACATTGCTGTGCATTAATTTCAATAAGGAGTTTTAACCCGTGCTAGGGCATCTCCACTTATTTTACTCCTCCCTGAATGCATAAGATGTAGACAACTTAGTTGAACTTATGTCCTGATCAATGAGATCTCCAGGCAGATGAATACATGGACCTAAGACACTACATTAACTACTTCTTCCTTAAGCCCTAGTGGTTAAAGTACTTGCTTAGTTTAGAGGAGATCTGGGTTTTAGGCCCCAGGGCCTCACAGGCTTGAATTTACCCTTTCTAGGTGCCACTAGATCACCCAGACAATTAAGACATGATTCAGAGCCAAATAATCACTGACCTGAAAAAGAGGGCAGGCAAGGGTCAGCCTTTCTTTGTGCTCGCAGGAGGTGAGGAGTAGCCCAGGATGGAAGGAGTAACTGCTGACCCCTGTGCCCAGGGGCATTTGCATATTTTGCCTAATGACTATCTAATGTTTTATGTCTCACTTAAACTGATATAAATCTTGAGTGATGTTACTCTGTTAGCATTAGTCTGCATTATTCTGTACCCAACCCAATGGTGTCTCCCAACCCAACAGAGTAGCTTCAATGCAAGTGTGAGGGGACTCTGCCCTAGAGGTTCCTGCTCTGAAAACAAATCTGATTAGCCAATAATGATGTCCACTCCTCCCTAACAGCAACCCAGAAGTTATCTGAAGGTGATTTGCAGAAAAAGTCTATAGCTGACTAAGGAATTTAAACCAGGAATACCTGAAGGCCTAGCTAGCTACTAAACCACATTTGCTTTCACTTTTTGCCTTCTCATCTGAACACACCAAGGAAGTTGGGATCCCAACAAATCTCTGTGCCTTTGAAAATCTCCCACCCCCCGCCCATTGCGACCACATGCAACTATCAAGGAGCAAGTTTAGATGGCAGATCAGTACAAAAAGCCTTCTCCATGATTGACATCTTTCTCATGCTGTGGATAGATAGTCTTGGATTCCTCTTTGCTAGGACCTATCGTCTGTCCTCCCTCATTATTTTTAGAGATGCCAATGTATAAGTAACAGCAACATAATCTAGAACACTGGGAGTATTCAAAAAAGGAAAGCCCATGAAATGGTCTGCGAGCATATTTGATGAAAGTCTGAGAAGAACTGTAACAAGTGCTGTCAGCGGGGAGAAACTTATTTTGTGAAATGAAGCTGCAATCTTACCAGACACAGCAAGATATAGATATGTAGTGAAGGCGGCAATTATACCTACCCAGCAGAGACCTGAAAATCCAGGCCTCAAACTTGCTTTGACAGCCATTCCAGTCTGTGTATGCCTAATATACATATATTCTCTCTTTCTCTCTCTCTCAGATATGAGACGACAGAACATGTATATGTGTTCTGTATGCTCATATATTATTATCATAAAAATAATATGTGTTGAGGATGCAGGGTACAAGGAACAGAGCAGCACTAACGCGCAGCTACTGCAACAAGCTTAGTCGCTGGTGATGATATCTGTTAGAAAGAAATGAGCCCAGACATGGGCTGAGCTGGCACGATGTAAGGTAGGAATGGGATGCGAAAAGCCCCCTTCTCTACTGTGTACCTGCATCACTCAAGCCTTGCAGGGACAGAAAGTAAGTCACCATTGACTGAGCTGCTATTTCTTCCCATAGACATGCGCAATGGGTGGACTGACGGAGGCCAGCCTCTCTGAATCGGTATGCGAGGTGAAGTAATGTATACTGGAAGAGATTGTGCAGTTTACTTATACCCTGGGCAAAGGTGAAGCAGGGACTGAATAGTGAATCGTGTAAGCCAGTCCTTGTCATGCTCTTTGGTTCAGCAGAGATATGTTCTGTTCTTGCATTCAGTCCAGAGTGCAACACTACAGGAAAGTCCAATGAGAATGACAGGTAGTTTAATACTGATATTAAAGCAAAGACAGACACAATGCAGGCTGACTAAGGTGGGTATATCATAACCTGGTGATGTTTAACATAGAGAAACGTAAAGTGCTCCATCTGGGGAGGAATAATCTGACAAGCTTACAACACATTTACAACACTCTTACAACACACAACCTTACAACACACTTACAAGCTTGGCGGTGCTACACTTGCCAGCACCACCACTGAAAGAGATCTGGGGGTCATGACATGAGCCACCAGATCATGGACATGAGCCACCAGTACGATGCTGTAGCTGGAAAGCCAAATCAAACACTGGCATACATCTACCGATGCATCTCAAGCAAGACTAAAGATGTCGTCCTCTTGCTCTACTCAGCCTTGGTGAGGCCGCAGCTGGAGTACTGCATCCAGTTTTGGGCACTGCACTGCACTGCAGGAAGGATGTGGAGAAGTTCAAGAGAGTCCAAAGGAGGGCCATGCATGTGATTAGAGATCTGGAGAGCAGGTTGTACAAGGAGCGGCGGAAAGATGTGGAACCGTTCAACCTGGAGAAGAGAAGACTCAGAGGGGACTTGGTGGCTGCCTATAAATACATCAGGGCCTGGAGGAGCATCAGTTCACCAAGGCCTCCCAGGGGAAGACAAGAAACAATGGACACAAACTGATTGAATAGTGTTTCAGACTGGACATAAGGGAAAACTTCTTTGCAATTCGAGTGGAACAGATTCCCCCCAGAGGTGCTACAATCACTTATCCTAGAAATCTTTAAAAACCATCCTGACACACAGCTTGCTCGACTTCATCTGACTGCAGCAGTCTTTCCTGCCCAAGTGCAGGGGGGCTGGCCCCGATGATCTCATGAGGTCCCTTCCAGCCGCTAACATCTATGAATATATATTGTAGAAGACAGGAAGTATTTGGTATTTTATGTGTAGTAAATATGGCAAACTAGAATATTTAGAAAATGTGGCTCTTAGTTTCTGTTGGACTTTTTATTTGATTTGTGTCTCAGATAAATGAATTAGATTTAAATTCAGTCCCAATAATACACCAATAATAGCACTGGGAAAAGGATGAAGGATTGAAGGGAAAAGGCAAAGGAGGAAGGTATGGGTTCTTCACATTTTTATGATAAGGTCACTTTAGGAGTTTCGTACAGATCCTTGTTTGTTCCCAGTTGGAGCGCCCACGGTGAAGGTTACGTCACCTAGGATGTTTCAGTCCTGAGGGTCTTTAAATTGGTTTGTTGTCCCGACTGTTTGTGTTTGACTTCGTTTTCAATGAATGGGGCAAAAAAAGTCTCTGGTGCTGGCTACATCTCAGGAATCGCAGGAAGGCTCATGCAAGATGTATTGTTTGTGGTTTATGGAACAGACTCTTAGAACTAGGGGTTTCTTGAACTTCTTTTTCGGAGGAGCTTTTAAAAGGCACTTAGTTTTCTAAGAGATTATAAGCATAAAGGCCATCGAGTGGTCAGGCTGCTAGTTGGGAATGCACATGACTTCAGTTCAGTTTCTTTTTCTTCCACAGGCTTCTTTTGTGACTTCGGACAAATGACCCCTTCCCAGTGCTGTTGTGAGAGCAAATGTATTATATTAAAGATTGTGAAAGGACGATGGTGCAAGTACTGGAGAAAATGTTATGCCCTTGAAATCCCACTCCCCACCACCCTATGCTTGGATGCTTGAAGGGAGGGAGGCAGAGGGGCTTTGGCTGCAGAGCAGGTAGGGACCCTGTCTGGAGCTGGATGAGAAGAGACCCAGGAGAACTAACTTGGGATAAACCTGGGGAAAATAGAGGGAGACCTGACAGGATTCAGAGAAGGTCAACTGGATACTGAACCTGTACCCAAAGAGGCACACATTTTCAAGGCAAGAAAAAAGTCTCAGGAAGAGGAACCCAGGGCACTTATGCAAGTCGGAAAAAGCAAAACTGAGTGTGAGGTACAAGGGAAATCTGTTTGTGGCTTTGCAAAAACAAACCCTGTCAACTAGATTTGGTTTCTCTCAAGCTACCTCCAGATGAGATTAGGAAGGACCCCTGAGCAGAAGGGCTGGCCAGCGCGGAGCAGAGAATGGAAGCAGCAGGGCGTCTGGACCTGGGCAAGAGCTCTTAGACGTGGGGCCTGCTCTTGCAAGCTCCATTTCAGGGAGAGGAAGGTCTCAACCCCTGGCCTCTCCCTTCCTGGCTGAGTGATCTCAAAACTAGGCTATTATACAAAAGGCATGTCCTGTTCCAGGCCTGCTTTTTTTTTTTTCAATGAAATTTGCTGTGGCTGCTGTGGTTTGTGTTGAACTCAATATTTTTGATGTCGGTTGGGTATGCTTTGAGTCCACCTACCAGGATACAGTCATAGCTCTGCCTAGTTTCTGGTTCCAAAGTGGGTTTAGACAGGTGTTAGCCACATAGCTGCTCAGACTGGGGCAATTTGGGGAATGCCCAGAACACAGAATTTGGGGTCTTTAGGGAAAGTCTGGATAAAACGTGGAGATGCCTCATCAGTTCAGGTGCTTCCAGGGTTACACAGCTGGTGAACGCTGGGCTTTTTGAATCGTGCTTTAGATTTAGGTGCATGGAATCTGCCTACAGGATTTTTCTTTTTTTTTAACTATTATTATTTTGTGGATCTAGTCCATAGGTTTTGTTCTCAGCTCAGCCACAGACTTGTTGTGTGACCTTCCACAAGTCTATTCATCTTCCCAGCTCATCCTTCCCATCCTTAAGGACCTCTTATGAGGATAAAATTGATTAATGATGGTGAGATTGTCAGATACCGTGGTGAGGAGAGCACTGCAAAAGCAGATAGAGAACAGACTGTAGCTCCCTCAGGAAGGGCAAGATGCAGCAATCCCAACTCACGTGAAAAAATCGCAAAAGTCATGATTTCCAACTCAAATTAATTCAGACTCATGATCTCAGAATTGATCCCTTCAATCTTGGGATTCCTTCTTCTGGCATGTGTAGATAGCACCAAGATGGTAAGTCTGTGTAGAGGAAGGGGCAGGGAGGCAGATTGAGGCCCCCAGGTGAGGGAGGGAGTGGGGCAGGGACCAGGGAGTCATGGGTGGGGGCACATGCCCCCCAGATTTGTGTGCAGGACAGAGGAAGGCTGCTTGCTTCAGGCTTGGGGTTCTCCATACCATGCTGCCTTTGCCTCGGGAGCCATGCGATGCCAATGTGTCTCCTGCAGACTGAAGGGCAGGCAGGGGATGTGTAGTGTGGCCAGTGTGTAGTTTCCGAGGCAAAAGCAGCAGGGTGCAGAGAGTAGCAGGGCTCTGTGTGTGTGCATGTGTGCGTGCGTGTGTGCGTGCCTGTCCTTCAGCCCCAAATCACAGCCCTCCAGCCCTGCTGCTATTCCTCCCTCAGTACCCCACTTCCTGTCAGGGAGTGCAGAGGCATGCCCTACCCAGGCTTCAAACCCCACACATGCCCACAGCCCTCCACACCTTCATAAACAACACCCCCTGCCACATACACACACTTCAAAAATAGCATCTTATGATTTACTTAGCAAATCTCTTGATTTTTAAGAGTTTGTCTCATGATTTTTGATGCAGTGGGGGTGGCAATGCTGAAGCTTTGAGCTGCCCTTTCCCTGAAGCTTACGGTTAAACCATGACCCTAGACTTGCATTTATCATCTCAATTCTGGATGTATCTGTAAAGAGATACAGGCTTCATAGATTTCATAGATTTCATAGGCGTTAGGGCTAGAAGGGACCTCGAAGATCATCAAGTCCAGCCCCCTGCCCCAGGGGCAGAAAGTCAGCTAGGGTCAAAGGATCTCAGCAAGATAGGCATCCAGATGTTTCTTGAATGAGTTCAGATTGGGTGCCTGCACCACTTCTGGAAAGCAATAACTGACCTTGGGGGTTCGGAAAGTAAAATTTTTTTTTTTTTTTATGTCCAGCCTAAAATGGTCTTGGAGGAGTTTATAACCATTGGTCCTTGTTTTACTTTGGGGCACTCTGGTGAACAGACGTTCTCCCAGATCCTGATGCATACCCTGATGTACTTATAAGCAGCCACCAGGTCCTCCCTGAGCCTGCGCTTTTCCAGGCTGAAGGTTGACCACCTTCTCAGTCAACTGCTGGGACAGAGGGGAAAAAAGAGGAGAGTGAAGTATTTCAAACATCCTGAACACCAGTGTTACATGCAAAGATGATTCATCAGATTAAAGCACCTTCATTGTTTTCCCACAGTATTGTCATGAGCATATTTTTTTCAGATGAAGGAAAACTCACAGCATTATTATCAGATGAGTCTCCTATGTATTTACTTTTTAAAATAAAAGATTAAATTCCAAAAATGCTTAAACTTTAATGAGTTTGTGGTCTGTTCTCTCCAGCGGTAATTTGTTATCCCAAATCCTCATGCCATCAGCTTAATGATTGCTAGCACCCAGGGGCACTTGGGGTAATCCCCATTCCCCAGCAATGTCAGCTCTGCAGTGATTGCTGTGTAATTAATCGGATAGCACTGCTGGAGTGAGGACAGTGTAATCTGGTGCATAATGAAATGTATTAATGGTTCCCTGAATAATTTATGGAATCTAATCATTCTAATGTAGGTATAAGTACAACATGTAAACAATTTTCTTTCATTAAGTCCATGAACTAACATGTCAGGAGAACTTCAGGGCTGGAATCTTTAATTTTTGCAGCTGTTGTAAATTTGGCCCATTTTAATATAGAGACGAGTAATTGATTTTCTATAAATAGCTGGTGTTATCATGAGGACCATTTGCTAACATCCTCTTATATCTATTTGTATTGTGGGTATGTTTAAGGGGCTCAACTATGGAGTCCCAGGGGACCAAGTAATACAGAGCCTGGTCATGAAGAGCTGATGGTATAAACAGACAAAGGAGGGTAGAGGAAAGAAGTATTATTTTTCGACGGGATTATTTTAAGTGCCATTTTACAGAGATGAGATCTGAGTCTCAGAAAGACTGGTGTCCCCATTCACAGAGGTGTTTAAGCACCTGCCTCATGACATCATCGCAATATCCCATCAAATATATTTAAGTTAGGCATATGTTTTTGTACCTTGCTGGCACAGAAGCAAAGGGTTGTGCCTTTTGTCACCCAGAGCAAGCAGCAGGTGAACCAGGAAACAAGTACACATCACTTCAGTCCCAAAATAGTGCTTTAGATACAAGATTCCCTTTCCTCCCTAGGAGCCAACTATAAGGCCGCACTTAAGCATGCTTCGTTTGCTTTGGGGACATGCTCAAGTCGCATTGACTTCAATGTTCTCTTCAAATGGGGGCTATAAGACGTGCAGAGTGTTCTTGTGGGATGAAACTCCTACTGACTCAGCAAGAGGAAGGCCTTTAGTTGGTGCAGCTGCTGGCAACAGATGAGAAATCTTCTGTTCAAGTTGTGGCTCTAGTCATTTGTAAAGGGCATAGATTAGCCAGGGGGATTTTGGTCACTGAGCAGGAGTAATTATTAGCTTTATTCAGGTAGTTACTGCGTTGATCAAATGATAAATTAACACTTTCTTTTCCCTCCAAAAGAACCATTAGCATTGAACTTTATTCATACACAGGATTTGTCCATACATGGGCCCCTGACTCGAATAATGCCATAACCTGCAAAGAAACCTCTAATATGTTAGTAGAATATCGTCATATTTAGGTAAAATGCATTTTTCCTAAAACCAAACTCCCCAAAAATACAGGTGATTGACCTGCAAGGTTAATTTAATCAGAATACAGTAGCTAGTCTATTGTAGCTATTATTCATAGACTTGTGAATTCACAGAAACATGGACTCATGTTGTTGAATGGAACCTCAAGAGTCATCTAGTTCAATATCTCCTACATCATGCCTGTCTAATACTTATCCAGCCTATTCTTGAAAACCCCCAGAAAAGAAGATTCTGCAGCTACCCCAGGCAGTCTGTTCCACTGCCTTGCTCCTCTAATGATAGAGAAGTGGTTCCTAAGAGGGCTGTGAGAAGCTTCAGGTGTTGACTCAATTCGGAGATTTGACCCGATTCTCTGAATCTGAATTGAAACAGAAGACCAGTTAAAAGGTCTGAATTGATTTGAAGCTCTCTGAATCAATTTGGAAAAGATTCAGAGAGCTTTGGTGATTTGGGCGGTCCCCACTCACTGCATGGACTCCATGCTGGTAAGTAGGGGGAGGCTGGAAAAGGTGGGAGGGGACCATGGGGAGACCCCTGCCAGGCCCAATACCCTGCCTGCTCTCCCAGTCCCCATGAGCACCCACCCTGACCGCTCTCCCAGTCCCCCGCCCCAAGGCTGCCTCACCAGCCTCATCTCTTGGCTCTTTAAAAAAAGAAAAAAACACTCATTGGTTGCTGCCAGGCAGGGGGGCATCCCCACTGGCCCCCACTGGCTCATACTGCATGGGGGACTCTGCATGAGCCCCTGACCCTCATCTACTCTCCCGGCCTCCCCCGTGGCTGCCCCACATGCCCCAGCTTCCAGCTCTTTAAAAAAAAAAAAAGCCCCCACTCACCAGTCGCAGCAGCCCTCAGGGCTTCTGCAGGGCCATGGCAGAGCCCCCACGCAGCATGGGGCAGTGGAGGGCAGCAATTATCGGCCCCTGACTGGCAGCATTCGGTGAGTGCCAGATTTTGTTTTTCAAAGAGCTGGGAGCTGGGTCCAGACAGGGCAACCATTGACGGGACTGGGAGAGCCAGTCAATTCAGCCAGTTCAGCAGTAGCTGAATCTCCAAATCAGACTAGGCTGAATCCATCTGGGACAGTGATTCAAATCACTGAATCGAATCACTGTCCTCCGAATCAGCCACATCCGAATCTGAAGCAAATACTAGTTGCTTCACACAGGACCTAGTTCCTAACATCTAATCTAAATCTATTTTGACATAATTTTAAGCCATAATTGTTCCTATGTCTTATAACTAACGCTGCTATTGTTGCAATCCAAACTGGGTATGTTTATTTTTTTCATGACTGAATCACATTGCTATTTTGTGTTAAGTTTGTGATCCACCAAAATCTCTAGATTCTTCTCAGCAATATTACTGTCCACCTAGCTATATCCCATTCTTGATTTGTGCTTTTGGTTGGTCTTCCCTATGTGGTGTACTTTATATTGACTTGTATTAAACTTCATCCTGTTTTACCTAGCTAATCTTTCCAATCCTTCTCAATGCTACTGTTATCCTCCAAGGTGTTGAAATCCACCCCTATTTCAAGTCATCTGCAACCCTGATTAGGAAGTTCTGCAATCCAGAGTACAACTAATGAATAAACAGGTTAAACAACACTAGAAGGCAGATCCCTGTGTAACCCTCTCTCAAACCTCCTGGCTTTCTGAATTGGATCCATTTATAACTATCTTTTGCTTTCAGTTATTGAGCCAATTTGTATCCACTTGATAGTAATTTTATCTAGCCCACATCTGTCCGGCTTGCATATGAGAATGTCATGTCAAACTTTATCAACAGCTTTTTTAAAGTCCAAGTTCACTATGTCTAGTCCATTGCTTTCATTCACCCAAATATTTACCTTGTCAAAGAAAAAGTTCAAAACCAGAGACTCCAGTGATATTTGGACTCACAACCCCTGAGCTATGAAGCCAGTGATTTAATACACAATTTAAAAAGAAAAAAGTGCTTCTCCTATTTAAACCAGATGCAGTACCTGATGCACTTGGAGGTGCAGCCTCACTTTTTTCCGTATATATTCTGTTTTACAGCTGTCAAATTTGGAAAGGTATGTTATGCCACTTCTGCTTCTAAGTATCTCAATATTATGGGACGAAGGAGGAGGGCAGGTGACAGGTGGTCAAATTTTTCCTTGTAACCTTTTTCAATGTTTCTTAGATTAATGGGAAAACTTCATTTATCCTCCCTCTCCCTCTCACCTGTTCAGATGATTAAGATAAAGAAAGCAAACTTTCTGGTTTTTAATAGAAAACAGGTTGTGGTTTGATTTTTCTTTCTTTTTTTTATTTTGCCTTTTTTTTCACCATCTTACCTTTTCTAGTGGCAAAATGTGAAATCAGGAAAAAGACTGGGGGGAAAAATATATATATTTTTTAAGTTATCTTTTTTTTTTCATTGTGGAAAGATTTGAAAATGTTGACCTCTTCTTCAGAAAACTGGAAATTTTTTATATTTAATCAAGAGACTTTCATTGAGTAGACATTTTCAAGTTAAAAAGGATCTGTATGCTATTTCTGTGATCTAGCATGGTTTCTTCTAGTTTCCAATGGCACAAATAATCCACTGATACCATGAAATACAGAAAACTCTGAAAATACATTTTACTGCACTTTTATGTGAACTTGCTGGGGGGTGTTTTTCAGCAAAATCTCAGGTTAGTGAAGCAGGAATGCATCGGGTAAATTATATAATTTCTTTATTACTTTGAGAATATTACAAAGTATTATTACATGGACACAGTTTTGCCAACTCTCACCATTTTTCAGTGAGTGGAAAATATTTGGTGTCCTGTTGTGAAGCCTCAGATCCTGGAGGCATGTTTTTAGGTCATTTGGGCAGAATTTCTGCTAAGAAAAAGAAATGCTTCTAGTCCTCTTAGAGAAAACAGAAAAAAAATGTGAGCTGAGCGCATCCTAAAAATTAGAAAGCAGGAGCAAATAAAAAATCATTTCTCGCCTCTCCACATCTGTAATTCTACTGTGGTAAGAGCAGGTAGGTAGTAAAGTAGGTAGTAATTATTGCAGGATCTGCCTCTGTCTTCACAACGTGCTTCACAATAAAATGTCTCACATTACTTATTTAGTATTTATTCTTATTTGTGTGTGACTTTATTAAAAAAAAAAAAA
>JAGPOW010002514.1:58835757-58875331 GCA_030014935.1 Caiman crocodilus | reverse complement strand
AAAAAAAAAAAAACACCATTCCAGATGTCACTAGGTGCAGGTATGCCATTTACAATAAATAAATAATGCAAAAGCTACAGCCATGAACAAAAAATGAAGAGTTTCAGAGAAGTCATTTAAGCACATAACATTGGTTTAGGGATTTAGGCACCTAAAAAAAAAAACAATGGCAGAAACAATCACCAACCACGCAAAAAAGAAGCAAAGGAAGTCTGAACCACACAATCAGGACAAACCTTATTCCAGTAGTCACAAAGCCTGTGAGGTGCTTATATTCATTTGGAACTTCGTTTTTAGACTGAAAAGTTTCTTGAGAATCAAAAAATGTGAGCTTCTGAACATGTTCATGATGAAACCTCAAAGAAACCTGACCCTTTGGACATGTTTTGAGCAGGCACACTAATATCATAGGTGACCAATCTTATTTCCTTTACGGACAGATGACCTATCACCTGGACAAGGGGGAAGAGATTCATATCATATATCTTGACTTTAAAAAAAGCCTTTGATCTAGTATCCCATGATCACCTCTTGGCAAAACTGGAGAACTGAGCCCTTGGCTTCTCCATTTTCTGCTGGCTGGTTAATTGGCTATGTGGTTGGACCCAGAGGGTGGTGGTTGATGGAAGTCAATCATCGTGGTGCCCTGTGATCCATGGGGTCCCTCAAGGCTCTGTCCTTTGGCCTATATTGTTCAACATCTGCATTAATGATGTGGACATTGGCATCAGAAGCAGACTGGCCAAGTTCACCGATGGCACCAACTTTGGGGTAAAGCATCCACACCTGAGGACAGGAGGGCAATCCAGGCTGACCTCAACAGGCTAAAGAAATGGACAGATGAGAACCTGATGGCATTTAACACTGAAAAATGCAAGGTTCTCCACCTTGGGAAGAAAAACCTGCAGCATGCTTATAGGCTCACCAGTGCTACACTGGCTAGCACTTCTGACAAAAGGGTCTTGGGGCCATGATTGACCACAAGATAAACATGAGCCTTTAATGTGATGTTGCATCTAGTAAAGCAAGCAAAATGCTGGCTTGCATCCATAGATGCTTCTCAAGCAAATCCCGGGACGTCATTCTCTTGTTGTACTCGACCACAGGTGGAGTACTGTGTCCATTTTTGGGCTCCACAATTCAAAATGATATGGAGAAGCTTGAAAGAGTCCAGAGACAAGCCACACACATGTTCAGAGGGCAGGAGAACAGGCCTTATGATGAGAGGCTGAGAACTATGGGACTCTTCAGCCTGGAAAAAGACCTGTAGAGAGCCTGATCCCATTGGCAGTCTGAATCCCCTGCTGTTGAGGGGCACCTGCAATCCATATCTCCCATTTGCTATTGTGTGTTCTGGGCTGTTATACAAAATAGCAGGCATCACCCTGCTTCATATCTTGCAAAAAGGTCACTGTTCAGTTAGCTCCGTACCTTTCATAAAGAACTTCTGCCTCTGGGTTCCACCTGGATGAAGGCAGCTAAATAACCAAGCCTTAACTCAGTTGCATAAATGCCAGAGAGGGTGAGGACAAATCCCTCTACTCAGATTTCCCTACTGGTTAGTCCCATGTGGCTTTCTGTTCAACCTGTGTGGTTTTGTGGATCCTTATTCCCTGGAGGCATTTAACCTTCTCCATTGACAACAGACAACTTAGACACCTAAGTCTATTTCCCTGAATTACCTAGTCGGAGCCAGCTATCTAATGTTTAGATGTTACAAAGACTAAGGAGCACATACACAGAGTGTCTCTTCGGCCCTCACCTATAGTCCCTTAAAAACAGATGAGGTCATTACATAGCCTTGAAGTCCTTGAAAAGCCAGCAAATAAAAGGTGAGCTGGATAGCATAAATTAAAAGTGACATCCAGACTCTGTAGGAAAGTTAATAGTGTTTAAGACTATTAGAAACCATTAAGATCAAGTTGTCTAATGTTTCCCAAATTTTTGGTACCCAGGGCACAATCTTCTCTAGATTAAAATAGGCTGCATACTTCACTCTTGCATGAAAAAATGGGTAGTGGGTAAGAGCAGCAGCAGAGATGTAAACACACTATGCAGATGTCCAGTCCTAAAACAGATTCCCAGTGGCTGGAAGCTGTATGTGCCATGCAGCCAAGGAGCATAAGGCTGGGGGAAATGGTGGTAGTGCAGACACGGAGAAAGGTCTCCTTGGGGGAGCCAGAGTCAGGATAAATCATGGCAGCAGCCTAAGAAGGCACATGGAGCTGCTCTGCTGTGTGCCCTGGAACAAGGAGGGGGTCAAAAACAAGCTATGCTGTCCTGGAGAGCTGTGGACACAGGCATGCCCAGGGCGGAGAGCGAGTTGCAGAGACATTTGTTGGCAGGGTCTCCCTCGATCTCAGAAGAGATGGGGACCAGGTCACAGGGCTTCTGCCTGTCTGATTGGTTGGACCTGGGAAGGGAAGGGTGGAGAAGGGAGGACCTGTACTTACTTGCCCAGACTGGGAGCACAATGTACATGTAGATCAGGGCTTAGGAGAGCTTGGCCTTGAGGGCCGGGTGTATGGCGTAGTCACACAGCCAGCACAGATGTCTGGTCTCACTGACAGTGGTTGGAAGCTGTATGTGCACCACAGGTCCACCAGCACCAGATGTTTGCAGCCTGCTTCTCCACAAAGACACTCTGCCTGCACTCCAAAGACATAACTGGACCATGCTTTGCATATATGCTGTTCTTGGCAGCTTGAAATATGTAAAAAAGAAAAAAAAAAGAAAGAAAAGTATCATTTTTCAAGGTACACGCCTGCCACTTTCATAGCCTTCCACTGTACCGCAGCCCAGACCTCTGAGTTAGTCTAACTCCTTGCATATCACAGCCCAAAGAAATTCACTAGGTGACTTCTGTATTAATCCATACCTTATGGTGGGGCAAGAACATATCCATACCTTATGGTGGGGCAGGAGCATATCTTTAATATCAGGGGCGTGCAAAATATGGCCCACAGGCCATTCTATCGAGCCTGCGGGGCCCCTCCCCATGGTGGGTGACTAGACAGCCGGTAATTGGGGTGGGGAGCTCCTGCCTGCAGTGCTGAAAGTTGCCTGGGGCACCAGGGAATCTACCCAGCCTGATGGTTCACATGTATGTGGGTGGGTGTGGGGTTTGTGGGGGTTTGTGTGTGGGTGTGCGGGGGTTGTGGGTGAGTGTGGTCAGGCAGTGGGTGGAGAGGGTATGGGCACATGCCACCTCCCATGGTGCACAGCCCCTGCCACCAGCAGCAGGACTAGGTGACAAGCCCTTGGGGTGTTTGGCTCATAGCAGGAAGAGCCCCTTGGCAGCGTGCAGGTCTGGCTGAGTCCCCAGGGGCTGTACATGGCATCACGGAGCCAGCTTGGCCCACTGGCATGTGCTTCCAGACCAAACCAGACTCACTCCTTGCAAACACATGTAAATCAGGACAAATTTTTTTTTGAAATAAAATTAAAATATGTTAGAGTAGATAGTTGATTTTTAGTATATGGTTGTTATTTTCCAGTTCCAAGATGGCAAAGCCCACTCCCAGAAGAAGTACATCCAGGGACAAGGGGAGGGACTTCCGGTGGCAAGATGGCAATTGGAGCAGGGCATCTGTAAAGGGGTGGGGCTACCAGCCTGACAGGTCACTAAAAGTCATTAAGCAGCCCTCCAGCTGAAATAATTGCCCACTCGTTTTAGACAGACATGGAAGCCAGGTTTCAAGATTTCCAGTAACGAAGAATCCTCCATGGCCCCAAGAAAGAGACCTCAGAACTTAATTACTTCCACTAGAGCTATGCCTTATCTTTATTTTAAAAGTGGGTCATACAAGCTCCTACATGCTTAGCCAAAGGTACTATGGCTTGTCTGGCTATACCTGTGCTAATTTTACCCTAGCAGGTTTGGGTACTGCCAGCCGCATAACTAGGGTCCTGGGCAGACAAAGTAGCTTTGCACTAAACCCCACACTTCCATGGTAATGCTGCTATCATTACATTGAGGTAGCTAGTTTAAAGCTGGATCAGATATGGCTAAGCAAGCAAGCCTTCCATTGCAGTGTAGATGTACCCTAAGGGGGTGGGTGTAACCTTTCAAATTCCAGCATCACTTTTTGCATTTTTCTGGTTTCTTGACCAAATATCAATCTAATTTTCTGCAATGATCTCATGGGATCATGGGATTACACCCAAGGAATATGTCTCCACTCCTGACTCTCTCTGGAATGTATGCACCTGAGTTAAGTCATGGACATTTAGTTGCCTTCATCCAGGTGAAATCCAGAGACACTCCTGGGATTATAAAGGGTGATAGGGCAACGCTACCAAGTCATATACCAGGAAGTTACCATTGAGATAAAGCTGTCAGGAAAGGCAAGGCATGAATTACTAAATGCCATTCAACAATTGAAGTCAATGAAATGGCTTCGTTTTCACAATAGTGAAGCTGTCAGATGGGTGTGTCACGTAACCTTCAAAAACATTTTGTATCTGGTTTTAAAGATGCTTCCGTTTTACAAGTTCTGCCAGGAGTCCAGAAGAATTAACACACTTATGATTGAAAAAAGTGAGATTTTTCAAGCCATGGAGTTATTTATATGTAGTTATTTAAAAGGTGTCATATATTTTTCTCTCTTCCATCATGCGTGCACACATGCATACAAGCATGCACCAATTTGTTAAAGAAAAAAGGTTCTGAGCTGAGATCATGTATGGCAATTTTCAACCTTATTTGAATTTTTATGCCTGAGTTATGAACACCTGAATATAGTGGTTTATAATGGCACCACTGACAGGTTGCTGCTGTAAGTTCTGTGGCATTCACAATACTACTATAATTAGTGACTTTTGTATTGTGTTAACAAATGCCAGAGTGTGCTACCAGTCTTCCAGATGACTTACCCAGGTTTTAATTAGTGTCTATCTCTCTTTTCTTTGTGGAGACATACACTTACTAAAATGACTCGTAGTCTGCACCAGCCACAGGTCAAAATATCCACCTGTCAAGTGGGTTTGGTACTGCACGCAGAGAGGGAACTACTTAAGACATTTTATTAATGGAACAGATTGCATATTTCTTCAAATAGAAACTGGAGGGATTGCGTGACAGATGGATCAAAACCTTCTAGTTCTTGTAAATCAACAGAGAAGACAAACTTTTTCTTATAGCACTAACTGGATTGCAAGATGCTGGTTATCTAAACCTAAAGGAATCTACTGTCCATTAGTTCTGGATATATATAAGGAACTATCCAACCAGATTGCATGTTTCTCCTGGATTTTACTTGCTAATACTATAGCTGTGGCATATAAAAATGCATCATTTTGGTTTGTACTTTGCGCAACAAAAGACTCCTATTCACCTATAAGATTACCTGTATAAATAGTATATCAAGTGCCAATACATTATTAATACATATATTATCAGGGGGTTAGACTTGAATGCTGTGTGCTATAGGTGGGCAGAGGAATATCGGTAGAATCATAGACTCATAGAAAAGTAGGGCTGGAAGGGACCTCCAGAGGACATCTAGTCCAACCCCCTGCCTGAGGCAGGTTAATCCCTATCTAAACCATCGGACGCAAATCCATTGTCTAACCTACAAACAAGACTACACAGTCAACCCTGACCCAACACAAGACATGACACCTTCTTCTGCCACAGGTGAAGCGGGGGGACCACGGCAGCCACCGGCCAGCTGCTGTAAAGGTTCTTAACGTATGCTCAAGGGCTCCCAGGAAGAGGGCCGTGCGTCTTGCGACAGAGGACAGCAAAATCCCTCGCAGTCCATACCCATCCGACTCCGGGGTAAAAGTTCTTCCTAACCTCAGCTATGGTGATTGGTCTAATGGTGAGTGGCGGTGCAAAACCCTCCTGTCAAAAACCTGCCCAGCGTTAAGTCCCAGCAGGAACATTGGGACACCCCAGTCAAATTCCTAGCCTTGGTTCAGCCAACACTCAGTGCCTCTGAGGAAGACTTAGCAAAGACCCTTGCACATGCAGTAGACAGGGGAAGAGAATTTCCTCCCAGCTCCATGCAGTAACCAGCAGAACCCAGAAGCCTGAGAAATACCCATAGGAGAACATAAGCCTAGCTATGCCAACAGCTTTCCTGACCCCTGGCTGCCCAGTCCCATCCTGAACACCTCTGGCGATGTGGAGACCACGGCATCCCTAGCAGTGTCTTCCACTGCTCGCTGTTCTAACAGCGACCACAGGCTTTTTTCTGATATCCAATCTAAGCCTACTTTCCTGCAACTTTAAACCACTGCTCCATGTCCTACCCTCTGCAGTAAAAGAGAAAAGATAGTTTCCCTCTTCTTTATGGCAGGCCTTCAAGTATTTGAAGAGGGCTATCATGTCCCCTCTTAACATGCCTAGCTCCTTCAAACTCTCTTCTTATAACTCGCCTTGCTACTCAACAAAAGATCTTTATCCTTTTTGTCACTGATCTCTGAATCCTCCTTAACTTCTCCATGTCCTTTTTAAAATATGGAGTCCAAAACTGCTCACAGCACTCCAGATGAGGCCTAACCAGTGCATAGTACAGAGGCATTCACCTCTCATGTCTTACACCTATACTTATATTGACACATTCCAAACCTGTATTCAGCTTTTGTGCATATGCATCATATTGCAGACTCATATTGAGTCTGTGAGCTATCAAGATTCCCAGAACCTCCTCCATAGCGCTGCCATCTAGCTATTCTTTGTGTGTTTTTTGATTTTTCCCAAGGTATAGCACCTTGCTTTTGTCAGCAATGAACTCCATCCTGTCATCTCTAGCATAGCTTTCCAATTTGTCAAGATGCTTCTGAATTGCGTTTCCAACCTCCAGTGTGTTTGCCGTCCTTCTCAGCTTTGCACCATCTGCAAACTTGCTCAAGAAGCTTTCTATGCCAGGATTCAAATCATTAATAAACAAGTTAAACAGCACTGGGCCCAGGACAGACCCCTGTCTAACTCCACTTGAAACCTCCTGCCATTCTGGCATTGCTCCATTTATAACTAACCTTTCTTTGTGGCTATTAAGCCAGGTGTCTATCCACCTTATTGTAGTTTTGGACAGTCCACATTTCTCCAATTTGTTTATGAGAAGGTTATGCAGGGCCTTGCCGAAACATTGCTGAAGTCCAGATACACTATATCTGCATTTCCTTCATCCACCAAAGAAGGATTAGGATTGTTTGTCATGACTTGTTCTTAGAAAAGCTATACCTGCTCCTTGTGATCAGCCCTTCCTCTCTGAGATGCTTGCAAATGGTCTTCCTTAAGATATATTGCAGTAACTTTGTGGGCATTGAGATGAAGCTAAGCAGTCTGTAGCCTCCCGGGTCCTTATTTTTACCTTTTGTAAGAGGGGCGCTACAATGGACTTTTCCAGTCTCTGGTACCTCACCTGTCTCCCATGACTTCATGAAGATTATTGCCATGGGCTCTGAGATCTCCTCTTTAAGTTCCTTCAGTACCCTGGGATAAAGTCCATCAAGCTCTCCTAATTTGAATTCATTCAGTCCTATTGAAAGCTTGTTGACTGTCTCTTTTGTTATTCCACTCCTCAGCTTGCCCCCTCTCACACCCAAATAATCATTAGTAGGGGTCTGGCTGCAGCTTGAAATTAAAAATGGAATTAAAATTGGTGGGGCACTTCATGCCTGCACACCAAAAAGGGGGAGTGGGTAAAAGCAGCACCAGAGATGCAAACACAGTTTGCCAAAGTCCAATCCTGGCACAACTTCCCAGTGGCTGGAAACTGTATGTGCCCTGCAGCCTGGGAGCAGAAGACTGGGGAATACGGGGGCAGTGCAGGCATGGGGAAAGATCTCCTCTGGGGAGGCGGTGTCGGGCTGCAGCTTAACTTTATTTTTTTTGAAGACTGAGGCAAAGAAGCTTTTAAGTAGCTCTGCCTTCTTTGCATCTTCTGCTAAGGGTTCCCTCTGGCTGAATTAACAGTGGACCCACAGCTTCCTTGGATTATTTTTTCTGGCTAACGTACTTATAGACCCTCTTCTCCAGCCAGATGCGGCTCATTTTTTGTTTGCCTTGCTAATTTTGCCCTGCAGGCTTTTGTTGTTTCCTAGTAAGCTTCCTTGGTGACCTACCCATTTCTCCACTGCCTGTATGCTTTCCTTTGGCATTTGAGGCACCTTAGAAGCTCCTTGGGGAGTCACATTGGTGTTTTGCCATTCTTTCATTATGCCACAACAGTTTCTTGCTGGGTTTCCATTGCTTTGACCTTTATAAGCTTCCAGGCCTCCTGGGTGCTTTGTCCTTCAATCTCTCTCCCATGGGACCATGCCTGTTAACTCATTTTGTTGGGTAAAAACTTTTAAAAAAATCTGGCATCTTACTTTGTCTGATTTCTTGTTTTCTCCATCTTAGAATCTGGACTTCTGTCCTGTCATGATTATTTCATCAAGTTGTCCATCACCTTCCTGTCCTGCACTAGTTCTTTCCTACTGGTTAGGGCAAGATCCAAGATAGACGATCCCCTAGTTGTATCTTCAACCTTCTGGAAGAGAAAATCATCTTCCCCACACGTTAGGAACAAGACTGACATTTTATGTTTGGCTGTATTGTTCTTCCAGCATATGTCAAGAAAACGGAAGTCTCCCATCAGTACCATCCCATAGCTTTGGACAGCTTCCTAATTTAGTGGCCTATAATAAATCATAGCCATTATATTGGTGCTGCATCTTTCACTTTTAGTCTTCATCCAATTCAATTCTGCTCTGCTAGCTTTTTTCCTCCTGAACCAGGGAACAAGTTTACCTCTTTTTGGCCTACAAGGTGGCACCACCACCTTTTCTCCCAAACCTGTCACAGAATCATAGAAAATGAGAGTTGGAAGGGACCTCAGGAGGTCACATCTAGTTCAACCCCCTGCTCAAAGCAGGACCAGCCCCAACTAGATTATCCCTGCCAAGGCTTTGTCTAGCCAGGTATCCAAGGATGGAGAGTCCACCACTTCTTCGAGTAACCTGTTCCAGTGCTTTACTATCCTCCTAGTGAGAAAATTCTTCCTAATATCTAACTTAAACTTCCCTTGATGCAACTGGAGCCCATTGCTCCTTGTCCTGTCATCTGCCACCTCTGAGAACAGCCCAGCTCCATCCTCTTTGCAACCCCCCTGCAGGGAGATGAAGGCTGCTATTAAATCCCCGCTCAATCTTCTCTCAACTAAATATGCCCATTTCCCTCAGTCTCTCCTCATAAGGCATGTGCCTCGGCCCCTGAATCACTTACGTTGCCCTCTACTGGACTCACTCCAATTTGTCCACATACTTTCTGTGGTGGGGGGCCCAAAACGAAACACAGTACTTCAGATGTGGCCTCACCAGTGCTGAATAGAAGGGAAAAGCCACTTCCCTTAACCTACTAACAGCACTCCTTCCAATGTAGCCCAGGATGCTGTCAGCCTTCTTGGCAACAAGGGCACACTGCTGGCTCATATTCAGCTTATTGTCCACTGTCACTGCCAGGTCCTTTTCTTCAGCGCTACTGCCAGCCAGTTACCCCGAGCCTGTACCTGTGAGGGGATTTGTTCTGTCCTAAGACTTTACACTTGTCCTTGTTGAACCTCATGAGATTTCTTTTGGCCCAATTCTCTAGTTTGTCTAGGTCACTCTGACTCTTAGCCCTACCCTCCAGCATATCTATTGTTCTTACCAGCTTGGTCTCATCTGCAGACTTGTTGAGGGTGCCCTCTATGCCATCTTCCAGGTTGCTGATGAAGATATTAAACAAAACCAGCCCCAGGACTGACCCCTGGAGAACTTCACTTGATTCCAGCTGCCAACCAGACAATAAGCCATTGATTACTACCCTTTGAGCCCAATGCTTCAGTCAGATTTCTATCCACCTCACAGTCCATTCATCCATCCCATACTTCCTTAGCTTGCCTGCAAGAATGTTATGGGAGACCATATTAAAAAGCTTGCTAAAATTAAGATATACCACATCCGTTGGTCTCCCTACATCCATAGAGCCAGTCATTTCATTATAGAAGGCCATCAGGCTGAACAGGCATGACATGCCTTGGTGAACCCATGCTGACTGCGCCTAATCACCTGCTTTTACAAGTGCTTTGTCCCCTGTACTTCTTGAATTTGTATATACACATTGGACATATTTTGCTTTTGAACCTACTCACTTCCCTTTTGCATCACGTTTGTTGCCCTGTGCCTCTCTGGTCCTTTTCCAGAGTTGAGTTGCTTCTTCTAGTTCTTTCTCCCTGGAATTAAGTGATGTTTGAGTGAACCCCTCCTCCCACCCTGAAATTATTGATAGCCTTGTTGCCGACTTGTAGCACCCCCCCACCCCACAACTGTGTGAGTGAGGAATTGATAGTTATTTATTAAGAGGCAAATTGTGATGATTGGGACAATTAAGGAGGGAGATGGTCTAGGGAAACACCCACAGCAATATGCATATATAACAGACAACCATTTTGGCCCCCTGAATGGAAGGGAAGAGGAGCTACTATTACACTTGAAGGTGCCGCCCTTCCCTAACTTCTGCCTGACTCCTCATACGGGGATACATTCAAGAAGACTAAGCACATGTGTGTTTTTTAAATAAGGGTCACAGAATAGGGGAGAAATCTCAGGAGGTGTTTCGTCCTCTGTGCTGAGAGATGTGACACTTCATCTTCCAGTATGAGAAGTGGTACCTTGTGATATAGCACAACCGTAAGTTAATGACTTGGTGCAGGATACCCTGGGTAAAATTCTTGGCTTGTTTTATAGAGACTAGTTTTTTCCCTAAGCCTGCTCTTCCAAAAAAACAGTAATTCATTGATTACTTCCAAAGAACTGCTTGTTTGTGAAATATTCATAGAATCATCGATTCATATTGTTTTAGTACTTTGACTGAGAAAAAAATAGTTTATTGTCAAATTGAGGATCCATAGAGAATTTCCCAAGGTGCAATCCAGTTCTTTGGATTCTTTACCAGTTTCTTTCTGAAGATCGTTTTATTCATAGTGGAATTGTTTTTAAGGGCAAGATTCAACAGGGCATGGAAATATTTTAAGGGCACATTTGGTTTCCACTGCTGGAATAATTCACATGCTTACACCTAGGCAGGTGCTTGAAATCTTCCATTAATGCAATGGAGAGTGATCTTGTGTATCATGAAGATGCTTTACTGGCTTCTGTAATATTTGGGCTCACTCTGGATTCAACAAGATAACGTTCTTTTCTAGGCTCATGCATTACTTCTCGGAAGAATATAGTGAATTTTCACACAACACTATGCAACATTTGGTGGAAACTAATTACAAGGTAATTCTTTGCTAAAAATGTTAACGCCACAGAAAATTGCAGAAACATTAACAAGCTCTAGTGTAGCAGTAATTCCTAACTCTGCTCTAAATTGTATCTAGTAGCTTGTGACCTCTAGGTTTTCCCCCACTTTTAACTTTGTAATGCTTAATAAAAGTTATAGTCAAACTGTTACATTGGCTTGGAAAATAAGAAATTAATTATGAACAGCTCATTTAATATGGGAAGGGTACAATGTCCACAGTTTCTTTAAAGCATCATTGAAGTCATTTCACTACTGCCAATTGAACATTTATATAGAACACATCTAAATGTGCTCAGTCAATGAATCCCCAGAGTGTTTCTGCTTCATTAACTGTTTACATGGTGACCTCTGAAGAAAGGTTTTAGCCTGATGAAATGTCTGTTCACATACTGCCTCTGGCATCAGTGTAATAGGTCTCTGTGATTTTTCATGATACACTCAGATTTTAGAAATATCATATTAACAATCTTAATCCCACCACATTAGGCATTGCAATACTTTTTTTGTTGAGTTACCCTCTCAGTAGCCTCTGTAATGTCATGTCATATGCTAGCAAAGTGTTCCCTCCCCTCTGTCCTCCATTTCCACTCAGTTGCCATACGATTCATTTGCATTGATGTCTTGTGGTCATATTTCAAGCATCCCTAATCCTAGACTTTGCATCTGAATGGGCTAACTACTCCACTTGCTTTTAATGGCGCCATTATTTGCATCATGAATCACAATGTCAAGGAAGCCCGTGATGTTTAAATTTTATGATGCTTCCTTTCCAAAGTAACAACTTTCTAACTCAGCACAAAGTGAAGAGGAACATTTTTACCTAACATGAACTGCACTTTGGTTTGCAGAAATAACTCCCAGGAGGACACTGACTGTCCAAATTATTACCTTGGATATTCCACAGAGGAGTTTTGCAGAACCAATAACACTTATTTGACTTCTACCCATAAACAAAAATAGGGATAAATAAGTGACATAAGCTACAATTCTACGATAGGTGATATTGTTCAATAAATACACTCTACCTACCTGCAACTCCATTAGAGAACAATAACTAAGCACCACTTCACAGTACTGCTACTGTTCTGTCTTGCAATAAAATGGGAAATGTATTTCTTCATTAAAGAGAGAGGAGATGGGAGTTTCCACAGTAACATTGTATATAATAATAATGAAATAACTTAGCATATTCAGTCGGCAGATTCCTGTTCCTTATTTTCTGCTTCCATTCATCTGAAATCTTTTAATTTTCTTTTAAAAAAGGGCTGGCAGTGACAGTGGCTGCTGTTTTTGTGCCCTTGCACCAAAGTTGGCAGCTAAAGTATTTGTCCGGCTTGCCCCTGCCTTAAGTGTGGTATTGAAGCCTGGTGTAGATGCCTGGACACGATACAGAAACAAGAGCAGGGTGCACCTCAGAGGGTGTTTTGGCAATCCTAGAGGTATCTCAAAAGGTAGCTAACAGCAAATACTAAAGCACAGAGATGAGTCTGACCTCCTATCCTCTAAGAAGTTTAGGTGCTTGAATGTCTCTGTTCACTTGCTACTTTGTGGGTTGTCGAGGATAGGCATGTAGTAGTGGTGCCCAACTTTTGCCCGATGGCCTGATGTGAAAACATGCAGCCAGGATGAAAGAACTCTGAGATTCAGGCCCAAATCAGACTGACATCTTCTATTTCCCAGGAAGGCACCCTGGCTACCATGTTGTTGAATAGGCTTGGTGAGGGCCCTTACCACCTGCCCTATTGAAGACGAGCCACTTGACAGTCAGAAGTGCAGGACTCATGGGGCCAGAAGAAAACTGTCACTCTTTGCACTCTTCACAGCACAGTGAAACAACAGGAAAGCTGGGTGCATACTCGCCTAGCCTATTTAATAGTCTGGAAGCAAAACTTGTTCCTGGGAAATGGGAGATGTGGGTTTGGATCTCCTCAGAGTGGCCTAAAGCTTCCTCTTTTTGGGTGACTCCTTTCATCACTAGCCTTTGGGCAAAACATGGCTGCTATTTGTCATTTATCTACTTCATATGTGGGGCTAGTCTTTCTGCATCAGCAACAGAATGATGACTTTTATGCCTTTCTGCCTACTAGGGAAGCCCTCTTGGAGAACTTAGGCGGAGCATAGGTGCCTTGCATGAACAGTGTATCACGTTGGAACTTAGGTGGCTGCTACGGTATCCTTAAGTGCTCCACCAGAATTGCTTCTGAACATCCCTAAACACCTCATGTAGAGAGACAGAAAACATTACTATTCCAAATGCAGGTGCTTAATACATGTATCTGCCTAGGGACTTTTTCAGATGCTGGAATTGAACCAATTTGAATTATTTTTTGGAACTTAGGTGGCCAAGCTCTACCTTAGTCCCAATTAAATAAATAAGGAGTACACACTAATACTAGGCGAAGTTGTCTTCCCTAACTGTGTTCTGTAATTTCTATGCTTCCAAGAGTGGATGTCTCACTTTTCTAATGGGTAAAGCGTACAACGAGAGCAATAACATGCCACTTTGAAGAGGACCCTTAAAATGAAATATTGGGCATCTAACTATCCATAGCTCTTTCCTATGACTAGAAAGCACGTGGTTTAGTAGTATACCTTCACAATAGGAAATAACCCCTCCATGCCATGCAATACCTTATATATTTGTTTTAGAATGAAGAAATGTGACCTGGGAAATAAGGCAGTGCTCTCTTTATCTACTTCCAAGCCCCAAAGCAAAGAAACACAATATTTGCCAAATTCTTCTGTTTAGGGAAAAAACAAAAACCAGAGCGGTTGAAAGAGTTATTGTGGATGTGTGTTTGTGTCCCGAAGAGCAGAATTTGACTAACAGTGTTTGCCTGCCCTCAGGTGGCATCTTACTGTGTTGGACCACACCACCTGCAGACTTGAAAAGGAATTTAAGTGTGTCTGCTTTTCACAAATGAAGATTAACCATGCTGCACTGTTGATAGAATACCACAACATTCCTCAATTTCCTTACAAAATTAATGTCTCACATATTTATGTGCAGGGATGGATGCAGAAAGGGTGCACAGGTGCACTTGGACTGCCCCCCGTTCCCCTGGCCCCCTACCTTTGATTCCTGCTTCATCCGAAGTAAAACCAACTGCTTGGCAGGGGCAGCCGTGAGGGAGTCAAATGACTTCTTGATTCATCAGTATTTATCTTATTTCTTCCAAACTCATCAATCCATGGGTGTTAATGACATTCTCTCCTTTTTGATGGTCTTGATGTTCCACTAATCAGGCTATCCTTTTTACTCCAATTCTGCTGTCTGTTAGCTGCTTCTGGTAACCTCGTTCCTGTTTCACAGCTCGGTAGACTGTTTTTAACTCTAGCTAAAAACATTAAGTAAGGTGTGAAAATGTTAATTGAGGTGGATATTAACTCAGGGGTGGAAATAACTTTCGGTGAAAGACTGGATGCACTGTCAAGATGTTCAAGAAGGATAAATTGTGGTTTATGAATCTGGAAGAGATTTAAGTTTAATTCTAATGACTACAGGTCTAACCTTTTGATTTTTTGATTGATTTTTGCCTAGTTAATCATGTTTTTATACATGATACACATGGAAAGTTAATGTATATTTCAATAAAGATACAGTCATTTTTGCTTTAAACCTAAATTGAATAATATAGCCGTGAGAGCCCAGAATATTAGGAAACTTTTTACTTTCTTTTGAACTGAAGAAAAATATGTGTTGTGTCATGTAGCACTGCCCCTTCTGCACCCCCATTTTCAAAATCCAAGATCCACACATGATTGTGTGTATATTTGATACAACACCAAAACAAAATGTTTCCTTGATGATTTAGACGCTCAACACCTTCATGAACTTATAATTTAATGAAATCCAGTCATATTGAAATAATTGTTCCTAAAGGAACTCAGCCAGCAGGACACGTGCAGTAATACACCACTGGAAAAGTGCCCTGTGCCTTCCCCAAAGTCCCTGTCAAACAGGCACCTCTTGAAGCATTGTTATTAGACTGTTTTGGACCAACAAGAGCAGAGATCATAGACAACATTTTGTTCGCTACTCTCTTCCCTGCGGGATGGGAACCCAACTGGGGTATCACAAGTAAGTCCACTTGAGTGAGTATACATTGGATAAAAAGGGAATTCCTCATGTAGTCTGAACCCAGGCTACACAGGGCATTATAGGTCCTCATTTGAGTTGAGGGAGATTCAGGATTTCCACCTTGTGAGTCATTCTAACACCTCAAACGATGTTTCTTCTCTAAATCAGGATGAAAAGTTAAAATTCTAGAGTATCCCTAAGGTGGAAAGAAAAGTTTGGTTTTGAAATTCATTTTATTTCATTTCAAGATACCAAAATAAAACATTTCCACGTTTTCAATTAAAACAAAATATTTTGACACATGAAAATATTGAGTGCTATGGAGTCACAAAGCTTAAGCATGGGAAGAGCTAGTCCCATCTGTTTTGATGGAGATCTGTGTTGTGCCCTTATGTTTCTCAGCAAAGCAAGGGAGACCACATCATGGCTATGCCAAGTAAGAGCTACCTGGCTATTGGCGCTGAGTTTGGTGTAGTCCCTGTATTCCAGCTGATGCTCCTAATTAAAAAAAAAACAACAAAAAACCCAAACAAAAAACAAAAAAAGGAGCATAGGAGCATAGGAAACAGAAGTTAGTTTGAAAGCTAAGATCTACTTTCCTTCGTTCCTATCAATCCCTTACATAGAAGAAAAACTATCATCAAAAGCTGTTGGGTACCTCCAATTATATTTGTATTTATTTACTCCATGAAAAAATATATATCTATTATGCTGAAAACAAGAGGGCTAATAAACCAAAGTGATTATATATTAGCTAATTCAATCTGAATATTGTCAGGGTTTTTGATTTTCCAAAAAAGGGAGAGAGGTAAATGGAAGCTTTCAATCCAATTTTCCTGTAGATGAAAATTCAGTTTTTCATCATAAAAAGTTTTGCTGGAAACATTTTAGCCAAGCATGGGGCAACTCCTGAATGTACAATTATAGCAGTGTGATGATGATGATGATGATGATGGTCACTTTGGTTTATTAGCCCTCTTGTTAGCCATACATGCATACATATAAATAGATAGATAGATATAGATAGATATATCTATCCAACATATTGTTTGCTAATTTTTAAATTCACAGTTGAAAGTGGGCTGGTATAATAATAACAGCAATGTGAAAACAGAAGTTTCTTTTAAGTAGTGCTCTGATGTGATACTTCATGTACTCTGGAACACAGCTACACAAACAATTACCAGGTGTAAACTCATGGACTACAGATAAAGATGTAAAACCTTCAACGAATCCACAAGAGCTTCAACCTATCTCCCAGGGGTATAAAATTCAGTTTTTCATATCTTCTAGGTCTTAAGCACTCTGCATTTCCCTCCGAGCATTGCATTACTTGAGAAGTCTGCAACTCCACCATCTCCTAATACAACAGCATCTCCTGCTAGTTCATGCATTTTATACCCATTAAAAGAACTATCTCGTGCTAGTTGCTTTTATACCCATTAAAAGAACAAGATTTCACAATGTAAGAGAATGTAGGAAAATGGAGTACATAGTCTAATGCATCCAGGGCCAGATCCTTAGATGAAGGAAATTGACATAGCCCCATTGACTTTAATGGTGTTATATTAATTGGCAACAGCTGAGGAACTGGACTATTAAGCAGAATACTTGTGGTTTAATTTTTAGAGAGTCTTCCTGTGCCCTAAGCGGTTTCTACCTTCTTATACTTCTTACAGAAGGCCAATAAATTCAATGAGAAGGAAATAATACAGGCTTCAAAAGAAATGGCTTAAAAGCCTAGATTGGTCAATACAAATGACTCTGTTCTATAGTCTGTAAACTACCCCATGAAATTTAAGACAGGATTATTGCCTTATCTAAAAATGTCATAGTTGGGTCTGACTGGGAATTACATAAAACTTTGGGGTTCTCAACTTAGTTTTATATGCAAGTACTTTGTAGTACACTTAGGTATGAGACTCTATCCCAGCACAATATTTAACCTTCATACGTTCCCATGGGGTAATTTCCTACTCCAGGTGCTTACTTGGTACAGTAGCTTGAAGTTAATCAAGTCTAAAAAAAGATAATTATTTTTAGGACATTGTCACTGGCACTGCAGTGGCCCAAAGAACAGCCAGCTTACATGAATGGTTTGCTCTTTGTGGATAAAAAACTGCCCAAGGTATCATGTTACCCCAGGTGTGATTATGTTTTTCCATATGGGGTAACAATTTACCCCAATCCCATGTTTAACCCCAATCCCATGCAATTTCTATATAAATGATAGGGCTAGACCTTTCTGGCCACTTTGGATGGATGCATCTGAAAGGTCAGAATCCATTCACACCTCATTCATGTCAACTTTGGGTATCCATGGTAACTAATGGATGGCCATACTCTGTTTTTACAGAAGATGTGGTAATCCCTTTTGCTAACCACTTTGTTTGCAAACTGCAAGGTCATCAAAATACCCTGCCCTTTGCCAACCTCCTCCCTGCCCAAACCTTTGTTGCACCCAAATCTAGCTCAGCTCTCTTTTCGCATGGCAAAGAACCACCTCACCTGCCCTTTTCATAACATACAAGCTAGTTTGTCCTGCTTTGTTGGAAGTGGGGACAAGGAGCAAAGGAACAGCAGAGAAATAATAGAACAACATTATACTGCAATACAGTGCACACTATGAAGTCCCCTTCAACAGTAACGGTTTGACACCCCCATGCCACTTTTACCTGCTCTCAATAAGTCATGTGTGGTTTCCAAACAGCATCCAGCAGCAGCATTTGGCATCCAGCAGCAGCATCCAGCATTGCAGCATTTGGCTTGCCTGCAAAAGGTGGATGCTGGTCTCTGTGCCCTGGAGGAGAAGGTGCTACCTGCACTGCCATAGGGCAGGGCAAAATTGCTTATGTGACAGCACAGGTGGACAGACTTGTCTGTGTTTGTTATTTATATGCACTCAGCAGTAATCACTGTTTTTCTTTTCTTTTTCCTGCAATGCAGGATGAGACGTCAGCACTTATTCAGTGTTGAAGCCTGTCTTGCACAGGTACCCAGGGATGACAGTGACACATCCACTGATGAAATCTTATCCCAAGGCAGTGAGGATGCTGATTTTGTTCCAGAAATGGGGGGTTGTTCAGAGCAAGGAGACCATGTGTCTATGGAAAGGAGGAGTTGGTACCACAAGAAGGAGTGCTGCCAACATTTCCAGTAGGAAATGGGAAAGGACCAGCCTGGGGCTGCCATGGAAGACTGAGGCGAGCTACAGCAGGACATGGAGCAGAACCACTGCTACCTGAGATTCGACAACAAACTGACACATGAAGAATGGAGAGTCGTGGACAAGCTTGCTGCCTTCAGAGATATTTGGATGCAATTTGTGGAGCAACTCTGGAAACAGTGTATTCCAGGAATACACCTGATGATTGAGGAGCAGGGCATTGCATTCAGGGGTCACTGCCCCTTAACACAGTATATGCCCAGCAAGCCTGCCAAATGCGGCTTGAAAATCTGGTGGTGCTGTGATGCAGCGACATCATTTCCCTTGTCTGGAAACATCCATCTGGGCAAGCAACTAGAAGCCATATGCCAAAGTAATCTTGGTACCCAGGTCATTGAAAACCTGGTTCATCTCTGGTACAAGATGGGAAAGACTATCGTGGGTCCCAATTTCCATACTGCCCTGGCAGAAAGACTGCTACAGCAGGACTTGACCTATATGGGTACAATTTAGAAAAACAAGGCTGATATCCAAAATGAAATGCAAGCAAATTGAAGAAGGGAAACTTTTTCATCCATTTTTGCTTTTGATGGGGAACTCCCCCTCGTTTCCTATGTTCCAAAGAAGTCCAAATTGTGCTGTTGCTGTCAAGCATGCACCATGACCTGTCAGTGGGTAGAGAGCAAAGAAAGCTGGACAACATCCATGGCCTGCAGTAAGAAAAATGGTGGGGTGGATAAATATGACTACTTGGTCCATATGACCACCTGCAGACAGAAAATCAACAGGTGGCCAATGACACTATTTTTCAATATACTGGATGTGGCTGCCATTGCGAGCCTCATTATTTGGCTATGCCACCTCAAACTGGAAGGAAAAATCACATTTAAGAAGACGGCACTTTTTTTTTGCAGGACCTTGGAGCACGGTTGATTGACGGACAAATAAAACAAAGGATGATTGATACATGTAATCTGTCTACATCTCTGAAGTCTGGTATGACTGCCCTAATTTACAAAATTGCCACAACGCACCCCAGTACAACCTTCTGCAAGCATGAGTGGATGTTGTGCTTTTTGTCCAAGGACAGACGACCACAAAACCCGGAAACAATGTGAACGTTGTAAAGCAATTTGCTTGTGTGCACAAATAGTACATCACCGCTACTTTGTGAGAAATGCAATATTTAGTTAAAAGAGGAAATGTTTTGGGAAGTAATTGTTAGTTTGAAAACAGTGTGAACTGCAGACTTAGCAAATTGTTCCTTCACGTTCTGAAACTGTAAAAAAAGTTAAAATTTTGTTTGTCATTCTAGTTAAATAATATTTTGGGCTCAAATCATAATAAATACGCTTTCAAACAATCTGTATGTTTAATAAACAGGTTTTGGTACATTTATACTGCTGGCACCGGTTTAATTTTGTTTTTGTGGGTCTATCCCATGAGACCAACAATGTCGAATTGCGGGTAACAAGTTACCCCATGAGAACAACAATGGTTACAGTTTCATGAGGCTGAATGAGGGTTAAGGATCTGTTTCAATGAATTACTTTCAAGCAAAACACTGCAGGTTGGACTTACCTTTAAGCATATGACTGGTGTGCTTATATGTGCCATTATGCAGTTTGGTTTTGGAGGCACTTGTCTTGTGTGGACTCAAAATGTGGACACCAACATTTCAGAAAGGGATCCGGTTTGGCTCTAGTTACAAGCGGTGAAACTTAGTATGTGCTAAGGATTTGTGGGGATGGGGTACTTAGCATTTTGAAAAGGGGGTGTAGATAGCGAGGTGTGTCTTCACATATAAAACAGCATACAGTAAAGTCCCTGTTATCCTTCTACTAGCTGGAATACTCTATTAAGCAGCACCATGCTGCCGCCACGTGTAAGCCGCGTGAAACCACCACCAGCCACACTGGCTTCCAGCACCCCGTGCTCTGCCGCTGCCACCACATGCAAGACGCGTGCAAGCTGCCACCCACCATCCTGCACCACCGCCATCCACCACGCCGTATCACCGCATGCGAGGTCTCCTCCTCTCCCTGCTTGCTCTGGCGTTTTTAGATATCCAGAATTTTTATATAACTGGCACCCAGCATTCCCCACTCATGCCAGATAACTGAGACTTTACTCTACGTTGGTCTCTCCAGTTAAAAAAAAAGTAGTGCGTCAACCCTGCAGCCCCAGAAACTGGCACTAGAAGCAAGGGGGAGTTCCCACGTTTGTATAGAAACTCGTAGGTACTAGGGTCACAAGCCAATGGGACAAAGTGAGGAAACATGCAAACGGTAAAGAAACATCAACGCTTTGGTTATGTATGCTCAGCACCTGAATGTTCCCTCTACACCCCTAGAGATATCCTCAAACAAACCTTTCATCCTTAGAGCAAAAGGATCCTTTTGGAGAAAAGTCCAGCTCTTTCATTGCACAGCCCCAGCTGACTAAGCCAGTGAGGTTTCCAGCTGTACTCCACTGGGTAGGTCTGACCAGATTCCACATGCATGCTGCTCTTTCTTCCCCTTACTCCAGACTCCTCTTCCTTTTCCCCTTGCCCACCCCAGCCCTTGGGGTTTTCTAGCCGTTGTAGTTCAATTTAACAGTCAGCACAGCTCTGCAAACTGCCCCCGGTTCCTCCTGATGCAACACACATTATACCCACGTTACAGATAGGAACTTTCCTCATATGCTAGAGGCCTAGGACTGTATTATTTGTTTTAAGAAGCAAAAACAAATACAACTTCATTGCAATGAGTTCAAAACAATGTGCAGGTCTGTGAAATAGGAGCTACATTACCAAGAGCAGCTAGCAGACAGCTGAATTGCAGAACAAAGCATAGCTGGATCGGTGATACAAGACCATGGAAAAAGGGAGGGTCATTAACACCCGTGGATGGAGAGTTTAGATAGGCTCAGGTAGATGGTGAGCAGGGATCCTGGCTTTCTCTGAAAAGAAAAATATCCCAAATGTTCTGACTAAAAAAAAAAGTCAAATTATATATTATAGATTTAATCAAGGAAAAATGTGGATTTGGTGGGGTGGGGGGTATTTTTTTTCTTGTTTCAGTCAGAATACTTGGGATATTTTTTATCAGAGAAAATCAGGGCCTCTGCTTTTATATATAGTGGTGTTCCATTTTAATCAGGGAAAAATGTGTATTTGGGGTTATTTTTAAAATATTAAAAAAATGGGAATATTTTTTTTAAATCAGAGAAAACTGGGATCCTTGATCATGAGCCATGAAGTCAATTTACTGCCTCATTATTACGTGATTTAAAATGCTCCTGCCACTGCCCATTTAAATTGTGGGTAGAGCAGGAATCCAAATGGAGGCGGGGAACTCAGGACACCCCTTCCCCCCGATCTACCTCTGCTTGGGAGCACCTTTAATTTGAGACCCCCCAGAGGAGACCAGTCCGTTATGTATGTGCAGACTAATTTGCATCAACGGTATCGACTTTGACTCAGAAAACTGGTGGTGGCGGTGCTCACCTTTCACCCAAAAAATAATGAATGAGCTTATGCAAGAGTAACAAGCAATACTTATGCAAGAAGAAAGACACCTTTGTTCCAAGCCCTCCTTTCCCTGAGAGGTTTGAAGTCCTTGTGCTCTACATCCCCAGAAGGAACCCGGTCTCACGAATCCAGGAAAAGACCTTTAACTATTGAACAAAAAGTGGGACCCCGTCACTAGGTGCCCACCTCCTACTTGGGAATAGGCAAGTCCATAGAGGTATTTCATAGATTTCATAGACGTTAGGGCTGGAAGGTATGCAGTAGTCATCCTGACCTGAGCGTCCATGGCATGCTCTTGAACTCTTACCTCATGGTATATAGAAGCTAACACACAGTGGAGAAAAAAAAGTTTAAAATACTGCAAGCAAGATCTTATTTGATTGGCTGTGAGCACACACATGGCAGTTAGTGGAGCACACGGGTGCATACAGATAGGCACCAAGACAGCTACGGTGGAGCAGCTGGTGAGTGGTAAAGCCGTGCTTTAGCGATTAACTTCACAATACCAGTGCATCTCCCCATGCCCTTAGAATACAACGCGTGACTGGGCCCTACCATTGTTAGACTATGCAATTTCGAAAGAAATGCCAATGTTACCTGAATACTGGCTGAGGGCAAAAAAAACCCACCTCTGGCGTCCTCTTCCTCTCTTTCTTTCCCTCTCATCAAAACAGTGTGGAAGGGACCTCCTAGGTTACTGAGTCTCCTTCCTGCTATTCCAAGCAGTTAGTTGTGTTAGATAATCCCATTCATAAGCAGAGTGTAAATCATTATCAGCTTGATTTATGAGCATTCAAAGCCACGTCCTGCGTAGCATCAAATGCATGCTTGACTTTTACAGAATTTACAGCGTGATGAGAACGACAAGAGCCTCTGTCGGTACAAATTGCTTCACCGCAGGAAATGTGTGTGCCTACAAATTGCTCAGTGACTGGGCTCCCGGTTTGCTCAGGTTGGTGTCTGCTAATTGTGCTTCACAGAAGGACAGGCTACGTACCAAAGTGGCATTCTCAAACTTGTGCAGCGTGTTAGCAGTGTGGGAGCAATTAGGAAATATTTGTTAAGTGAGGAATAAAAGCAAATGGCAAAAGGTCAAAATGCAGTGAGGAAACAACAAAACGAAAAACAAGTAGCCCATTTCCTGAAGGAATAAAACCAGCAGTCTTGGAATTTACGAGCAAGCAACTTGCTCTGGAAAAAAAAATGTTGAGCTCTATCACAGTTTCTGAGATGCATTTGATGCTCCTTTGAGCGTTTACATTCAACGGTGATAACGCTGACATAATTTCAAAGCTACCTAAGGGGACTGTGAATCTCTGTTAGATTTATTATTTAAACTGATGATGCTGTGCAGGTACCTTCTCTGACTATGGACTTAATGCAGTATCTAGAACAATGGGGTTCCAGTGCGGATGATGGCCCACAGGCACTATTGCAATTCAAATAATAACTAATTCTAATAATAGCCTCCTTTCTTTCCCCTTTCCAGCATCATAAATTAGAATTCCTTATGGCTTCTGAAGGGTTTCTGTATCATAAAAATATATTATCTTTGGGAATGCCTTTTCTTCAGATAAATCTGAAGAGTCAAATTATCTCCTTAATAATTCCTGCATGAATCCCGTGCGAAGTTCTTACATTTGCAAGCTGGAAGTTTCTCTGCTTTGTTTCAGGCAACAAGGGGGAAAGAAGCCGGTTTGGAGATCTTCCCACCCCAAGCTGTTTAAATCTTTATCATGTATATAAACAAACACAGATGTTGGGTGGGGGGACATAACCCTTTGAGAGCTGGCCCATGCAGGGGGCTTTCAGTTTGGTCTTAATCAACTGGACTGAACTGCACTAACAACGATGCAATCGCACGTACCAGTAGCTTGTGCATCATGACTTGGCATCTCTAAGCAATAAGGTTTTATGGCTCCCTTCAATGATTATGCTGTGGATTGATATAGAAGAGAAGGAGGATTGCATTTCTAGCTACTGGAACCACCCAGTGCTGCGATGCTATCAAAATAGTAATCAAACCTAGTGGAGGTGAATAGGTGCAATACCTAGTACTCCCTAGAGGCCAAACAATTACTTTTAAGTCCCAATAAGCATACTTTATTTTCCAAACTCACTGAAGGTAGGAGCATATAGGGAAAAGATTTAAAGTTGTAATCAAGACTGAGATGCCTATATGCATACCCTTGTAAAAAAAAAAAAAAAGACCAGACAGTCATAGGGACATAAGAATAAAGGATTGGAAAAGAGTATTTATCAACACAGTCTGAAGTGCCAGCACTACATAGATAGTGTTAAAATGGACACAGAACCATTTCCTGCCTTTCTCAATGACTAGCTGAAATCAGGACTAAGGGGCATAGCTGTTGAACTTCTCTGCTACTGAAGTGGTGCTGGTAGGAAAAGGAAAAAGGTTAAAAAATGTTGCATCCTCAAGATCTATCATGGGAATCTACTGCCTTGACTCAAATCTACTGTATTTACTCAAATCTGAAAATTTCCCTCATCTTAAATTTGAATGCAATCATGAGGGAGGGGAAGAGTGGATACCAGCTGGGGCTCTGGGTGTAGCCACCTGAGAATTTGCACGAGCCTACACTTAATGCACCTTAGCCTAAGACACGTTAAGGTGATGTAGGTGTGTAGCTACGTATGCACACCTTGAGGTACCTTAATGCGGCTTGCTGTGAGAATGCAGTTGCAGCCTGCCCTGCGCAGCACATTCCTGGCTCGAGAGTGCAGAGAAAGGTTTGGGACATGCCCAGGGGCCGTGGGTCTGTCAGCAGTGTGTGCAAAGCCAGGGCTGCTGGACTGCAGCCAGAGGCAGCCCAGCTCCAAGTGAGCAGAGGGTGCACCCAAGCACCCAGGTTGTATCTGCATGTCCCTTAAGGTGCCTTAACTATTCGTGCCTAAATTTGATACCTGCTTTATGCAGATATCAAATTCAGGTATGATTAGCCTAAAATTGCCATTTTAAGGCATATTAAGGGTGCATATGTGCAGACCCATGCACTTAACACAGATTAAAAATGCCAATTTTAGGCTAATTACTCCTAAAAGAGGCACATGGAGACACACCCTTTGACTCCTATGCCAAGCCCAAGGCCAGAGTCAGAGTCACAGCCACTGCCACTACTGCCACCTGCCCTCACCACCTGCCCTCTGTTATCCCCACTTGCCTTTGTTCACTATCACCACTCACCTTCCCCTTGCATATCCAGCTCCAGCTGGGGCCCCAAGCCAGCCTGGGGCAGATATCATGTAGCCCATGGTGTCTCTGACCCAGCCAGAGCTGGATATGTAAGGGGAACGTAAGCAGCAAGGGGCAGGGGAGCAGGCAGTGTTGGGTACAGGGATCGGGGAGGAGGTGGTACATGGGGCAGACAAGATGGGGCAGGTGGGAGGTGGGGAAAGTGGAGTAGAAACATGCAAGGGGAGCAGGTAGGGGGTGCAAATGGTGGGGTAGGTGGTAGGGGAAAGTAGTGGTTGTTTGGGGACTGTTCAGGCACTCTGGAGGATGGAATAGAGCATGCAGGCACAAGGTGGTGGCAGGCATCTGGGGAAGGCAGGTGGTGGGGGTACAAGCAGCAGGTGCCCAAAGGGCATGGGTCGGGCAACTCCCCTGCCTACCCATCACCACTTTCCCTCCTGCTGTAGCAGTGGGAGGGATGAACTTACGTTGACCATCCAAAAATTAGACCTACGCATGGAAAAGAACAACACATTTATAAAATCGTCATGTCTAGAATGCAATTATTGGTGGTTCATCTTAAATTCAGAGTTGCCTTTGATTTGGGTAAATACAGTACTTTCAGAATGCAGTCATTTCATGGGTTTGGTGCAGAATTGTTGTTGGAGTCCTCCAAAATGGTTATTAATGTTAATTACTATTATTTATTCCTTGTATTATGGAATCAGGATGTTAGGTATTGGTCATTTTGTTTAGGCCGTACAAAAAGAGAACCTAAAACAGGACATTCTTGCCCCAAGGAGCCTATAGGAGGGTAAAAAAGCCTACTTACTGCCATTTATGACTGGCTAGGAGCTTTTAGGCCATCCTAATGGATACAGGTTGGCCACACTGTTTTATGCATTCATGCCTCCAGTCTTAGTTACTTGAATCAGTCTATCCAACAATGAAACTTCACAGTGGAGAAGTTTCAAATGTTTAACAAGCTGGAGCAATGCCATTCGCAACTGTCTGCAGATTCCTCTGAAAACAGAGCATGCTCCAAGTATTTCTCTCTGATAATCAATATTTTCCACGGGATCAATCCTAGTTCCTGCAAAATCCAGGAATTCCTCCTATAAGCATCGCATTGCAGTGACACACCGAAATTTTGGCCAAGTGACCTTGAGATTCTGCATCCTGAGAACTTTTACAGGAATTGCTTTGGGTTACAGAAATGATTCCCACAAGTAAGAATAATCTGTAACCTAGACATTTTCAGACCTAATGGGAAAACTCAGTTCCTTGACATAATTTCCCCCAACAAGTTCTTTATACAAAGTTATCAATGGCCACCCCGACAGCACAAATGGTTTAACCAATCTTCCCGCCCCCGTTCCCCGCCACCCCCAACTCTCTTGCAAAAGGAAACAAATAGTCTTTCCTTATTTTTAGTTCTTAAGAGAGATATTAGAATGGGCCAGACTATTAGATAGATAGATAGATCGATAGATCGATAGATCAATAGATAGATGTATTAGAATCAGACACCACAATCGACATATAGGCTCAATTAAGAATATAAATAACAGTGTATGAATATATCTCTATATAAAGGATGAAAAGAATATTATATTTCCCCAAGGGCTTTCCTTAATGTTGCTGTAGAAAATTACAGTTTTGTATTAACACCCCATGCTGCATTTCAATACATATGTAACAGACACTGGGACTGGTTGCCTTGACAGTTCTGAATACATAAAATACTAATTAAAATATTTCTGGTTTAACTTTTAAATATTAGAATGTATAATGTTAGATATGCTTACACAATATGCGCATCAGTATATTGCTATGGATTGATTTAACCCTTTTGATTGCTACTGGGCATCTCTACACAAGACACTATATCACCGTAGTGAGCAACGTAGCTCGTCTCTACGGCTATGTAGCACCAGCGGGCACAAACCATGATGCTGGTGCTACGTCACCATAGCCCATTGCCACAATGCTGTAGCATCTAAAAATAACCGTGCCCTGCTAGGACTGCACACTGCCAAATGATGAAAGCAAGGACTAAATGACTGTGCAGTACCAAATGCAGTCAGGGGCATGTGCAGGTGCACCCGCTGAGTAGGATTTTACTCCTTATAAACTTTCATGGAAATTCTTTTTTCATGTCCATGTTCTGTAGAAGATTAAGGGGTTGTTAGCTCAGAAGGTGAATAACGATGATGAGTAAGGCGCTGCAAGGTTTCAGAGATATGCAGAAGTTTTGTAACCCATTCCAAAAGCTCCCTCTCTCCCCACTCTTCTGCTGACCTTTCCTGCTCTCAAATAGTGGGTGCTTCACATTATCTCATAGGGCATCTTTTTTGGGGAAGAGACCGTTACCCTTCCAATATGTAGATACATCTCCAGTGAGCTGCAACCTAACTATGTGAATTGAATGTGTTTCCCTTAATTATAACTTTTGCCCTGAACATCATGAGTGAGCTCTTTCGGTCATGGACTGTCTTTTTGTCTGTGTTTGTACAGCCCCCAGCACGTTGAGGACCTGCTCTACAATTCAAGCTTCTCAGCACAGAAGTAACAACTGAAGCAACAGCCATAACTCTTGAAGTCCCTCATAATGCCTGGGTAAGAGTTCACCTGTGTTTGCTATACCACCTTATTCCACGTCTTGCAGTGATATTAAAACTGTGTCTTTTGTCACACTAGTGTGCAGGAGACCACGAAACCCCTCACATGCAAACTGCATACCACAAGACAAACGTATCTCTAGTTAAACCTTACAGATAACCCGGACTTATACCAGGAATGTAGTTAGTCCTGGATGTCTAGCCTGCGTGCCGGACAAACAAACAAAACGGGAGAATTGAATTAATTGCCTTTGCCTTGATTTGCAACTTGCGCAGTCGTCTGCACATTTAATTTCATCCTTTGCATGCTGTTAAGCTTAAACAAGGACACAATTGGCTACAGACTTGACATCTTTGTGACAGTGAATCTGTGGCGGCATTGAAAAGAAATGGGGGGAAGGAGCAGGGTCACAGAGAGGACAAAGGGAAAAAATAGCTGTCTAAATCATATATCATTAAAGTGATGCTCATTGAATTACCTCTCTCAGGGCCTGTCAAAACATGTGGTGCCCTTGCAATATAAAAAAAAAAACGTTCCCAAAAAATCCTAACAGCCTAGAAATACAGTAGTATGTGGTAACCATATTTAGGAGAAAACCAGTAGATGAATGGGTAGTGGTCATCAGAAGTCCATCAGAGGATAAAATGGCAGCTTGTTTTTGCCCCTAAGAGATTAAATCCAAGTCGAAACCAACTCCCCTGACTCCTTTGTTACTTTTAACATTATGTTTGTGCTCTGCTAACAGGAGGATTGTTATACTAGTTAGACTGTACAGACATCCGGTGCAGATGTCAGACAATCCAAGATATTGGGAGGGTCTTTTATGTAACCATAGCCCTACCTGCTTCCTGAACTTCAGGAAGTGAGGCTATTTGATGTGCTCTGACACTGCCTTAATAGACAATATATTAAAAACAATAAGCAGAATTTGTGGCTACTTTCCAGAAGCTTGGAAGCTGTCCCAGTTCACTAATGAGCTCTGTGAGCAGACTCATCAACTTTTTGAATGCAGAAGAAAGGGAAGGAAAGGAAAAAAAAATAAAGGGAAATTGACTCGTAGACTTGCAGGTAAGAAAAAAAAATAGTACGGAAAAGACCCTTGTTCACTCATTAGTGATGGCTAAGCCCAGATAGTATTCTGCCTATCAGATGTGTAAGTAGCACTTAGTGCACATACTTTAGATCCTACTCCAAACTCCCCAGCTAGGCTTGTACTCTGTTTATTCTGAAATGATCCACTGACACTCTGCTACCACCCTATTCTGCCTAGGAAAGTGCATAGCTTCCATGCAAGGCTCTGAAATGTCAATCAGGAAAAAAAAACCCCACAACTATGACTAGCAAGTAGGCAAAGCAGAGCTGAGAGCACCTCTGTACCCTTCTGCTGGGAAGCCAAGAGGGGAAAATATATGGGGACACAAGAGCAATAAGCAGGAGGTTGCAAGGAATCTCTGATTAATGGGTTAAGACTAATAATCAAGGTGCTTAATGTGGTGAGGGGATAGATTCTTGGGTAGCCAAGCTACAAAGGTATTCTGGAAATTTATTGAGGAAAACCACATACGTAAAATGGAGAATGACAACCATAACGAGTAATAAACCAAACAGGAACAATAATAACAATAGGCAATAAGTAGTGTGATATGATGGGCGATCACTCGTGAACGAGTAAGATTGTCTTCCAAGGATCTTAATAATGAGTCTGCAGGTCATAATAATGAGGATCTTAATAATGAGTCTCCATAGCCCAATTCTAGATCCACATGTCTTGTCGCAGCGAGGGCAGGTGTTTCCAGGAGGGATGGGCACTGTGATGCTATGATGGATGTTCTGATGTTCTTTTTGCTTGTTCCTCTTTTCTTCTTCTGCCTGTCAATGATCTGTTTCAAAGTGTTGAGGTCCCTCCCAAAGAGCCTTCCTCCATCTTGATAGGTCCTGAGCACAGGTCTTCCAAATGTTATTGTTGATATTACACCTCTTTACATTTGCCTTCAAGGTGTCTTTGAAGTGCTTTCTTTGCCCTCCACTACTTCTTTTAGTAGTGACTGTCTTTTAGCTGTGAGAAAAAGATTCTTTTTGGAAAGTGGGAGTCAGGAATGTGAACAACATAACCTGTCCAGCAAAGTTGGTTTTGGATGACCATGCACTCAATGCTGTTGGGATTTGCTTCAGCCAAGACATTGATGTGTGTGCATCTATCCTCCCAGTTAATTTGAAGGATCTTGAGAAGGCACCATTGCTGGTACTTTTCCAAGCTCTTGAGATGTCTTCTGTATGTGGTCAAAATTTCCAAGCCATATAGCAGAGTTGGAATAACACTGGCTTGATAAAAACAAGAGCTTCATTTCAGCAAGGATGTCATGTTTTAGGGAGACTCTTCCTCAGACATCCAAAGGCTGCACTTGCACATTTCAAGTGGTGTTGTATTTCCACGTTGATGTCTGCCTTTGATGAAAAATGGCTTCCAAGATAGGTGAAGTGATCCATGTTCTCCAGCAATTCACCATTGATTTGAAGCAGGTAGGGGGTGGGAAGAGGTTATTTCTCCATTTGGAGAAGGTTGGTAAAGGACTTCCGTTTTCCTGATATTTAGAGTTAGGCCAATACTCTTGTAGTTATCTGGGAATACATTAAGAATGGTTTGGAGGTCCGTTCCAGATGAAGCAATGACAGCATTGTCATCCACATACTGGAACTCCATTATGGATGTTGTCTTGGTCTTCGTTTTGGACTTGAGTCTCTTGAGGTTGAAGAGTCTTCCATCTATCCTATACACAATTTCAATTTCAGGTGGGAGCTTTCTGTGCATGAGGTGCATTATGGTGGAGCTGAAGATGGAAAACAAAGTTGGAGCAATGACGCAACCTTTCTTCGCTCCAGTTTTCACCTCAAATGGTTCTGTTTGTTTCTTGTTGCTGAGAACCCTTGCTGCCATGTTGTCATGGAGAAGTCTCAGAACACTGATGAACTTGTTTGGACAGCCAATTTTGGACAGGATTTTCCATATGGCTTCACAGATTACAGAATCAAAGGCTTTAGAGGGGTCAATGAAGGCCAAAAAGAGAGGTCTATCTTGTTCACAACACTTCTCCTAGATTTGATGTGCTGTAAAGATCATGTCTGCAGTTCCTTAAGATGGTCTGAAGTCACTTTAAGAGTCTGGAAGAATTTCTTCTGCAAGTGGGAGAAGGCAGTTAGTGAGAATATAGATGATGACTTCCCCAGTGGCCAATAAAGAGATGCCTTGGTAGCTTCCACAATCAGTATTGTCCCTCTTCCTGAAGATGGGAACAATCAAGGCACCCTTAGGTCAGCTGAGATTTCTTTCTTGTTCCAGATATTAAGAATGAGGACATGAAGCTGACATGTAAGTTGTTCTCCTCCTCCTCTGAAAATCTCTGCAGGTAACCCATCAACACCGGCTGCCTTGTTATTCTTCATTTTCCCAATGGCACTCCCTACCTCTGCCACAATAGGCAGCAAACTGAGGTCTTCTCTGATTACTTTTGGCAAAAAGTTGTTATCTTACCTTCGTTGACATTTGAGTCATGAGTCAGAAGGTTCTGGAAAGGTTCTTTCCAGTGAGCATTGATGGATTTGCCATCTTTCAGAAGTGTTTTTCCATCCTTTGACCTTAGAGAAGTAAGGCCTTGAGTGCTAGGGACATAGACAGCTTTGGTAGCACCGGAGAAGCCATGAGTGTCACAAAGTGTTAGATCTCTTTTGATTTCTGAATTCACCATTCATTCTTCAGTTCTTGTGCTCTTCTCTGAACCTCTGATTTTGCTCGTTTCTGTGCGTTTTTCTTGATGACAGAGTTGATCTCATTCTGCCAAACAGAGAAAGCTTTCTGTTTCTTGTCAATGATACCTTGAATTTCATTGTCATTTTTGTCAAATCAGTTTTGATGTTTCCCGGTCTTGTATACTATGATATTTTCACAGGAAGAGATAACAGCTGTCTTGAGTACCATCCAGTGCTTCTCTACTCCTTCTGGGTGCTCTGTTGGTCATGTTTCATTCAGGAGTTTCTGGAATTCTCTCTGCTTGAATGGATCCTTCAAGCACTCAGTGTTTAACTTGTGCCTGATCTGCTTCCTTTGCTTTCTTCATTTAGGAGCAATCCTGATGGGCATGCAGGAATGGATGAGGTGGTGGTCATTCCAACAGTCTTCAGTGCTAGTCATGGCTCTTATAAACAGGACATCCTGGCAATTGTGAGTCCAAACAATCATGTAGTTGATCAAATGCCAGTGTTTCAATCTAGGGTGTTTCCAGGACATCTTGGACTTGTTCTTTTGAAGGAACCAGATATTTGTGATGACAAGTCCAAAATACTGAATGGGCTTCCCATGGACGTTGTGCTTTCCCCTATCTTGGGGGTGTTCAAGGAAAGATGAGACAGGTACCTAGCTGGGGTTATTTAGCCCTAGTGCTCTTTCCTGCCTAGAGTGGGGGGTTGGACTCAAAGATCTACAAGGTCCCTTCCAACCCAAGAAATCTATTAAATCTATGAAGTCTATGTTCTGTGCACTTTGTCAGGAGAAGGACCCTGTTAGCATTTGAATTTCCAATGCCTTATTTTCTGATAGTAGCATTCCAAAGTTTTGAGGTCTCTTCCCACTCTGGTATTAAAATCTCCAAGAAGGATAATCTTATTTTCCTTCAGGATATTTGAGAGAATGATGTCAAGCTATGATCTTTCAAGATCTCATCGGCATCAAGAGTTGGGGCGTATGCACTCACTATTGTTGCCTGTTGTTTTTTGGTGAGTTTCAGACAGAGTCATGAGGCGATCATTGACACCAGTTGGAAGTTCTAAGACTCAGTTCACAAGTTCATTTTTGATGGCAAAGCCAACTTCATGTGTCTGTGGTTCTTCTTCTGCTCTCTGTCTCTGGAAGAATGTGTATCCTCCACCTTCTTCTTTCAGATGTCCTTCTCCAGCAAGTCACGTTTCAGATAGGGCAGCAATGTTGATGTTGAACTTCCTCAGTTCACAAGAGACAATTGCTGTCCTTGGCTCAGGGCAATCAATATTTGTCACCATTAAGTTTCATACTTTCCAGATTCCAAAAATCATTTTTATTTCTTTGTGACTGCATAGAGGTGATCCCACTGGGTGTGATTATCCTGTCAGGAACTGATTGAGACAGACTACATTTGGGGCACCTTTTCTAGCCCCTTCCCCGTGTGAGGTAAGCAGAGTGGATCCTAAATAGGACTGCTCAGGTGTGGGTGCAGCTGCTGAACTGCTTTACTGCCTCTGTCCTCAAACAAGATGACTGAAGCAAACACCTACCACCTACATGTCAGTCTATGACTAGGAAATTACAGATCTCATAGTCCTGCCCCCATCACCACTCACTGATCACTATAGGACTTCCCTGTTGTGCAGAGGAGATGTATGATTCCCATAAGGAAGATGCCTGTGCGTGACTTTTTTTAGTGTGAGGATGTTTTCACATGTCAACAAATGCAAGGTCCTTGACAGATAGGGATCTAAGTCCAAAGGCATGAAATCCAAGAAGATTGGAGACCCTTGATCTGCTGCAGCCTTCATCTGACTTCACAGGCATTGAGATCTTCTTGGATCACTCTTAGGAACCTTCCCCTTGACCTTGCCACCATGGGTGACACCACCAGGAACATGAAGCTCCCAATAGCCTTGCCCTTGGGATCATTGGAACACACAAGCCTCTTCACCACTACAAGGGGGTGATCCCCAGAGAAGAATAAATAGAGTAGGGAGTGTGGAAGTAGGGTAATACAAACTAGGACAATAATAATACAAAGTGATACTTTACACTCCTTTTGAAGGGACAAAAGTAGGACATGAAGTCAAAAGTTGACTCCTTCCACGCTTTTCCAAGCTGTGTCCCAATTGCACACGCTTAATAGGGCAATAAATGAAACCTGGGATCTACAGAGGGAGTCTGATACTGTGACCCTGTATGGTGGACAAGATTCAAAGATGCAGAGAAGATTGGCACCTGCTCCCAAGGTTTTTTAATGCATTTTGCTTAAGATAAAATGCATAAGCATGGCATTAGGAGCTGAACCAAACTGCTGGACTATGGGAGTGAGTGTGTGGGCCTGATGCCCAATGGGAAGCCAGATAAAAGAGATATGTGGGGATAGGAGAAAGACCACAAACCAGAATGTATGTGACTTAATACAAAGGATGCATTAGCACACCTGGTGCTTGAACCCAGGCCACAGCACAACCAAGCTACTAGCCAAATATTGGCCCCAGCTTATCTTGGATTCCTCCCATGAGGTCTTCACTGGGGGACCAGGTGACCTGGGAAGACCTGTGAGAGTTGCAAACACCTGACTGAAAAAAAGTCTTAAAGCCTCCAGCTTCCTGCAGGACACATCTCAGCAACAGCGCTGCTGGATGCAGATGACTGGGGCTTGCCTTCTCTGCCTCTGGCCCTCTTTGTCGCTATATTGGACCTCCTGGCTTTGACTGATCACTTTGCTTTGGCCATGACCCTATCTTGACCCTTAACTTGAAATCTTAAAACCTGGATGGATACCTAGCTTTGAACTTGACTTTTCCACTTTGGCATATCTCTCATTCTGATTTTAGTGTCAACCAATAGACCTTTGCTGACTTTTACAGAATGTTACTTTGGCTGTTAAGGGGCCTTGTCTTCTGGCCTGGTCCCCGGTTGCCAATGGGGCAGAACCTTCCCCACTGCTCTTTAGCCAATGAATAGGGAATGCAAGATACAGTGAGTCATCTTCAAGAGAAGGGCAATACCCTGTGCTCTCTCTCTCTAGCTAAACTTGAGATCTGATGGGTAGAGCACTTTGTTGGGTAGCAGGCAAGGCATGTTAAAACTCCTGTGCATAAGGGAGGCCTAGAATTTGGGTCTACCATGCCCTGGGTGAGTGTCCTAATCACTGGGCTACAAAAAAGTGTGCTGCCTCTTCCATATGACACCCAGTAGTCAGTGGGTTCTTCATGATCTTATTTCACAGTGTATCTACCTGGACAGAACCCACCTGATAATGTGTAATGGGCATGTGCGCTCATGTTGGCATACCTAAGGCTGAATCGCAAACTGTGTTCAAGCACTGGAAGTTGTAGTTACGTGGCTGACTACATGCCATTTAGGTAAATAAAGTAAAACAAAATTTAGCCTGAAGTGTCCAGCCCTCCCCACCCCCCAAAAAAACCCTACAAACATAAATTTAGGTTTATGTTTACTATCATCTTTACTATCTTCCACTTGTTAGTGAGACTTAGGTGAACTTAGTTCCATTTTTCAGGTTTTTCTATACAGGTTTGCCTCGCTTTATACTGTACATGTGTTCCTGGAAAATGGTGCATAACTTGAATTTGCATAAATCATAGGGATACATTCAAAAAGGTCGACTGTACTAACCCCCCGACCCATTTCTACAACTTTGACAAGACAATTTTGGTACTCACCAAACAACAGGCAGTATATGCAAGCACACGGCGCTGGTGAATGTTACCCTAATGGGGATGGCAACTACTGAAACACATGTCGCAGACAGTGAGCAAGGAGCACAAATCCACACAGGAGACTGTATTTGGGTGTGCATCACTCCCACAACGCACCACACAAAGCAGCTGACTGTGGGCTTCCACCACATTGATAGCTTAAGAGTGAATTTACCTCGCATATAATGAATTTTTGGTATAAAAAGGGGCACTGCATAAGAGTGAATTTGCACATACAGAACCTGCATAAGGTAAGGGACACCTGTACTACCCTGTTTGGCAGGAACTTATTTTTGTTTAATAATAACATTTAAAAGTAGAGCAGAGACTAATCTTTGAGATTAACTGGTTTAGAGAAGCATGGGCTTTTGTAGACAACAACCTATAGGAAACTCATGTCTTTCTGAGTCACTCTCGGAAGTACCACCCTGCCCTACCTTATGTCTGACTTGAGACAAGCATGGCTTAATACCTCTGTCTTTATTAAATGAAAGCTGTGTTTTGTATGTTGCTGAAGGTATGTGTGACTCCAGGCACTGGAGCTTCAAGCGGGAAATGCCTCCCGCAACAAATATTACAATGCTTGCAACAGAATTGTGTGACTTTGGCAATAGCCGTATTAACCTATTAACATAAATGATGATAGTTATAGTAACTCTGTTTTCCAAAACTACAATTAATATTTCTATAGTACGCTTCCTCCAAGAATCCGAAAGAGCGTTTACCAACATGAATTGAGCCTCACAACATATCCGTGTCTTAGGTATTCTTACCCATTTTGTATATGAAGGGTCATAGGATCCATAGTTCAACTAAGCGATTCAAAAGTCATTTGACTATTCAGAGAAAACCCATAGAGTCAGTGGGAGACACAGGTTTATAACCCAGGGAAACCCACAAAAACTAATGAACCTGTGCATTTAATGTAAGTGGACCATTATATAAGCTCTCATTCTTAAGACTCTTCAGTATCCATTCCCATTCCATTTCTGAACATAGAAAACCAGTTGTTTGTATTTTATTTGGGTGCAAAAGACAGAAAAATATATTTGGGGCAGGAGGGAAGGAGCAGGAAAGAAGGTGGATAATGCTGCTTTTTATCCTTTCTGAACCCAGCAAAAGTCATGTCCAGAAAATGAAGTAAGGTTGAACGATGCCACGGCTATCGCTGCTCCTCTGGGAAAACCTCACCATGCATCACTCTGTCAATGTAACATATGGAGAGACCTCAAGTGAAAAGAATTCTTTTCCTACCATTTTGTGATATTTCTGTAATTGGTTTCTTTAACATACTGAAGGGATTTTAATTTAGCCTAAGATTACTAACAGTTGTTCAGAGCCTGACTTCAGACAGCTAATATGGAGCATAACTGCGACTCTGATGAACTTACTTGCTTAGAAACCATATTGCATACCCTTATGTGGCCATAGATAGTGATATTTTTTATTATATGTCTACCTAGGTATATAGCTTCAGATATGTATCTCCTTCATATAGTACTCCTGCAACTAATGGTCTTACATCTGGACTGAAGGTGACTATGCCCAGTGAGCAACATTAAACCTATTGAGTTTAAATAAGATTTCAGTGGTGTATAGGCTTTAGAGTGGTGATGCTGATAGGAGTGAATTGCACATGGGAGCCAAGTTTACCTAATGTTAGGCTAATATGGGTCGCCACAACAAAGGACACAGGGTACTGATGGTGGAAAGTCACAGTAAAGGTGCTGTAACCTTAATACCAGTAGATGATATCAGAGCCAGGCCAGTGTTCACCCTCCTCTCTATCAGGACTTCTCCCTGCAAGGGTACCTGAGCAACCTGCTAATCCATATATCTCTTTGGAGGTCACAGGGACGAAGGTTGGTGGATGGGAGACTCAGTGAAGACTGGAATTCCTTTTCCTATGGAGGAAGACATGGGGAATTTCTCCTTAGAAGGCACACAGAGACTAATCTGACTTTAAAGCTTCCTGCTGAGTTATGTGGGCTTCACTTTCAATGGCATTTGTTAAAAGCAGGTGAATAATTTGCTGCCAATAATTTAATCAACAACTTTTGCCCCTTTTTCTCCATGATTCCCCAGAAAAGGCTTCTGACTTTCTCACATTTATTCTTGATTCAAAATCACACAGTGATGATTTCCAATTTGGCAAAGAATTCCCAAAAGAAAATATCAGGTATGTTTCTCTACCAGAAACAATGGGTTGCCAGAATTTGACTTCATGATGAAATCGGATGCATTTTGAATGGGTACATGGGTCTCTCAGATTACTTCCACTTCACTGGCAGGATGAGTACAGTTCCTTAAACAGCTTTCCATTACAAGTAGGCACACTTAGAAACCCAGAATTAATTGTCAATAAATATTCAGTGGTGTTCATTTAGTCACAGTTTCTGTGAACAGTTCAGTCAGAAAATTCACTAAGTAGAATATTCAAGGCAAATAAATACTAAAGTAGGAGAGTAAATGGTGAAAAACTACCTACAGGTCTGAGGAGATATTGCTTTACCTATTCTTTCATGGTAATGGGTCACTGTATTTCTGAGTCAATGGGTGTACCTACATGTGCATGTGATGTAGAAGCAGTTCACTCACGAGTAAATGCTCCTGAGCAGGTGTCTACACATGCATGGAAGTGGAAGCAGATTTCCTGCTAATGGCCATGTGTAGATGAAATGAGAGGCATCTATGCACAATACTTTAAAGTGGGCTAAATGCTTTTGCACCACTTTAATGTTGTCAGTGCTTGCACACCTTGGCGGCGTATTGCACATTAAGGCCAGCTGCTGTAGGAAATTTGGCAGCGTAATGTGCTTTAATGTGCCTTAAACTCTTCAAAAGAGTTTTAGTTTGCTTCCCCTACCGTTGTGGAATGAAGCACTGGGCTCCGTGCAGCTCTGTGGCTTTGCAGGAAGCCCTGCAGGCAGCCTGGCACCAGCCCTGGAAAGCAGTTCTGCCCAAGAAAAGCAGCAAGCCAGGACAGGTGGCTGTACACACTTCAGGCCACCTGGGATGATGAGCAGTGTCTGGAGGCATTCCAGATGACCTGGGCCTCCTTTCTGAACCTCCTGGAGCATCTCCACCCACAGGACACCACCATGTGGCAGCCACTCCTCGTGGACACCCGGCTGGCCATTGTCCTGCTGAAGCTGGCCACATCCACCAGTCTCCTTTACATCAGCCACCTCTTTGGCATGGGCAAGACCACACTGGGAAGGCCATCCTGGAGGTGTGTGCCACCCTTCAGGAAATGCTGGGGCACACCATGCTTTGAATGAATGAACACTTGGTAGTGGTGGCAGGGTTTCTTGCCATGGGATTCTCTCAGTGCATTGGATCCCTGGACAGGATCACATCCCCATTACCTGCCTACCCAATGGTGACCACCCCTAGTACAACCCTAGGAGCTTTCGCTCCATTGTGCTCCAGGTCAATATTGACCACCACAGCGCCTTCACCAATGGAAGTGCTGGTGAGCAGGCTGTTGCCATGACACCCACATTTTCAGGAACTGGTGCATTTTCTGCCCTGGGGTAGAATGGACATTTCACACCTGTCATACCTCCAGCTGGGTACCATGGTGGTCCCTCCCCTCCTCATCAGGGACCCCAAGTACCCATTCCTTCCTTGGCTTATGTAGCCCTGCACAGGCCAGTTGAACCCCCAGCTTACTTCAACAGGTATCTAGGCTAGACCAACACACTGGTGGATGGAGTGCACCTTCAGGAGCCTCAAGGGATGTTGCTACACCCTTGCCACTTGCCTCAAGTTTGCCAAGGTCAACATCCCTAGGTTACTGTCATAGCTTGTGTGCTGCATAACATCTGTAAGGCCCAGGGAGGTGGCTCTTTTACAAGGCCTGGATGGAGGAGTTGCAGCAGACAGAGGAAACCTGGCAGCAGGAGCACCAGGTGTGGCAGCAGTGACAGTGGTGACTCCTCAATCCCTGCCAGGGCACTGGGCGAGCCACAATCTCACCAGCAGAGGCCAGCGTACCAGATGCAAGAGGCACTGCTCAACCACCTCCTCCTGCATTCCTGCAAAAAACCTCCTGGGCAGCTGCCCACAGGTCTCATGCCCCATATGCCCACCCCCAGTACTATGCTCACTGCAGACAGTTCTAAGAAAAGCAATGTATTGCCATCCCAGCAAACAGACCCTCCCCCCTGTGCCCTCCCTCCTCAACACCAGGGTCCCCTCTCCCCTCCTTCCCTACCCACCAATAAAACACC
>JAGPOW010002514.1:58820141-58835657 GCA_030014935.1 Caiman crocodilus | reverse complement strand
TGTGTGTGTGACCTCCTGGAGTGGGTGGATGTGGGGTGAGGTGCCTTAGAGGGAGAGCCCAGGGACAAGCAGCCCAGACTCCAGACATTCCCCAACAGGTATGGATGCTGTGGTGAGCCTGGTCAGTGGGGGGGCTTGCCCAGGAGCAATGGAGGCTGCTGGTCTCCTCTTGCAGCAGCCCCCCTCTCTGGCAGCTAGCAGCCAGGGCCAGCAGAGCTAACACACTGTGATGCCCCCATTGCAGGCAGCTCCTGTTCCATGCCCATGTGAAGCCAGGGATAGCAGCTGGGCTGGGTCCAGGTGGGAGGTGGGGGCTGTATGGGGGGATATCTGGGTTGGGGGCAGAAGTTATTGGCTTGTGGAGTCAGAGCTGGACTTTCACCCAGACCCAAATGAGGGTGTGCTGCTAGGCAGCAGGTGGCTGCCAGGGGCCAGGCGGGGCTATTGTGGGGGCAGGTCAGTAGGCAGCATGAAGGCAAGCAGCAGGGCCAGGATGATGTCCAGCACCCAGCAGTCATCCTCTGTGCAGGCACACCCAATAGGAATATTTTATAGGTTATCCAAATATATTGTTTTTATAATAGCACTGTGGGTGACATTAGACTTTACACTTAGACCTTGCCATTAAAGTTATGCCACTTCAGGTGGCCACTTCAGTGTGAGATGCTCAGAGGGAATTTGCCACGAGTTAATGAGTGTCTCAAAGTTATGCCACTTCAGGAGAGGGTTAACTCAGCCATGGTACACCTAATTTGTGTTAGGGTATCTTTAGTCTGTTCCACGGAGACAAAATGAGAATTTACAGTCTTGCAGTCTCCCAGCCTCCCAAGATGCACTGCTCCCAGCACTCCCTCCTCCCTCCCCGCCCCCCAAGCAGAGACAGAGCCCACGTGCCCAGGCTCCTATCCATACCTCTGCTCACTAGCCCTCTAATAGCAAACCTCAGTCATGCAGACAAGAAATGGTATTAATGTACAACTGTTCACAGCAAATTATAACTTTAACACCACTTAACATTGCACAGATTTAGTATGGGCTAAGTATAACGTGTAACTTTAGTATCAAAATATTCCCATTGGGTCCTCACACTGCTAGATTGTATATATACGCATGGACGCATGGAAAGGCGGTCCTTTTACAAATAGCAAAGAAGCTAAATAGAGAGAGGTATAGCAACTGATCTAACGTCTCCCAGCAAACCACTGACCTACCTGAGATTCAAACTCAGGTATCTTGAAACTATTCATTAGACCATACTGCTACCCGGATTGGGAGCATTAGCTTATAATGTAAAGTGAGCACATTGGTCTTCTTTGAAGAGTAATGTGGTACTGAAATCTTAGGCTTGCGGCAGGAGAAAGGTGTGTCCCATTATTATGTCTATCATAATTTTTCTTGCTATAAGTAAAGAACAAAAATGTTAATTTTTGCTAATTTTAATGCCGCACACTATAGCTACCCTTCTTAAATATAAATAAATATGATAAATATGTTGTTTTATTAATCTAAAGGTGAAAATGCTCATTAGATTATGACAGTTCATTATATAATGGTGTCTGTGTCTATGATGTGATATACAGCAATCAAAGGAAACATTTCCGCGATACCATTTAAAAAGAGAAGAATGCAAACACTTAAAAAGATAAACTGAACACAAAACTCCATTTCTGTGGAGCCTATAGGTCCGTTTCATTGAGGAGAGAAAGAAATTATTTTTTCTGAGATGCAAGTTGTCTTAGCAGGCGCAGAGATGCAGATTTGGGCTGACAATGTTTATGATGACCATAGCTTTCCTGTTTTCCCCCTTTCCCCTAACGTAATTGCTTTTGACTGGGCAAATCATGTTGTTCTCATTGTAATGTCATTGCAATTTATGATTCCATAAGGCACTTGAATAGATTTTTGTTTTTATATGCTTTGCATTTCATTTTAATGCCACCCAAGGAAATTACCTACCAAAAGCTGTGCGTGCTACTTTTTATTAAATACCAAATGGTATCATTTTTTTTTATTTCTTGATTACAATCAAGTCTCATCTTAGTTTTTATTATGGAATCACTTTCCTACCTCAATTAGAATCTTAAGGTTAATTTCCGCTAATATGTTGCACTAAATGTCAGGCTAAGCTGAAGTCTTACAAAAATAAAAGGGAAAGGTGAGGTCATGTTCCTTATATTGGGCCTTGTGCCACCACCTATAAAAGGCAGAAGATTGCAGGTATGTGTGCGCGCACGTGTGTGTTTGTGTGTGTGTGTATATACTGGTGAAAAGAAGTGCTCCATTGATCCTTTCCAGGCGAGGTGTTGACCCTGTAAAAGAAGGGTTAAAGACTGCAAGACAACCACTTGAGACGTGGCTAATTGATCTCACGAGGAAGGCTCGCACAGCTAGTAGTAGTAGTAAGGTACATAACACCTCAATCTCCTTCATGGTCCAACCCATCCCTGAATACTTCTATATGAGGGCAGTATTCTAAGGATGCCCTTCAGTGTGAACTAGGAGTGTGCAAAATAGGCCCTATTCAATTTGGATTCGGATTCAGCCCAAATTGGGGATAGTGATTTGATTCGTTGATTTGGATTACTCTCCCCAATTTGATTTTGCTGAACACAGATCTGAAGATTTGATGCTGATTCGGAGAATCAGCGATTCGGACATAGACTCATCTTCAATGTTTTTTTCTACATACCTTGAGGTACCAGGTGTGGCTCATGAATGTGCAGTGCTGGGGCAGATGGAGCATCCCACAGGAGTCAGGGGGTGGGGGGAGCTCCGCATGCTCAGTGGCAATCCTGGAAGTGGACCAGAAGTACTTCTGGTCCACTTCTGGGTTCACCAGGGAGCACACTGGGGGACTTCCCATGCCCTCTGGCTGGGTGATCAGCCATGGGGGATCCTAGGTGCCCCTCCAGACCCAGAAGGCACCAATTGCCAAGCTGGGGGGTGCAGGGGTCCCTGCCGGTGTGCTCTCTGGCAGACCCAGAAGTGGACCGGAAGTGTTTCTGGTCCACTTCCAGGTCTGCTGGGGAGCCCCCCGCACTCCCTTGGGACACTCCATGCGCCCCAGCATCACAGCATTTATGAGCCACCTGCTACCCAGAGGTATATAGAAAAAACGTTTAAAGCTGTGTCTATAACTGAATTGCCAAATCTTTCCAAACCTCTCTGAATTGATTCGGAGGGTTCTGATTTGTTTCAAAGAGACTAAAGGGTCCTTTGATTCGGATTGGCAGATTCAGCCACCGAATCAAGTCAAATCTCTGCTGAATCAAATCAGGGACCAAAGCTTCACACAGCCCTAGTGCGAACCATGGGGAAATTATAGGTTGCTGATGCTAATACCTGTTGTTAGGTACAACTTGGCCTGTGCCGCTTATAATTGTCAAAGATTTAGACAGATAATTTCATTGTTTTCTTACAAATCTCAATGAGTTAAAGAAGAATAAATAAGTAAAATAATGCAACAAAAAGTTTGTTCCTTAATATATTATATGATGAATTATTTATTCTACAAACTATAGCAGAGTATAAATAATGAAACACTTATATTACAGCCAGATTTTGCACAGAAATGTTTTTCTGCATCCAAATGGACTGATTTGAGACTTGTCTTGTATACAACAATCCATATTATCCATAGTTTTTGGACATGCGTTGAAAGGTATACAAGAAATCAGACTCTTTTTGCAGAAACGCTATTTAATCAAAAACCCAACAGTCCACTGAAAAAAATATCGTTGATGTAAAGTTTTCAAAGAAATCGAGTCACCAACAAAAGCAAAGCAGTAGTACGCGATGGTCAAATTTGGACATCCTGATCGGCAGTGTGTACAAAACATATTGCCATTGACGGCCATTGGGCTCCTGATGGACAAAGACACTTCTCATCAGTGTTAGTAAGGGGAACAGAATTTTGCGGACTTTACTTTTGAGAAGACACACGGGAAATATGAAGTAAAGGACAAGAGTTAGCACAAAACATTGAAAACTGGCTAAGGGACACGAAGAAAAAAGAATCCTTAATGCAACGCCCTTAAGCTTTCAGTTCAGATCCTTATCTGGTTCCCTTTTAAAGCTAGCAGCTTTGTCAGAACATATACACACACACAAATTAAAATGTGGGTATCCCAACAGGGAAACCAGTGGAAATATTTAGATGCAAATGACAAGCACAACTGCAAAGCCTCACTTCTAGCGCATACCTATGGGGGGAACATTTTTTATAAGAACTAACAAGAAGGTATTACATTAATATTAATAGCATTTTATTTCCAACCTAGAGGGAAAATATGATCAAGTGTTTTGCTTTCTTGGCTGCCTCATTTCTTTTCCAACGAAAGTTAGAATAAAATTATATAAAATTAGCTGAGGTGCTCCTGTTTTATAAACTTTCTTTTTAAGATCTAAAGGAAGAAGGCATGAGAAGCAATGTGGTTAGGATCCCTGGATGCCTCCGATGAGTTGTCATGTGGAAGGTTCAATGCTAGACCTTTTCAACCAAGCTTGGACTGCTCATCTGAACCTACCATACAATGGACAAGCGCAAGTGTGCCATTTGCATAAGAGACGCGCAAAGAAAAATCCCATATTCATTCACATGCTTTTCAAGAAGGTAGGGCAGGATGACACCTTAGAGATTAAGCTATTCAGAGAGGCATGCATTTTTATAGGCAACATCCAACTTCATCAGATGCTAGGAATTTAAAAAAAAAAAAGTAATAAAGTTTGCAGAAACTTTGAAACTTTTGTGGACTGAAGCTTTTTTTCCAAGCTGTTTTTTGAGTCTGGAAGCTTGTCAAAACAGCCTTTCCCCACAAACAGATAAAGTTTTACCAAACTGTCGTGTGCTATGGCAAATACCTTATCGACACCACTCTCAATCAGCAGTCTGAATAATAATGGAGGAACCCGATGTATGGTAAATTGTTTGTTTTTATTCTTTAGCCCATGCTTTGTTGTGCTGAATTATTTTTCCTTTCCTTTTAGGATTCAATTATTTGTTAAGTTTAAGGCCCCCGTGCAGAGCACTTTAGACTTCCTTCTTCTTCTTTTTTTTTTTTCACATTCAGTTTTGCATAATCCAAGTTGATTAACACATCAAGAGGAACAGCGTACCCAGACTGGTACATGCTAATATCATTAACAGAATTCTACTTCTTCTATTTTCTACTTAAGACACCAAATAAAACTGTGCTCAGTGATGTGAACGGGAACTCTGAGAAAAACAATATCTGAAGTGTTATGCTCTCACATGCAATTCAGCAGAGCCTGCTTTATCTAAACAAGTGACAGGAATGATGCAGTCTCCAAAAATAATTGCCTTCCACCCCTACTCAGGGAAAGCTTCGGTGGTGTGTAAGATACTACCACAAGGAAAATGATTTGAATTTTTGCAGTAGATATAAATTTGGGGTTTTCTCTCTGAGCAATCATATCTTGCATTTTGTTTTTATATTGCACCTTGCAAACGAAAGGATCCCTAAACCATTGTATAGATTCTATATATATGCAACGCCACTGAAATGCAGCCACCTCGGGGAAGCCTAAGGGAGATAGCTAACAGGCCACTGACATATTATGCAGCATGGAGGATCAATTTTGGTTGGGAATGGCATGGAAAATGGCATGCCCTAATATAGAGTTCAATGCACTCTATATTATTGCGGGCTTCACTCTGAGACAGTCAGGAGGGTGAGAAACTGGCTGCAGGATAGGACCAGAGAGTCGTAGTGAATGGATCTATGCCATCCTGGCGAGAAGCGGGCAGTGGTGTCCCGCAGGGGTCGGTGTTCAGTCCAGTACTTTTCAACATCTTGATTAATGATTTGAATGTAGGGATGAAAAGCTCATTGGCCAAGTTCTCAGACAACACCAAGTTATGGGGAAGTGTGGTGACTCTTGAAGTTAGGCTACAGATACAGGCAGATCTAGAGAGGCTAGATTTGAATCTGATGGAAATCTATTCCAACGCTGAGAAATATAAAGGGCTCCACCTTCTCCAGCAAAGCCAGCACTGGTGCGACAACAGCTGGAGTACTGCACCCAGTTTTAGGCACCGCACTTTAACAAGGATGTGGACAAGCTTGAGACAGTTCAAAGAAGAGCCACCCATATCATCAGAGTCTTACATGGCAAGCCATATGAGGAAAGGCTGAGGGACCTAGGACTCTTCAGCCTGAGGAAAAGAAGGCTGAGAGGGGACCTGGTCGCAGCTTACTGCTACACTAGGGGAGCACATCAAGGGCTCGGTGAGCAACTGCTCACCAGGGCATCCAAAGGGAAAACCAGGAGCAATGGCCAGAAACTCCTGGAAGATCGATTCAGGCTCAACATTAGGAAAATCTTCATAGCCAGGGTGTCCAGACTGTGGAATAAAGTCCTTCCAGAGGTGGTGCAATCATCTACCCTGGAAATCTTCAAGAGCAGAGTAGTCACCTCGCTGGGGTCACCTGACCCCCAGTAATTTTTTCTGCTTGGTGCAGGGTGTTGGACCTGATGATCTTCCAAGGTCCCTTCTGGGTTTATAATCTCTAAATCTATTAATGCGATACTTAGGGACTTGCATGCTATAAAGTTAATAAAACATTTAGAAGTCTGAGGTGGTGTTTTAGGAAACTCACACTGCAATTCAGAGCCAAAATATTCCTCCCCACCCTGCACAGTTATTTTATGTGTATATTTGATGCTCCCTGCATTGTGGCTCTGTATGCATGTAATTCAGGGTCCCTGGAATGAAGGGCACTGTATGCATTCAAGTATTGTTATTGTAATCAGGATTGTATTTTATATGTTTTATTTTTAGGAAAGATTTCTTTCCAGCACCTTCATTATAGGTACTGCTAGTCAAGATAATGGTCGGTCGTCTATGCAATTATTAGTCTTCATTAGCACTACAGTGTCTTTGGTTCTGAAAGTGAGCTTCCACAGGCTTCAAGGACACAGCTGATCTGACCAGTTTGCTTCCCGTAAGTGCTGTATCAGCAGCAGCAAAGGAAGACAAAAAAGTAGCTTGACTTTAGCAGCGTTAGCAATATGTACATGCAAACAAATGGGAAAACCAGGATGTGAGTCTGCAGAAGTGCTCTAATTTCAGTCTCCAGAGCCTGAGAAAGAATGATACATGGTATATTTGCACACTCTTCAAAAGAAGGTCCATAATTATCCTGTACATCCCTTTAGTTGAATGTAAAAAACATCTGTGTGATAGATGGGGGCTTCTCCCTACTGCAAAACAGTAATACGACTCTATCTGTGTCTGTAAGTAAAGGGGATTTATCTATCTATCTATCCATCTATCTATCTAGACAGCTGAGGTCAATATTGCATATATATACCCATATATAGCCATTTATATACATGTGTGTGCATGCGTGCATGCACGTGTAAGTCAAGTATACTATACTATACTATAATTTTAGCTTATGCATTATATAACTCTATGTGCTTTTCAACATTACCTGCACCTTGGTAAGTCTAATCCAGGGGTGGCCAACCTGCGGCTCTGGAGCCACATGCAGCTCTTCAGAAGCTAATATGCACCTCTTTGAACCTTTAAATAAGCACATGGTAATCAGCTTCCATTTCCAGTGTTGCAGGGAGCATCAAACATATACATTTGGAAGCTGGTCATTGTGTGCTTGTGCAAAAATTCAAGGATATGCATATTAACTTCTGAAGAGCCACATGTGGCCACCCCGGTCTAATTTATTACTCTTCCATACATAATTGGCCATTTCATCTTCTGTTTAATGTCATTTCGGGTGCCTGCTACAACACCTCTCCCTTCTGAAACTCCATGACCATGCACTGTCATTTGCAAGCTGTTTTCTGCGGTCTATGCACATGTTTGCAATGTTTTGGCATCCCCCTACACACAGAGAACATCTTTACATTAGCTCTGGGCAAACTATGGGATGCCATGTAGGAACACACTCTGCCATTTGTTTCTGCTCTGAGCTCACTGAATGCTGAAAAATATATAATGTGACCTCTGTTTGGCAAAAGCCACAGGTACCAGTGTCCAAGCTTCCAAACCAGCTCGTAGGAAGAGTTAGACATGTGAAACTCGTTTAAAAATAGCCAGCATGACAAGAAGGGAGTCAATACTCTCAGCCTGCAACCCCTCAGACCTAGCCAGTGGGTGCTTCTATGACTGTTTCTTGTAAAGAAGCAAAACTGTAGGTCCTGGGAAATTTGGCGGTCAAAACTTTAGGCTCCTATAGACATTAAGTGCCAGACGGTATTGGACATATTGGGCATCTAAGTGGACATAGGTGCCTAAAAGTTTTTCAGGGACTTTACTAGGGTGGAAGAGAATTGCACGTAGGAACTTAAATATACTTGTGCATCTAACAGATGGAATAGGTCCTGGCCCCTAGGTGCTTCCAGAGGAGGGATGCAGCTGAGTCGGGGGTTCACAGCAATGCAGGTTTGGACTCAGGAACCTTTATTCTGCCATAGTCCAAAAGTTTGGGGCCTGTCCTTCATGCTACAATCAAATGCAGCAGGGCTACAAGTGACCTGTTCTGGTCCCACTAAGCTTGACATTTGTAAGCACACCTAACAGAGGGCCACCCTGGGCTAGAAGCCCAGTGAGCTAACATAACTAAGGTGTGACTATTTCTGCAGCCAACAGCATACAAGAGCTAGCATCGCATTGATTCATAGGCATTAGACATTAGGGCTGGAAGGGGCCTCGCAAGATCATTGAGTCCAGCCCCAAAAATCACCAGGTCCAGCCCCACTCCTCAAGTGATTTGAGGAGTCACTGAGCTGGCTGTGACTCCTCAAGCCAGGTATCCATTTACAGGTTGGGAGACCTTCAGCAGAAGGTGTGAGGCTTGAACTCACTTCTGGAATCACAACAGGACATCAGGACTATTCCTGAACTGAGGAAAGAGGCCTAAATGTATTTTGGTATCCGATTCCCAGCTCCTACAGCGTACCCCAGTCCTTTCAAGGTCTCAGCCTAGACTGTTTTAGACTGTGGTAGGGTTGGCACCTGAAAACAAACCACAGGAGCAGATGCTGAAGAAAGCCCATAATGGCGTGACATGTTGGAACTCAGTGCAAGGATCAGTCAAGATGTTAATGTGTGTGTTAATCCACAGGGTCTATGAATATTGACTGTGATCTAACACCACTACAATACACTGTGTCGAAGATCAGCTTTCAAAAGAAAATGTAATGGTCCCTGAATACATAATCCAATCACCTCCTGCATAACCAAGCAGTTCTGTACTTCTGCCCTATGCAGTTAAATGGATGCTCCTTGTTTACAGGAAGAACAGACCAGGGGGCACAGAAGACTGGGTGATCTCTCGGTGTGGTCTCATTTTACATAGTGATGCATTCTGTTTTGAAAGATTTTTTTGAGAAGAAACGTGATATGCTACTGTATCATTTACTCCATCAGGCTTAACAGGCAGTCAGATACACAGGGAACTCAGTGATTTTCTATGGAATTCATCAACGAAACAAAATGAGGAGAGGAGCCCTGGGTCACACTGGAACCATTGCATGAGGTCTGTACAAAAAGTGATGGGGTAAGTGAGAGATGGGCTAATAGTAATAGTAAAGAAAAAAAAAAAGGAGGAAAATCAGGAGAAGTGGACAGCGTTGCAAGTTAACTACTGCTATTTGGGTTAAGAGTCCATGTTTTACAGTTCCCAGGAACTCCTATCAGAGATTTTATTTATTTATTTTTGCAAAACTACCTAAGAAATGAGTGGCTATAGCAAAAGATGAGTCAGATCACTGTGTTGTCTTTATTTTTCATATGACATGGGATGTCGTGTCATCACTTTGGGCTTTGTCACATGTCACACTGTTGATCAGCGTTAGTGATGCCTTGAGTTGGGAGCAGTTACATGTTCAAGCCAGCAGAGGCCTTGAGGACTGCAAGGTAAGAATTCCCCACCTCCCATTCCCACTCCAGGCTTCCCCCTACCCCCAGAGCTCCCCTTGTTGCCCCCTCCAGTCAGGGTTCCCCCCTGCCCCCTCTCTGCCCTCAGGGCTTCCTCACACTCCTCCACACATTTAGGCATGGCTATCTATGCCGTCTGTCCCTGGGGAGCAGTCAGGGAAGGGTTAACCTGCCTACCAGCCCCTGCTGCCACCACTGCTAGGCTGCTGTTCTTCTGGGGCTGAGCCTGGCGCAGAGAGCAGGCAGGTTAACCCTTCCCTGCCTGCTCCTCCAGAACAGATAGCACAGGCAGCCACAAGTAAGAGAGGGGGGCGGGGACCGTGAGAGGGGCTCTGGGGTGCTGGGAGGGGGTGGGGGAGGCAGCTGGGCCAATCAGGGCCAACTGGGGAGAGGTGTGGGTTGGGTGTTTACACTGAAGTGTGGCCTACAGTGGCCGCACCTTAGTGAAATGTGAACTGGGTAACACCGATCAGACATAATCTGGCTCTGGAGTAACATAATTTTTACTCCTGAAACGAGTTTTAAGCACTCGTTATGGGGTTCAATGTGCAAACAATCCAGGTGTTAACGACTCCAGGAGCTGCCCCAAGTCATATAATAAGGCCTTAAGGGTTCAATCCAGGATCTTCACACCTAAATCAGAAAACCCCTATAAATTTGATCACATGTTTTGTGATGGGGATTACACCTAATCCCAAAACTGAGTTTTCAATTAGATATGTTTTTATTATCCATGGAAAAATATCTTGAGTTTAGATTAATATCCAGATTTTGCTTACACAATAAAAAGTGGGTGGGGGAAGGACATAAAAATGTCCTCAGCAAATACTGCCTGATAAAATATGAAAATGCCAAAGAAGACTACCCAGATGGAGTGGAGAGAGAGGCAGAGAGAGAAAGAGTGCAAAGATTATAGATTTAAAAGCTAAAAAGATTATACTTATAACTCACCAGATCATTAGCACAGCACAGACCAGAGAACTACTTCCAATGATTTTTACATCAAAGAATTTCTGTTTCTTTTGGAAAGACATCCAGTCTGGGTTTAAAGACTTCAGGTGATGGACAAATCATCACACCCACAAGGAAATTCTTCTAATGGTTAATTCATTTTTTAAAACTCCATTTTATTTCCAATTAGAAATGGTCTAGCTTTACCTTCCATCCACAGGATCCTGTATTTTTAAAGAATGAGCACGGTCAAAATACCCTACACAGGTATTTGTCGACCTTCCCCTGGATAAAGCACAGTGAGCTTCTTAAATCTTTCATTATGAGGCATGAGTAATTTGTTTAACTCTTTTTAGACCCCTTTCCAGCATCCTCCTGATATCAGAATGGACTACAGCATTTGAGTAATAGTTTCACTATTGTTATATATTGTTCAGAGCAGCATAACGTTTCCATCTGACAAAGTAGGTTATCACCTAGGAATGATTATGCCTCTCTGAACCAGTTAGTCTCTAAGGTGCCACCCTGCCCTGTCTTCTGCCTGATTTAAGACTAATGCAACTATCTACCTCTCTTAATCTTGAACCTGAGGGGCTACAAATAAAATATTTTGGACTCAATGAGCCAGCAATCTGTGGGGTTACACCTCTGCCTCTGCTCCTGCCTTCAATATAACAGAAATTACGCTGCTCCAATCTATATATTTTATCCCATAAATGTTAAGTACAAAATGCAGAAACAAGGGCTAAAAGCCAAGGTGCCTTCCCTTCCAGGGCCATGCCCATCTCACTGAGCAATATTCCCTCTGGTCTTCTGTCTCTCCCCTTCTTGGCTATCTAGTAGGCCAACTTCAACTGGAAGAATGGAGGCTGGTCTTTGAAATGCTTAGCCCATGGCCTTGTGGTTAGGGGCAGTTTGTTGTGAAACAGGAGATGTAGGTGAGGAGCCTGTGGGCACATCTACACGTGATGCTACCTTGCTGTAAAAATGCACTACGGTGATGTAGCATCCGTGGGCAAAAACTGCAATGCTACAGCTGTAGCAATGCACTTACCCATTACAGCACATCGCTATGGCAAGAGAGTGCCTAAAAATAACTGTTATTATTAAAAATGCGGTTATTCCAAAAGGGAGTACTGGATGGCAGCACAGTAACAATGGTGCCATAGAGGCACATGTTGATGCGCACAGTAATGTCCATCTCCTGGCCAGGTGCCTCAACTTGTGACATCAGACAAAGACTTGGAAAACTGTTCTCCACCCATCTCATATTTAAACATAATTATGTGCCACTCTATAGGCAGTAGGATCTAAATCTATGCCCCAAAGTACCACTAACATGGCACTATGTACTACTACCATATGGTGGAATCGGGTATGAGTCCCATCATTTGCTGACCACAGCACCAGGGTATCCAAACGTGTCTGTAAGAATGATATGGGTGTAATGGGGGTGGGGGGAGGGTCCCTAGACATCCAAAGAGATTGATGCCCCCATTTTAGGGCAGTCTGCCTGGCACTCGCTTGCCATGCCTTGATGTAAATGTATCTATAATGCAGGAGGCTGTCCATTTTTGGCCTTGGTGTTATAGGCCAATTACATGGCTCCAAGCTATGCCTACTCCATATCCCATGTCTTGCAGATGGCACCCTATTCTCCTAGATCCTGCTCTGGCCCCTGACTGGGCTGTACTTGGCTTCTGGCCCTCTCTGGCCTCAGGCCCCACTCAATGGGCCTTGGCCCCTTACTGGGCCACACTCCCTCCCTCTGCCCTCTCACTGGGCCACACTTCATGTGCTGTAGGCCTCAGGTCCCTCCCAATGAACCTTAGCCTTTCTCTGGGACTTTTGCCTCTCAGGCCTAAGGTCTCTCCTGGTGGACTTTGGCCATAAGTCTTTTCCCTTCACAGAGTGACTCACAAAGCATTGGGGGATGAGGCTTTCCAGTACCCCATCCTCACCATCCACTGGGAAGACACACATGAAGCATTTTCTAGGGGCTTCCCTGCCACAAGCAGCTCCGCCACACCAACCAACCCCAGTAGGGTACAGTTTCAAGTCTCACCCAGGACAAAAAGGAACCTCCTCCATCACCATAGTTCCTACCCTAACCTCCAGACATTACAGGAGCTGTAGTCTTCAGGCTGTGTGATGTTACTCCTCCAGCTCCTCAGATGTAACTGTTGGCCCTTCTCCCAGGATCTGGGTTTATATTTTGTCTGCCCAACCCTCTTCCAATCAGGCAGCCCTCTGCTGTCAGGTGACTACCTAACTGGGCCTGAGTCCACCTGCCAACTGCTGCACACCCTGCCTGATGGTCTTAAAGTGGGAGGCACAACCAGTGCACTACCACACTGTGTTTATCATTATTTACCACCCCTCCATTTATTTTTAAGATGTATGCATATTAGGTAGAATCTTAGGCCTAAGGTTTGAAACGTGGGTGTTTTTGGATCATAGTAGTGATCCAAAAACAGATCTCCGAAAAACCCCAAGACCTGCCCACTGAAAGAAATTATCTTCTTCCAGACTATGTTAAAAGGAGGCAAAGAGTGTGTTGTTTTATTGCTCCCGAGCAGGGAGATATTTAGTCACATGGAAGCATGTGATTTCAATTCCCCTTTCAGGGGATGGCATTTAACTCTGAAACTTGGCCCTTTGCTTGTGTTGTGCATCAGTGAGCACATCTACATGCACATTTACAGCAAATTATTGTACAGTAAGAGGTTTTTAGGCTGGCATCTACACATACAGACATTAAGGCTCAGTAATTCTATGTGTGAACAGACTTGGGACTAAAGTTAGTCCCAAGTTAGTCCACACACACAGCATTACTGTGTAATAAGTTGTATACATGTGCATTACTGCACAGTAACTAATCGGGTGTAAATTTGATACCTGCATGATGCATAAGTTGCCTAAGCCGGCCTAAGTTGCTATAGTTAATATGCAGTGCAGGCATGCATTTGCGGATATGTGCCTGTACTGCACAGTAATTTGTGGGTACTGCACAGGAACCTAAATTACCACATGGTAAATGTGTACATGTAGATGCGCCCAATATTGTGGAATATTACCTACCAACATTTAGCCTAAGCACTTATACATCGCTGGTGTATTTGGGCACCTCCAGATTTCCAATGTGTTTATTCTTGCCACAGTCCTTTGATATTGGGTTTATACTCTATCGTACAGGTGGAGGATTGTAGCCCAGGATTCAAACAGACCAAACTTATGAAGGCATTTAAAAGTTGCTGTGCGTAGAACTGTGAAAGCTCACTGATTTACATAGCTAAGTCCAGTTTTCAAAAGTGACTTAGACACTTAGGTACCTAAATACCATTGAGGAGATAGTTCTGGCACCCATTGAAATCAGTAGGAATTAGGCAACTTAATACCTTCCAGGATCTCAGCCCTAGGAGTTTATGACTTAGGAGTTTTTGCTGGCCTTTGTGGTGGGGGCCAGGATCCCTTCAGCATAAGTTGACAACAATTCATATAAGTAGGATGTTGGCTGTCATGGCTCCTCTGCTTTATGTGTGGCAGGTTAGGGTGTTAGGCCTGTGTTTTGTCAGGGCTGACAGTAGTCTTATGTAGAGTTTAGATAATGGATGGTATAGAATCGTTTGGATAGAGATGATCCTCCCTCAGGCAGAAGGTTGGACTGGATGACCTCTGGAAGTCCCTTCCAGCCCTACCTCTCTCTGACTCTATGATTTACCAATGGATAAACACACAAATACCAGGATATAAGTGAGTTTCACAAGGTCACACAGAAAACCTGCAGTAGATCAGGGAACTGAGCACAAGTAATCTGAACCTAGCACCACAGCCAGACCCAGGACCATCCTTGCCCTTGCTCATTTAGGTACATAACAACAAACAACTCTCATCTTAGATATTGTATTTCATGAGGTGACTAGCTAGGCAGAAAGGACTTGGGGGCAGAATTTAAGTGATATCTCCGATTTTCTTGCTTCTTCTGGAGTATGTCACTTGCAGTACACCCCGACTACCCTTTGAAAGTAGGCTGTGTGTATCTGTACACATGAATATATTTCAAATCTTACTTCATCAGTGGATTTAAAACACTGATGCATGTTGAATTACAATGATTTCTTATGAAGAATACGCTCTCTTCAAATAGATTTCAGACATTGGGCCAATCAAGCTGATACGCAGTTTTGCATTTTGCATGATTGCCTTAGGGGCGAAAATATTTTTTCTGTTTGTTTGACTGAAATATTCTGTAAGTGAAATCTTTCCTCTTAGGGTAATTTTGACTTTTAAGAGCAGGAATCCTTGACTTTGTCAATATCCATTAAAGAATGGGGCTTCATGGTAGTTTCCCTATATGGGCACAAATTCATTATAAAATAACACATGAGGCCTAACCATGAGGCATTGCACTTTTTTGAGGATATATATGTGTATGTATACACACACACATATATCCTCAAAAAAGTGCAATATATATATTTTTCATAAAATAAATAAATATATTTATATATATATTTATATTTTTTCATAAATATATAAATTTTTCATATATATATATAAAACCACACACTATATATATATATATATATATATATATGTAATACTGGGACTATATATATATGTGTGTGTGTGCGCGTGTG
>JAGPOW010002514.1:58793563-58813378 GCA_030014935.1 Caiman crocodilus | reverse complement strand
GTTGGTCTGACAAGACCTGCCACTGATGAACCCATGCTGGTTGCCCCTGAGCATGCATTCCCCCGCTGGGCCCTCCCGGACATGTGCCAGGATAATTTTGTAAATTAAATGGAGACACTTTTCCTAGGTTCTTTGAGAAGATTGCCAAATTTTACAAACATTTTTGAGAGAACCTAGGCTGCTTTATCCAACCTTATTTATAACTTCACCATGAGATCAGTGGAAATCCAGTGAGAAAAAGCAGTGTGCCATGAAATATTACCAAGCACACCTTTAATGTTCTTATAACAGCTAAATGCCAATCTTCCTGAATACATTTCTGAACTCTGGTGCTTTGTGTTATGGTACTAGTAGTTGGAGTTTGGAATTTTAATCTAAAGGCCAATCTCCCTTGATGGCCTTGCATGATGGCTGTCGTATGATGTAGCTCTCCCCTTTAACCAAGGGGATGGGTGCATCCTTAGCGTCCTGTATTTCCTCAGCTTTGTGGCTACTGAGGCTCAGTGACTGCCATCATTTTAAGAATCTGGGTTTCCCCGAAAGAGATGGAAACATTTTACTCCAATAAGAATAAAACAAAACCGAGAGCAATCAGAATTACCTATGGAATTGATGGTTCATTTTCCAGCAATGTCTCATTCTGTCACTGTTGATCCAATATAGCAATTTGTCACGGTCTCTCTTCCTTTCTTTGTGGCAAAGGTGTCCCATCCTGAATCCACCAGTGACCTTGCTGGAAAGGATCCAGATACTGCTTGTGGACTTCTTTTGAATGGGCACTACTGGCTCCAGCAGGGGGTCCTTAACCTTCTTATTGGCAAGGAAGGCCAGGGCTCAATTGACTTAGTGAGTAGGGTAGATGTCTTCTACCTACAAACCCTTTAGCATCTGCTCTTTGCTGGGAAATATCTCCCCTCACAATGGCTGGCCTTCACTTTCTTGCATCAGGTGGGGGGACCTCAACCTCAGTCAGGAACTCTTCCTGTTGGGTCCTGACTGCCTCAGTTGGGATAGCCCGCCACCTTTCTACCATCATTGTGAGGACCCTCAGCAAGATGGATAGCTGGTCCTACCTAGTGTAACTCCATGAGGGGTATGGGGGAGGAGGTTTCAGTGTTCTGTGATGTGATGAGATGAACCTAATCAATCAAAAATGTTCGTTAAAGTTAGCACTATGTACACCTGGGCTTCATTGATCAGAGGGAAACATTTGAGAACACAAGGATCCCCAGAAACTGAGAACACAATCTTCTGGCATGCCCCAAGTTACCCCCCTAGGCAACTAAGAGAGGGAAACATGTAGGGCCACGAGGCAAAGTACAAGCAAGGGCCTTGTGAAAGAAATCTTGCTCTGGAAGAAAGTAAGCCTTGGCTTCAAATCCATCAAAGACAAAGTATCCAATTACCTGTGGTGGCCCACTTCTCGCGAGACAATCACTCTCTGATCTCTCAGTTCTAATCCTCAAAAGGCAACTTACAAACCACCTTTTCGAGATGAGTCTATGACATTCATAAATCTATCTAAATATGGCCAGAAACTGGAAGAGACCAAATTCAGGTTGGACATTGGACACTGGAAAAAAAATCTTTACAGTGAGGGCTGCCAAAATGTGGGATAAGCTTCTAAGGGAGGTGGTGCTGTTCCTTTCCTTGGAGGTGTTTTAAAGGAGATTGGATAGACACCTGGCTGGAGTCATCTGATCCCAACACTCATTCCTGCTCAGGGCAGGGGGTTGGACTCAATGATCTAATAGATCTCTTTTGACCCTAACATCTATGAATCTGTATACAAAAATCACAGACTCAATATACTTATGAATGTACTTATATTATATTATATTATATTATATTATATTATATTATATTATATTATATTATATTATAAGTTCTGATTCCTGGCGCTGGATGTGGGCTGTGCTCAGCGCCGGTCCCAGGCAGCAGCAGTAGCCTCCTGAAGGCAAATCAGGGGCATGCCAGCATCCCTGGGAGAAGTCTGGCAGAGCCCTGCAGCCCTCCCAGGTGTGTGGGCCCCTGATCCACCCACCAGATCACAGGAGGCTGCCACTGCTGCCTGGACCTGGCTCTGGGCTCAGCCTACACGCAGTGCTGGAAAGATTGGTGCTGCTGCCAGTCCTAGGAAGCAGGAGCAGCTTCCTGTGATCCAGCAAGCAGATCTTGGGCAGCACCCCCAGGAGGAGTCCGGAGCAGCCCTCCCACCCTCCCAGGGGTGCGGGGTCCCGGGTCTGCCTCCTGGATGACCAGCAACTGGCAGTTGTGCTTGTCAACAACTTCAGGTGAAGTTTCCCAGAAACCTATGCACCTATCTCCTTGAAACTTGGCAGGTGTCATGCCCTTAGAAGGGGCTACCGTCCCTGCAGGTTTCATCCAAATCAGGATAGAAATGACAAAGTTATAGGAATCTTTGTGATTCCTATGGGCAAAATGTCAAAACAGCAAAACAGTTTCGACAAACCGAAAAGGGACAGTGCTTTTGAAACTAAATAAAACCTCACTGCAGAGCCCCCAAACTGAGGCACACCGTACCCAGACAGTCACTCCCTGGCTGGCTGGGGCATAGGGTGCCCTGAGACAGGGGAGCAAGCAGCCCATGGAGACAGCCCTGTCTCCATATTTGTCCCAGCACATGGCACTTTGGCATGTCTTGCACCACTTTTATTTCAGGGTTTTTTTTTGTTTTGGGGTTTTGTTTGCTACTAGGAAATCCCAGTAGAAAATGTTACCCTAGCACTGCAAATAAGCAACACTGCATACAGTTTAAGGTGCAACACATAGTTTTTGGTGCCACGGAGAGGTTTGCGGCATCACAAACAGCACATGCCTGTACATCTGGATTCAGCCTAAAGTGCTACCCTGCTCTGCTTTCTGACTAATCCAGCTCTGAGAGCAAATGCATGGTAGCTACAAGAAGAGACCTGTGAAGGAGTCCTTTTTCTGTATTTTCTGTGGCAAGTTATTATTTCCATGGGATCTACAATGACACACTTCCCCTCCCTCTAACTTCTAAATCCCGTTCTGCAGAAGGCTTCTGGAGATGTCCATTTGCATCCTGATTCTGTTGGCAGTTGCCTTCAAATTTAAGGAGACGATCATTTTATGGCTGCAGTTAGGAGCCCAGGGACACAGGCACTCATAGGGAATACGTGTTATAAATAGGTGGAATGCAATGGGCAGCTATGCAGAGGAGAAACAAAACCATTTGACCCTTCCCCAGGTAATATGAGAGCACAGTCTTGCATACATGTCCTGTCTCTGAAATATATAATCCCCGCCATTAGCATACGGTGGGTTTCCTAGCCTGTGCTATTTTTTCAGCTTGCGCTTTCTGACTCATCCTTGAAAACCACTGTGCCACCCAAAGCGTCATGCCGTAAACATGGACTAAATAAGTAAGCAAGGAGTTGATGACACTGTGTAATGTGCAAAAGAGAACTGGAAGAGATCTCATGCCGTTTGTCCACCTACCAGGGAATGCGTGACACCGGAGTCATAAGTTTCCAGCGTTTCTATTCTTTGGAGAGAATGTCACCTACGTTGGGAGCACGGCCGATTCATTTTCAGCCCTCTGTTGCCTGGCATATAATTATCGTGGCTCATCTTTATTAAACACCAGCCTTATCTTTGTTTTGCTCTCTTTGTTGATAGATGTAACCTCAATACTGTTGCCATGGCTACAGTAACAGTAGCTGCGAAGATTTTGTTTGTTGTAAACAAACTGAGCGATACGAGAACAGATCCTCGCTGAGCCTTTCCAGTTCCCTGGCTTATATTATGCTGATTAAAACATCCATCCCCGCTCTCCACCTCCCCCTCCCCAACCTATTCCTTATTTTAATTAGCATTAATTTAAACTATAGCCAGGATCATTTTCTCCTTTGTGATTGTGCCCTTTTTCTGGTGTTTTTTTTTTTTTTTTGCCTCCAGTGATAGCCACAGGTTAAGACTGCAGACCCGCTGAGAGCATCCTCCCAGCAAAGTCCTGCTGGTACTAACAGTTAATCGAGATGTACACACCAGTATAATGGCAAAAGATTGCTCTAATTTACTTCCTACATTCTCACCTCCGAGGGCAGCCCAACTTGTTCTGATGCTGGAGCCGTGGTGATCGGAAAATGTGTTACTAATTTTGAAGCTTATTTAGCTTCAAGCCAAGCCGCGAAGAAGAAGAGGGGCCAAATTCAGCCCCTGGCACAAGCAGATGCAGCTCTACTAGAAACAGCTCCACTGCAGGCTCTAACAGCAGTGCTGATTAAGCCAAGGGCCTCCCAGGTACACGGAGATTTACAGACCATCTTCTAAAACGTGCTGCGCTCCCGACTGTGCCCGATGTCTGAGTCTTTCTCTCGGAAGCTCTGAGCAGGTTTTCGTTCTAGCAGACATTTGCCTGAGTTTTTGCATTTCACTCCCAAGTTTTGTTTTTAACTTACTGGGTAACGTTAGTGCTGGCAGTGCCCAATATGTATTTTATCCTCCTATTGTTTTGCTTATTAAGACGTTAGAAGCTAGTTAAATGGGGAAGACATGTCTTTCTTAGTCTAGACCCAAGGGACTACACAAAGTGTCACCTCTGGATTGCTAGTCTGAATTCAGCCTGTCCCCGTGAGAACCAGAAGTCATATTACCCAGTCCAGGGCTCCTGTGCATGTTTCCGTGTGTATGTACGTGCACATCTGTATATCTGTATACGTCTCTATGATGGAGAGATTATAATCCCAAGAGAAAAGGCAGACGAGGGGTAGAAGCACAGACAAAGATCATCCCTAAAAGAGCCTCATTAAGCTCTTCTACCAAAACTCTGCTTAGCATCTGGGATTTTCTTTCCATTAACTGATGGCTAATTGCAACCCATTGTACAGTCTGTGGTACAATATCATTACACTGTTAGTCTTAACTTCTTCTTCACCTACCTTTTCTGAGCACAGTGATACACATAGTACTTAAGTTACCTTCTGTTTGCAGCCCCCTCCAGCCAAAAGGCCATATCCATGGACAAGACCAGCTCACAAGAAGGCGAGTCAAGGCATTATGAATTTCCTCGCTTTCACGGGTTTCACTCTAGCCCTTCACGTTACTTTACTATAGTTTTACAGATGAATGATAAACAAGGTGATGGGCCGACACCAGCACACTTAATGAACGGGAGGAAAAAAGTACACTCCCTGTGAACATGTAGACTTGTTCGCACTCATTTTCAGCTCTGAAAACTGTTACCCATTCATTCATATTGCAGTTTTTTTAAAGTGCAAATGGAAGCAAACCAGTATGCAGAGATCCTTAACAGTTTGCAAACTTCTCCGTCGTATCTGGAAATCAAACACAAATCTCTGAACAGTTCAAATACCCTGCAATCTTTTGCTTCTTCAGTCCTGACTTTTGCAGCAGCTTTACCATGCTAACAGCGTAATCAGAGGGTGCAAGACAGCGGCCCTTTTGAGAGTAGCCTCACAGCAGAACCCTTCTCGTGTGTGGCAATTAATCGAGCCACAGAGCCCAGCTTAATGATGAAGAGCAGTTTTAATTTCCTTTCTACATCCTCACCCCCCGTGGGCAAGCACTTGGTTGGTAAGGAAGATGTGGAGTGCAGAGATGCTGCAGCTAATTGTTTGGAATGGTAACCCTTAGCCTCCTAATCCGCCCGGCATTTTTCAAGCGCGTTGTATGCTGAAGGCTGCTTTGAAGTTTGGTTGCTTTGCTCTAGCGTATATATTTTTTAAATTGTTCTCAAGCTACGTTTAACTATTGCCTGCTCCTTAATTTGTTAGTAAAGACCTGCTCTCCAGTTTAGAGGTGACAGAAGGGCTAGAGTAAGTTGCTAAATCAGCAGAAGCTCAGGGCTGGAACTGGAAATGTAGTGAACAGGAAGATGTAAGGAGGTTGCTATTTATTTCTGTGGCAGCAGAGCCTAGAGGTCCCATTGTACAAACCGCTTTGCAAACATGTATGAGACAAGCCCTGCTTTCAAGAGTTTCAAATCTAAGTATAGAAGATGGGGAAAAGGTGGGAGTAAGGAAGTACTGGCTATTATTGTCTTCATTTTATAAATCAGGAACAGACACAGGGGAAGGATACTTAATTTTCCCAGTGTCACAGGAGAATTTTGTGGTTGAACTGGGAACTGAAGTGAGCTCTCTGGATTCCTAGGCCCTTTATCCACAAGACCTTCATTTAAAAAAAAAAAAAAAAAAAATCAAATGCTCCAAACAGATTTAAACGTGCTCGTTAGGTTTTTTTTTTTTCCCTTGGTTCCTTGCAGCTCTTCACCGCTTGGCTATGTAAAATACATCCGTGTACAAAATTTAACCTTAATGCAAGTTTACAGTTCTTGCACCAATAAATAGGTCATTAGCATTAAGAGAAACTCTACTCTACTCCCATGTGAAGTCCTCAGCACAGGAGTTGACATGAGAAGAATGATTCAGTAGACCAGGGGTGGGTAAAATGGCTGGACTCCATCTCCCAGCAGGCCCTGCCCACGTTACTATGGCCAGTTTCCATGGAGGTCCCAGTAGAGGCGCTGCCATGACAGTGAGGATTTCCATGGAGGTTGGCCCTAGCAATGCTTTTGTAAACCAAACCTCGCTAACCTCATCACCAGAAGCAAACTTCTTACAGACCAAAATACACAGAATGGATTCAGACCAGGCCATGACAAGAAATGCAAAACCTGCCAATGTATCATCAGTACTCCCACAGTCACTACACCCTGCAACAGAACCATTTGGATCTTGCAGCTGCACCTCCAAGATATGTAAATGTGATGTATCTCATCCAATGCACCAAACGCCTTGATGGAAAATACATGAGAGAGACCAAACAACAACTGCACATGGGACATCTATTAAAGTCAAGAACACCCAATTACCAGTGGGGGTATATTTCTCACCAGAAAACCACTCTCTCTCCAATATCTCAGTCCTAATCCTCAATGGGAACTTACAAAACACTTTTCACAGATGAGCCTATGAACTTCACTTCATCAACCTCCTAGATACAAAAACTCATGGTTTCAATATAGACATTGAATTTATGTCACATTATAAACTGCCTGATATCTGACTCCCTAGGTACCTCTCCACTTTTACCCGCTACATATCCCTCCCTGCCCATGCTCCACCACAGCCTGTCTCTCACCCCCTGATGCCTCAATTTACTTTTCACTGACTGGCTTTCTTGCATGCATACCAGCCTCTGACTTCTTTACTATTCGTTCCATCCAGGAAAAGCACACACCAACTACAAATACTTCCTCAGCCTGGCAAAGGGTTTTTAAACCTGTAAGCTTGCAAAGAATTTCTCCAACTATTTAGTTGGTCTAATAAAAGATATAACATTGCCCCAAAGAACCTTTTTTGCCTCATGCATGGTAACACAGCGTGGGATGAATGCAGCAGGGGTGGTAGCCTGTAACAGGGGGCCTTCCTGCTGCTGGTGGCTAGATCTCGGTCTGCTCACCCGTTTCCAGGCCAACCACCCACCCCTCTTTCATGTACCATGCCTTGTTGGAAAATTGATTCTGATGCTACCCAGGTGGGATGCTGCCCATTTAGAGTCCTGATGTCAAGGGGTGACATCCATTCTGCAGCTCTGCACCTGCCCTACACTGCAGCCCATGCCTCACATATTACATCCTTCACCCCTCCCAGTTGTGGTCCCCTCTCTGGGACCTTTGGCTCCCTCTTAGGCTCCGGCCTCACTTTCAGGCCAGTCAGAATCCTGAGCCTCTTGCTCTGGGCATTCCTCGTGGTGGGCCCCTGACCCCTCAAACCGACTTTGGGTCCTGGGTCCAGCATGTACCAGTAGAGAGTGCCTCAGGTCAGTATGAGCTGCCTGTCTGTTCTCACCCTCACAACTCCACTGCAATCAGCAGACCTCAGGCCTCTCAAATATCTTACAGGTCTGGGCTTTCCCCAGCCAGGACTGTGCCTGTGTGTGGTGGCTGGAGGTTATCAGGTGCCCCCTACCCACCTTTCAATGGGGAGTTTTGCTGTCCTGGCAGTCCCACCAGGCACCCCTGCCCTGGTAGGGTGCAGTTTTAGGTCATGCCCAGGATCTGGGGCCTCCTTCTTCCTGATATCCCTATCCCATGCCCCAAAGTTCATCCTGGCATGGGAGCTCAGCAGGGAAATGTTTTTCCTCTGCTAGTTGGTGATAAACCAACCTACTAAGTGGGACATTAAATATTTCTGAAAGCAAACAAAAAAAGTAAACAGGTGCGGAGTGAGGAGGGTGACACTCACTCCATTTACATGTGGAGCTCGGGGAACCCCAGCAGTGGGAGGTTCACCTTCAGGAACACCAGCTGCTCTACCAAACTAGGATCCAAGGAGTTGCGTTGGGGAGTCACAATATCACCAACAATACTGAACACCCTCTCGCTTGGCACATTGGTCAGCAGACAGGACAGGTGTTCCCCGGGAACCATGGCCAGATCCTGCTACACCTGGCTGTGGGTTGCCCAATAGGCCAAGGGGTCACAGTGCAGCAATTCCACGTCCTCGTAGAGCTAGGTAGCCACTAAGCGCTCTGTGCTACCTGCTAGATGGTGAGATCTGGTGCTTCTCATGTCCTTGGCCTGCATTGGCAGCAACTGTGGTGGAAGAGATTGACTGGTGCTTGGAGTCCTGGCATGGGAAAGTGGATCCCCTTTTCCATGTCCCCCTGCCTCTGCCCTTCTCTCTTCTTGACTCTTCACCAGCACCTCTCTCCAGTGATCCAGGGTTTTGCTGCTGCAGCTGCTCCCCTTCACCGCTCCCCTCACCATCACGTGGACTGTATTGGACTGGAACAGATCCAGCCATTTTTTGATGCCCTCCTTCAGCCGCTTCATCAGTGCCTGCACCTCTGGTGAAAGCAGCTTGCCCCAACCAGGAACATTGATCCCCTGGAAATTCTCCATTTGATTTTCAAACTTCTTCATTATGGGGATCATCTGGCTAAGGAGAGCATCACCAGCACTGAAGGTCTTGGTGGCCTCAAGGAATGGCTTGAAGACCACAAAGTTCTGGGAGATAGTATCCCACTATGTTTTGTTATAGGGGGCACTGATCCCAATCTCCCTAACCAAGGCCATCTCATGGATGACTTTCTGTTGCTTGACCTGCCTTTCAAGCATCAGGTATGTGGAGTTCCACTGAGTCTCCACGTCCTGTATGATTTTATGTTTCAGGATGCTCATCTCTGCCTGTTTGTCCTGCAGCATCTTGCCGCTCTTGATGCTTCAGTGGAAGTAGCCCACCACCTTCCTGCATTTTGAAATGAGCTGGCTGGTAGTGGTGGTTACGGGGCATCACTGGGAGCCCTGTCCCCCTCCAAGGCATCCCTGACTCTGAGGTAGAACTTGTGTGCCACACAGCAGATGCCAACAAAGTTGGCACCACGCAACACTTTCACTATATTGGCCCCATTATCAATGACCAGGAACCCATGGGTGAGCTCGCCCTGCCCAACAAGCCACCCCTGCATCATGCCATTCATGGCCACCATGATCTCCTTTGCCATGTGGGACTCATCCACCACCTCCGCTTGAAGGAGAGCCCATCGACACCCTGACTGATTGCACCAGTGCCCGGTGAGGGAGAGCTAGGCATGAGCTCTACCTCAGCTGCTTTAGATATCTGAGGTGAAGTGCAGAGCTACCTGCAGCTCTGCCTTGTGCAACTCCTTCCTCAAGTGCTTCCTGCATGCCTCATACAGGGAGGGCACCACCATCCTGTTAAAGTTGGTGTCAGCAGGCACTTGGTAGGATGAGGCCATGAGCATGATGAGCTGCCTAAACTCTCAGCAAAGGAGAAGGGATGGCCATTCAGAGCAAGTATCTCCCCAGTACTCTGCATGACTTTGCTTGCGCTTGCAACACACCCTTCTTTGTCTCCGCCTATCCCATGCTGGTGCTGGTCAGCCTGCCTTTGCTTCTTGGCACTCAGATCCACCACTTGTAGATCCAGCTCCTCCTCTGGCACTGGAAAGCTCATGCTGGGAACTGAAACTGAGGTGGAGACTGTCATGCTGGGATTGGTGGTTATTACTGGTGTTAGTGAAGGTGGTGCAGATGCAGAAACTGCTCCCGCCTCCTTGCCCACTAGCAGCAGAAGACTCATTTCTAACAGGGTGCATCTATGTTGTGGGTGGGGAACTTGCAGCTCTCCCTCTGCCCTCTCTCCCTCCCCTGCCAGAAGACCTGGCACCTGCCTTTCCAGCATGCTTCATAATGCTTGGTGTGCTGCAAAATGTGTCTGTGTCTAATAGATGTTGTGCTTTCCTGCAGTGCACAGTGATGACACACTTTCAGGGAAAACACAGAAGAAGAGAGATTAGCTAGACTAGTAGCTACCAAGAGACTAGATAGCAAGTCAGAGCCTTTCAGATGCTACTGGTCCAAGACAGACAGCTCACAAAAGGCACAGATCACTTTACACACAACCTTATATGTTGTTTCTACATCTCTTACCCAGAGCACTGTGATTGGAAGGGAACTCATAGAAAAAACAGTCACTGGTCAGCTGGAGATGTGAATATTAGAGCAGTCTCCCTCCCCCCTCCATCCTTCCCCTCTCAGTTTCTGTTTCATGGAAGTCTTTCAAACCTCCGAATGTTTCCAAATCTTTTATGAATCAAAATGGAGGCTTCCAAATCCATTTGGACCTTTTAATGGGTCTCCTGATTTGCTTCAGATTTGGAGATTTGCCTGCCAAATCAGGCCAAATCTCCTCTGAATCAAGTCGGCTACTGAAGCTTTGTACAGCCCTAGTTTTAACCACTCATCCACTTATCCATATTGGTGGGTTCTAAAGTAATAGGAACTACTTAAGAAAAATAATTGTACAGAAGAGAAATTAAGAAACCTCTCAGTGTGTGGTAGTGGCAAAAAAGAAAAAAAAAGAAAAAGCAACAACAGCAAAACTAACAAAATATAAGGATATATAAAGAATGAAAACCCATCAACTCCCTCCCTGCTCCCCGTCCAACAATGAAATATAGTCAGAGTGGTGTATCCAAACCTGGCATTTTGTGTTCCGTTCCTATTACTTGTGTACCAAGGAATGAGGAATATATAAAGAAAACAATCAGATGTAGAAAGAATTGACCATTCCATGGCTAGGTAACCAAACTAGATGATCCAAATGTCCTGTCTGGGCTGAAAAGTCTATGAATCTACAACTAGGAAGAGAAAAACCCAACACTTTTATGAGAGGGCAGACTGAAAATACAGGAACTGTTCAACTTAAGCCAGAGTTCAATAAGGGCTGACGTAATGAGTGAAGATTTTCAATGAAGATAGGCTGAAGCAGAGCTCTTAAAACCAATGAAAAGAATGGCATGGTTACAATCCATAATTAGCTTCTAGAACTCATTGTCATATGGTATTGATTAAAAAGTCTACCTAGCACTTTTTTAAAGAGCTGTACATGGGTGGTGGGAAATCATATTTGATTCAATAGCAGGTTTTTGAAGGTATAAACCAACTGCTATCTTTGAGGCATATGGTAATCAATGCTAATGGGAAGTAGGAAAATGCTTCTCCTCCCAATGATATGTGCTATAATTATCTGCTCAAGTACTGAAAAAATGTGGCAAAATTTTATGGGAGCCTAGCCAGAGTTAAGATACGAACTAGACAGACCATTGGTATGATCTGGTGTGACAATTCCTACCTTTCAACTCTGCTTCTAATGAAGACAATGGGAATTTTGCAATTTCCTTTAGTGACAGAAGAAAATGGGTCTCCATATCTTAAATAACTGCTAATTAAATTGAACATAGGACTCTCCTTCATTCTACTTCTAAGGCTGTGCACTATAAAATAATATAAGGATAATCTTAGCTGTACCCTAGGGATAAATCATGACTATTTTAGTAACATCAGAACATTATTGCAATGTCCTTTTTAAGCAGGCTTGTCATAACCAGGCATTCACATTGATATTTAAGTTTATTTCATATGAAAATATTCTTTACAATAAGCATCAGTTATAAGAAAAAGGAAGATAACAAGCTTCTCAGGGTACATTAATTGCTGCTGCTATAAATTGCCCATATTAAAATAAAGAGAGGCATTTATCTGATTCAAGAAACTTAAGAGCATAGCATTTGCCATTATAGATTGCACTCCTTGTTCAGTGCTGCATAGTGCAGAGAAAATTACTTATCAGATTCTCCAAGTCATTAGGGTACATCCTGAAGCTTGACATTTCACTTTCTTTATTCTTATCTTCACTTACAATGTTATTACTATTCTTTTTCAGCAATTGGCAATGCCTTGCCGGCGAGGATGATTGTCTTCTATGATTGTCTAATCTGTGGGTCCAAAGATGGATGACAAGGCCAATCTGGGATCGAAGGACTCCATTGCAACTCAGACACATGTTTCTGTTGGGGTGGGTGGCTCCAGATTCATTCTTGGTTCGGCTCATAACATGCTCCCTGATGCTCCCACTTTTCCATCTCTTGTTGTCATTGTAAAGTTTTAAAGTACTGAGATCGTTGCAGCAGACTCTTCCTCCATTGCGGTGGGCCTAGGTGATAGTATCCCGCAAGTTGATGTCAATATATTTTTTAAGTTGTCCTTGAGGATGTCTTTGAAGTGCTTTCTTTGCTCTCCTCTTGAGTGTACACCTCGAGTGAGCTGGGAGAATAAAACATGCTTTAGAAGTCTGGAGTCTGACATGTGAATGACATGCCTAGCTCAGCAAAGATGTTGTCAGATGATCATAGCCTCGACACTCGTGGGGTTTGCTTGTGAGAGGATGTTAATGTTGATGCATCTATTTTCTCACTGGATTTGAAGGATCATCTGCAGGCAGCATTGGTGGTTCTTCTCCAATAACTTGAGGTGTTTCCTATCTGTTGTCCACATCTCAGCTCCTTACAGTAAAATGGGGATCACAACTACTTGATAAACCATGAGCTTGGTTTCATATCTGATGATGCAATGTTCGAACACCCACACCCATTTCCTCAGGTGTCCAAAGACTGTTTTTGCATTTTTGAGATGTTGTTGGATTTCTTTGTCAATGCCAATCTTCTGTGAGAGATGGTTTCTAAGGCATGAGAAATACTCAATGCCCTCCAGAGTCTCTATATCTGAATTTCTGGAGATCAGGAGTTCTCATTAAGAGCTTTTTCCTGGAGAACCTTAGTTAACTGAATGTAAAGTATCAGTCCCATGATGCTATGAGTCCATAAAGGCACTGATGATTGCCCTAAGGTCTGCTTCTGAATGAGCACACACTACAGCATCAGAATACTGTAGCTCAATGATTGGGGTTGGGATGGTCTTGGTTTGGGCTTGAAACCAGCAGAGATTAAATAGTTTACCATCCATTTGGTAGTTTAGCTCCACTCTAACTGGAAGCTTGTCTATGGTCAGATGTATCATTATGATAAGGAATATCGAGAAGAGTGTTGGAGTGATGAAGCAGCCTTGCTCAACTCCTGGTTTAACCTCAAAGGGACCTGCGATAGATCTGTTACTGAGAACCACCACTCTTACACTGCCAGAGAGCAGGCAAAGAATGGTGATGATTTTGGCGGGCATCCATACTTCAGTAGAATCCAACACAGTGCTTCTCAGTTGACAGTGTCAAAGGCTTTCATGAGGTCAAAGAAGGTCATGTGGAGAGATTTATTTTGTTCTCAGTGCTTTTCTTGCAGCTGGTGAGCAGTGACGATCATGTCTGTTGTGCCTACTGATGCCCTAAGCCCATGCTGACATTCTGGGAGGACCTCTTTAGCAAGTGAAGGAGACAGTTCAGGAGGGTTCTTGCAATGATCTTTCCTGTGGTGGACAGCAAGGTGATCCCTCTATAATTTCCACAGTCAGACATGGCTCCTTTTTTGAAGATTGTTACAACCATGGCACCCCTGATGTCATCTGGGATTTCTTCATCATTCAAATCCTTAAGATGAAGGCATGGAGGTGCAATGTGAGTTCCTTGAAGATTTTAGTGGGAATTCCATCAGTTCTCCTCATTTCTCCTCTGAAGCAATTCTGAGTTTTGCAATTTGTAAATCTTATATAAATCTATCTGTAGACAAACATTTGCATATCCTCATGTAATTTGCACCAGTTTTGTGGCCCAATAAACATTATACAGGGACCAGAAATAGGTAAAAATGCAGCTGTCCTGGTACAGGCAAATACTGCAGCACCTTGACGCTTGGTCCTGGAGAAGAGGGAATAATTTATTGCCATATAGCAAATGGATACCCTTGTTTGGAAGCAGCAAGATGAAACCTAAACCAGGATATGTTACATTATTTGTGTGCTATCCTGGTATTTTCAGGGATAATTCTCTACAGGACTGGGAAGAGTAACCACTATATAAGGGTTAGGTGTCCACCATTTTTTACAGCGATCTAGATCACTTATATGCTGATCAGAAAGATAACTAGAGCTAGTCAATTGGAAGCAACAAGAACAGAGGTGTTCCTGAACTCCTTCTCCTCCTTGAGGATTGTGTGCATCTAACTCAGGGTCAGATATTAGGCACTTTCATCATCTTAGGAGATAGAGAACTCAGAGGGGCACTTCCAAAAGGGAGACACTTACCTGAAGCCGAAAGCCTAATGGAAAACAGCACTGAGTTCAGTGCAAAATGCAGAGCAACTCCTATTCACTCAATTATAGCTGATGATGGAGTTGATGTCTGTGTTTACCTGTTGCCCGACAGCCTGACAGTTAGACCTTTTGAATGGGAAATAGGAGACTTGGGATCCTGACTGTAGCCCACCAAGGAAAAAATTCTGGTTTCATATCCCAAGGTTAAAAAGGTTCTGCCTATTTAAGCAATGGCTGTCTAATTTTACTTGTCTGAGAAGCAGGGGTTGGAACATAGGTCTTTCCCCTATTCCATCTCTCACGGGGGCACGTACCTTCTCATCACCCCGAGAGCAGCCAGTCACAACATCATTGGGGCTTGACAAAATGAGTTGAAGGTGCTCAGGTGCTCATAGGAGCCAAGCATCAGCTCACAAACCTGGTCCTAGTATACTACACGTTCTACTTTGAAATTTAAATGTAATTGCTTTTTAAAATATGTATATATAATGGATTATACTACATAATAATATATATGCATAATACATATATATTACAATGTATATACATAATGTATTATACGCATAACTCATTTTTAATCCACAGCACTACATTGTCCCTTAACCTGAGCTTTTGCCTCCCCCCTTGAGTGTTATCAGTAGGAACCTTAGCAAAGGCTCGTTGGAAATGCAAGTAAATTATACCCTCTAGGTCATCCTGAGCTGGTATTTTTTCCAAGGTTTTGAAAGAGCTGTTAGAAAAGATTTTTTTTTCCTTATGGAAATGTGTGCTGGCTTGACTATCAAGTTCTGATTATCCAGCTGTCATGTTGTTCTCCTTTCAATTAGATTTTTCATCAGTTACCATAGAATTAAGGTGAATCACATTAATCTTAATTCTATGGATCTCCCTTGATTCTTTATCTTTAAAAGAAACATAGAACAGCAGCACCTTTTAATATTTGAGAACTGGGGCTCCTTTGTGTCTACATATTGGGACATATCCTCAGCTGGAGTCCAACAGATGTCTGCATAAACACCAGATGTCCCATTGAGTTTTAGTGTCAGTTAGGAGACTAACTCAGGCACTTTTGAAAATCCCATTTAGGCACCTAAGTGGCTTTGTAAATCTGGTCTTTAGTCTCAGATCCTCAAAGGTATTTAGGTATCTATCTACCTGCCTCTTTAGGCACCCAATTTCAGCATTTAAGTGGCACTGATATCATCTAAACAACTGTTCCGCTGCCACCTAAACCTCTAGATGAGGAGCGAGCAATTATTTCAGGCAGAGGGCTGCTTACTGAGTTTTGGCAAGCTGTTGAGGGCCGCATGGGTAGTCCCACCCCTTGACAGGTGCTCCGCCCCCTGGTTGCCATATTGTGACTGGAAGTCCCACCCCTTACCTCTGACCTTTGCCACCAGAAGTCCCTCCCTTTGCCCCCAGAAGTAGTCCTTTCAGCAAGGGGGTTTGCTATCTTGGAACCAGAAAAAAAAATATTCTAAAAAAGAAAAATCTACAACAGTCATTAATTTGATTTCAAAAAATATTTCACCTTGATTTACATGTGTTTGTGTATTGCACACAGAGCTGATCACACAGTAGCTTAAAATGTAGCCTTACTCTTGTATACTGTCAGGGTAGGTATAGATTTGTGGGGGGGTGCATTTGTGTGGGCTTGTGGAGTGAGGGAGCATGTGGGTGTGTGTGTATATGTGTGGGGTGTGGATGGGTATAGAGTCTGCGGGGGACTGTGTGTGGGGGGAGTGTGGCTGGGGTTTGCATATGCCAGTGTGAGGAGGGGAGGGGTGTATCTTCATGTGTATGGTGGGGTGTGCATGTGGGACTCACCCTACAAACACACAGACACTCTGCCCCTGAGCCTGCGCGCACACACACACATACACATACGCACACACACTCTGTCCCTGAGCCTGAATACTCACACACACTCTGCTCCCAAGCCTGCATACCCACACACAATCTGCCCCTGAGCCTGCGTATACACATATACACTGTCCCTGAGCCTGCACACATGCACACTGCCTCTCCATCCTGTACCAGCACAGTCCTGTGCTCGGTGGTCCAATGATGCAGCCAGGAGCCACAGCCAGGTGGTGCTGGAGCAGGGCAGGGGCAGGAAAGCAGGGAACTGGCTGGGAGTGGGTGGGAATGAGTTGTTCAAGCCTGCAAGCCTACTGAGGGTTTCCGCTGGGTCCTGCTGCCCCTACCTCCTGTCAGCTTTGACAGGCAGCTGGGAATGAATAAATATTAATTTAGTCATTTTTTTAAGGGCCCTTTGGGCCAGAAAGAATGGCCTGGTGGTCCTGATCTGACCCACGGGCTGTATTTTGCCCACCCCTGCTCTAGACACTCAGCTCCTATAAGTTCATTAGTTTCCATGGCGGGTGGTAAGCGGGGGTAGAGAAAGCTGCCTAAAAATGCACATCCTCCAAACACAATGAGCTACTTGGAGTCCTGAAGTTAGAAGCATGGAAGCAGGATTCACAAACTAGACGTTACTAGTTTACCGCTAGAGCAGGCTTGCAGGGCATCTTCAGAGCATGTCTAAGGTAGATGCAACCTCTGAAAAAAAGAGCGAGTCAGTTTTTTGGGTTTTTTTGACACAAACCAGCTGAAAGTGTTGACCCCAGAGCAGTCTGGTGGTAGCATTGCTTATCTAACGTGTTGGTGATTCAGATCCAAATCTCTGCTTTACTTCAAGGGACTTAATAATCAGTCCCTTCAACAAAAATTCATTACCTTAACCCTTGGAGCATAGAGATGGCTTTGTTTCTTTTCCTTGATTTATAAGTTAGGTATGCAGAGTGGAATAACTCTCGCAGGAATGATTGAGAGAGCCCCATGTGACAATGCCTAACAGCCCAGTGGATATGTCATACTTTCGTAGTGTTGGCCAAGTAGGAGCAAGTCTCTGCTCCACTTTAGTGAGCAGAGTTTTAAAGCCTTGTTTCTTGGGCCCAAAGTGAGTATTCTGACCACTCGGCCACTGACTACTACCCTGTGGTGTCCACTAACCTACTCTGTGGCCTCTCTCTTTTTAGAACAGGAAAACTGGCCTGAGGTGTTTAACTGCAGGATGCAGTTCCTGGGTCAGGATCCTGAGGGAAGGGAAAGATTTCTATGGCTAGAAACAGGTAGCTTTCTGGGGGCTGACACTGGTGCCTAAATCCTGCTCCTTTGTACTTCAATCCCCCTTAGCTTAGTGACTCCTACTCAGTTGGTTTGTGGGGATCCTTTCCTTAGGTATCCAGTCCTCCCTGTGTGTTGCCTGATAAGCCAGGGGTAGCCAGACTGAAATCGATTCAACATGCACAGAAGTGCAGAATTCGGGGGTCTATATTACAAAGGGTGGTTTAGACTGACCCTAAGTGTATAAAATCATAACACTTAGATCAAACTAACTAGGGTTAGATCAACATCAGTGCCAATCTGTGCAGATGTTCAGGGGGGTTGAATGAGGAAAAAAAATAGCATCCTGATCTAAATGAGTTTACTTGAAGAGTGAACTAAGGTAGATTGGGAAAGGGTTAGCCCAATCTACCAAACATCCGTGAGTGTTCAGACCACGATCCCAGGGCTGGGAAAGCCCAGCCCCTCACCCCAGCCTGGGGACTGTAGTCTTTCTACTCCCTGGCCCTGACCAGGCTATTTTTAGCACCCCCCCAACCTCCCCACTCCCAGATAGACACTCTCCCAAAAGACCCATCAATCCTCTTCTGGCAGACTAGCCAGCTGCACTTGAACCTGCCAAACTTAAGGTAAGCCTCAATATTGCAGATTTGGGTGCAGCAAACATCTACATGTACCTTATGTGCCTCCACCAGTAGGTTTAAGCATCTATATGACCACACTGAGTGGTCTCACAGGCCATCTGGTTATAGCAGTGAGGCCCTGACATGCTTCCTACTCTCCATTTCAATTCATATTACAGCTGGGAGGCACATAACCATCACATAAGTCTTCAAAGAGACACGATTCTTTAGTCATTTTCCAACCACGATCATTTGCATTGATTGCATTGAATTCAGAAACGGTAGTGATAGCAATAGCACTATGGGTGGTGTCTACCCTTTGCCCAATAACTTTGTGGTGAGAGCACTCAGCCTGGAATGGTGTGCTAGACCCATGTCATCCTAAAATGATTGTCACCCACATCTTCCACTTCCCAGAACATTGTCCTAGCTCCCTGGAAATAGAACAGGAAGTGCTGGAGCACCGAACAAGCTCGAACTATTCCTTTTCAATATAGTTTTTACACAATTTATTAATATCACAAGAACAGATAAAAATACCCATCTAATGCGACTACAATCACTTACTATCTTTGCATTACTTTAGGATATAGTAAAATGACTTCATTTTATTTTCAGGTTTTTTCCATACATCTGAGTTGAAAAGAAAAGCTAGCAAGTGGCTGAGTATTGGCGACTGAAGGACTGAGGAGGAGGATAAAATACGTCCTCTAGTAATAGGAGGATGTTGCCTTTGACTGAAATAATAAAACTCAATCCTGCTATAACATCAGTTAAACATTGCTGAGAGTAAGTGAAGATGGCACAAAGACTAGAGTCAATAGGCACTTGCAGCTGGCAGGTAGACAGCTATCGGGCAGACACACAGTCAATCTGTTTGTCAGCAAGAACTTTCAATACGACAGACAGGCACAAATTAAACCCCCTATCTGAACTTTAAATGATAGGCAACACTGGGCACATCTACATGTGCATTAATGCACCTTTTGCAAAGCGCATTAAATTTAGTACCTCCAGTGTGAGGTACTAAATCACCATGCATTAGGCTATACTAATGCACAGTAGTACATTTGCATGCTTTTTTACTGACAATGCACAATGAATTATTTTACTGTGCTTTAGCATAATGGCATGGTTTTTACGTGATGCTTTAATGCACAGTAAAATAAGCTACTGCACACTAAAATGCACATGTAGATGTGTGCACTGAGTTGCAAATCTAAACCCTGAGCTTCAAGTCCTTTTTTGATTCCTAACAACCTAGATTTGACCTGATGCCTGCAGGCTCTGTATCCTAATTCTGCTCATGTGCATATTGTCTTATCTCCCACAGTTATCTATTAAATATTCTCTCCCACAATTATTTGCTTGGTTTAAGTAAAGCACAAATCATCTCGCAGCCCTGACCTGAAGGACTGAAAATAAAAATGCCTGCACTGTACATTTTCTAGATATCGTACACACACACACACACACACACACACACAC